>JAFBJW010000054.1:2223132-2251971 GCA_016785235.1 Pseudorhombus dupliciocellatus | reverse complement strand
CGTCCCGGCCCCCCCCCCCCCCCCCCCCCCAGCCTGCGTCCATGTTGCAGAGGGATTAACTGCATCATAAATTCAACTTTTTACCTTCCTGGTCGCAGCGTTCCCCAAAAGCAGGAGGAAATATGGGCATTAAAAGTGCATGTGTTCCTGCTGCGCTCATTTTTTAGTCATCCGAGCCCCTGTCGCCATCTTAGCTCCCACAGAGCCGTCAGCCATCTTGTTTGGCCGCCCAGTGGTCGAGGGCTGATTTATAATGTCTGTCTGCAGCCTCCTACCTGGCCCGGGCCGACATGTCTGCCAGCTCTGCCGCCTCCCGCTGCGCCGCAGTCAGGTCACGGCTCTGTTAGTGGAGACGCCAAATACAGCCACCGGTGAAAAGTTCCCACTGTCCCCTTCCTGTTCCTGTGCGAGTCCAGACTCGATGCCTCCGAATTATAACGCTAAGAAATAATTTTATACATGTGTAACATGGAGGAGGTCGCGGCTCCCTCAGCGCTGCAGAGCGTCTCAGGGTCACTTCCTGCCGGTTCAGCCCATTTCACAGGTGAACTCGTCTACATTCGAAGACCGTAGCAGGAGGTCGTCCGTGCGAGACACGTTCAGCGGGGAAATGTCTGGAGGTGGTTTCTGGGCGGAGCTTAGAAAGACAGGACGTGGAAGTAAATCATGTGTTTTGGTCGAAAGAAAATCGACACGTTTGAAGACGATGGTCTTTCCAAGTTGACGTCTTCTCCTGTCTTTAGATGTATTTTTAAAATATTTTTGTTTTTGCATCCACTGCATGCTTCGAAACATTCTGAACAAATCCTTGCACATTTTCTGGACATGGAAAAGTTCAGAGGAACTGAGATTTGGAAAATGTCTGGAGCATTTTGTCTCTTCTGCCCCCTGGTGGCCAAAAACCAGACCAGTTCTCCTTTAAATTATTTGCAGGGTTTAAAACCTTTGTTTTCCCCCGGTACATTGATCGTGATTTGCTGGAAATTGCTTTGATATTTATTCCTGTTGTCAGATCAACTTTGAACACGACAACTACTGTGCACACTAATCACACTAAAAATGACACAAATCAAAACACGGCTGCACTCAGTCACGCTTCGTTAGCGGCCATCTTGGATGACGATCTGTCGTCGTGAGCATGCGAGTGCATCATCTTGTCCATCGCATGCGTCTGTCTGTGTGAGACGTGCGTCCGTATCTTAACTCGACGGAATGAGAAACAGATTCTTTCTAATTCAGTGCGGTAGGAAATTCCACAAAGTTTTTTTTAAACACATATAAACATACACAAGAGATTTACCTCATTTAGGCTGCACGCTTTTTTTTTTTTTTTTTTTTAAACGTCCAATCCCCTGTGCTCTGCTGCTCCTGAAGGGTTATTTATGTTTTCTTAACCAAGTCAAGTTCCTGAAAATGACTCGTTCCAACGTCGGCGCTGAAGTTCAAGTTTCATTTTGCCATTTTTATATGAGCCTGATTCAACGCACATGCTGCTGATGACTGAAGCGTCTCTCGCTGACTCGCTGCCAAAGTGGCTGCAGCTGAGCGGCGGCCCGGGTCCTCGTCCCCAGACCGCAGACGAGAAAACGCTCTAAATTAGTGTCATTTGCTGCTTTCAGAACTCACATTCGGCCTCATCATTTCATTGGCTACGCTTACTTGCCGATTGATGCCCCTGACGACTGAGGTTTCAGCCTCCGCTGTGCACCGTGCACGTAATGGACTGCAACACACGGCTTGATTTGTGCACGCCAGATTCCTGCGGGAGCCGTTGGGCTGTTACAGTTCTGCAGGAAAAGCAGATGAGACGAGTAAATCTCGGCGCCGCGCTGTGGGGAGCCATCTTTGTTACAGGTCCGGGTCTGTGCACAGAAAGCCCCGAAGGACCGCAGCTCTGACTTGGGATCTTTTGTTGGATCACATGACCTCACAGTATGAGCTTTACTCTGACAGAAGAGATAAACTGGTCCCAGATCACCGGACCTATTCCCAGACAATTTATGCCCCTGGCTGTTGGTCGAGTTTTCCCGAGTTTACAGACGAGCCGTTGAACTTTATCAGAAAACTTTGACCCCTTCTTAAATCCGTGAAGTCCGTGTTGTGTTGAACGTGTCCATTAGAGAATAGTAAAACCCTCTCAGGCTCAGTGAACAGGAGATAACGAACCTCTGCTCTGTCTGCTCCGGTCAGGCCATGCTGCTCAGCCGTGACGGCCAGTATCTGCTGACAGGCGGGGACGGGGGCGTGGTCTCCGTCTGGCAGGTTCACAACCTCAAGCAGCTGTTCACGTACCCGGGCTGTGACGCGGGAATCCGCTCCATGGCCATTTCACACGACCAAAGGTAAGAAGCACTCTTTCGATTTAGAGTTCGTAAAATGAAAATATAAAAGAATATACTGTAAATAAATATTTGAATAGAATGATTTTACTCCTCCCCCAGGGGGACAACAGTAGCTCGAAATAAAAATAGAATAAAAAAATCACATATACACAAAAGGTGTTGATAGAAAATTTTCAAAATTGTGAAACAAATTGTGAAATTGTAAATTGAATAGTACTTCTAGTACTATTCAATTTACAATTTTTCAAGTTGAGTCAGTAAATATCTACTTCAAATCCGAGGTCAAACATGTAAATTACTGTTGGACATTTGACACACAGCCTGATGTTTTGTCCTCCCTCCCCCGCTCAGGTGCATCATCACTGGGATGGCATCGGGAAGCATCGTGCTCTTCTACAACGACTTCAACAGGTGGCACCACGAGTACCAGACCCGGTACTGAGCCCACACACTTCACTGACAAAGACACTGACGACGATCCAGATCGAACTCTCCAAACAAAGGCACTGTCCTGTCTGTCCCCGTTCTCCTGAATGTATCTCACAGAGGAAAGAAAGATTAAAACAAAACAAAAACACAACAACCTGTCCTGTTCTAGTAAAAGAATCAAACTATTTTTTAAAAAGGGCATTCCTATATTTTGTAGATCTGATAGAAACTTTTCATATAAATCATAGGGTGGGGGGGTTAAGTTACTGTACGGTTAAAAGCAAAATCTATTTTTAGCTGTAAGAGTCTATTTTCATCTCCTCCGGAAAATAAAAGAAAAAAGGGGGGACTGTGGGGAGTTTGTGAAACTGTTTTCTCTTGACTTAAAAATCCAAATATTTGTGTACTTTAGGGTGAATGATTTTTTTTTCTTTTTCTGTAGGTGTGTATGTGGGAAATAACTATTACGTAATCATCCACCTTTACCGGCACAGGCGATATATAGATAGCAGATGTTCGAATAAATATATGTATCAAAGAGAAGGATAGACGCAGAGGGAATATACATATATATAAATTATACTGTTTAAATGTTAGTATTTCATATTTAAAAAAAAATGTTCATCTGTACCTCTGCTTGCATTTCCGTGCACGGCTCATGACTCACTCAACATATCAGCACAGGTTTGTCCCGTTATCGTCGAATCTTCCCCTAACGCATCAGAAAGAGTTTCTCTTTAATGACTGAATCAGTGGCTGAGTCTGAATCCTGCTCCACCATCCCCACGTCCTCGTCGAGTCCAGTCGATGAAATGAAGGACTCTGTTCCTTCGTCCATCGCAGATCATAGGATGAGTGATTGTGTTTTTCATTTGATCCTCGGTTGAAACGAGCGTCCGCTCGTATCTTTTGAGTTTTTTGTTTTTCTGTTTGAGGAGACATTCCTTTGATGTTAAAGCTTTGGTGTGGTTTGAATTTACGACTCTGAGAACTACTGTTTATCTATCAGCCGATATTTTTGCAATCATACTGGAGTGTTTGTGTGCCGAGTTCTGACAATAAAAACCCAATTTTATAACTTGCACCATCCTCTGTTCAATGTGGATCGGACGGCGCCCTCTAGTGGCCGCTGTTACAAACACACTCACCACACACTGGTTCATTTCAAGTCTTTATTGCATTTTTATTTGTTATTTACGGGTTTCTGCCATTTCAAAATAGCGGGACGTCAAAAGCAGCCGCTCTATGTCTAATAAAAACCACTCTACCTGCTTTAAACCGTCTTTGTACAAATTTCCCTTTTACAAATGAAACTAACTACGGACACGAGGGACACGCTCAGGGTCCAACCTGATTGAGGGTGAGAGGGTTTCATGCAGCTGGGAGCAGGAGGAGGAAACACCACTAACACCAGCTGAGGGGTTTAAAACCAGTAGGTACAGGTGAACTGGGGAAGCACAGGTCGGTTCTGATGAAGGCATCATGAAGCAGGGAGCCAGTGGAGAGGCACACGTCTGTCGCCACGACAACACATTCGTTCCTACTCTGCCAATGTTTTAAAATAAAACAACAGGAGAGGTCTGTCTGCTCAGACACACAGGAAAAAAACGTTAAAGTTTCACATGGACAGAAAAGTTTCTTCACATTATGAACAATGAAAATAAAAGAGCATAACTGGACGTGTGTGAGCCAGTCTTAAACACTACAAGGGGTTTCAAAACTAATGAACTTTCATAGTCTTGACTTTGATCTGGATATTTTTCTCCTGAAACGCCTTGGTCTACCTGAACGCAACACCATGCCACAGACTTTAAATATTCAATCCAACCAGAGAGGACATGTTCACAGAGTAAGAGACAGAAAAAGAGGAATGGTTTCTCCTCGCTCTGAGTGACTCTGGTGTGTGGGTGTGCAGCAGCAGGGGGCGCTGTTGGCCAGGAAAAGTTGCTCAGTGTTGCTAAAACACCTGGAAGGAATTCAGTTTGTGGCGCTAACAGCTGTGAAGGATTCAATGTAAAGAACGCTCCAGAGGCTGCATGTCAAAGACAAAACTCTTTAGCTATCCATGTGTTTTTAGTTCAGTAACGCGTCTTCCCCTCTCCCTGTTACAGCTGCTGCTCTCAAAGGATAAAAATTTAATTGTGGGAATTGACATTATGAAAAGTTTTCCCCATTGTTTTGATAATTTAAACGTATTTCTATGAGAATTCTTTGGCTGAAATGGTCATACGATGCAGATCGCCGGGTTCTTTCTATGTTTGAAACTTGAACGTCGGCTTTAACTTTTCTACAGACATGGTGCTTCCTTAGTTGTTACGCTGATTTTCTACTGTTGCTTGAGTACGTGTTATTGTAGCTCTGTGTTCGGCATGAGCGAAGCTTCTGCTGGAGAGAATACTCTGTGGTTGGAGCTGGTTCGGTGACGTGAGCTCGTCGTTCAGGGGATGTTGGTGTAGCTGATATTTACAGAAGAGCCTCCGTCACCGTGGGGCAGTAAATAAAGGAGAGACCTGTCCGCTATGGCGTTCATCTCGTTCCCTTTATCCACGTCCTCCGTTAATAAATACACACCTTTATATACACAATCAACTCGTTTTCACATCCTCTGGCCCAGAGAGAAGGGGGCGGGGCCACAGCAGTCACTGGCTCAGGTCACAGTTGCGGGGCGGAGGTGTAGGTTCGCTCTCCTCCTCTCACGTCTCATCATACGTGGAAACAGGAGGAGCGAGCGCGACCGGCCGCACCTTTACGCCTCCATCAGCTCCGCAGCAGCAGGCGGGTCGGATGGAGAGGGTGGGGTCACGGATCTAGGCGGAGTAGAGGGAGGAGAGGGAAACAGGGTGGGGTGGAGGGGAGCAGGGGAGGAAGGTTCCTGTTTGGCGGGTTTAATGGAGGATGGCGAGGCTTGTTCTGTGGGGGGAGGGGAGGGGGACGGGGGAGCTGGTTCGGGGGGAGAGGAAGGGGAAGGGCAGGAAACAGCTGGGGGGTCAGAGGGGGAGGCAGATTCATGAGGGGAGGGGATCTCGCCACAGGGCGAGAACCCAGGAGAACTTTCCGGAGGGGAGGGAGGGAGGCGGAGGAGCTGAGTGGGCGACGGGTCATTTCCATCCCGAGGGCACAGGGGGTCAGCGTCAGGCACAGGCTTCGGTACTTTGGCATGTGGAGCTTGTTTGGTTGGAGAGGCTGGTCCTGACTGGGAGGCCGCTTGGACCGGGAGGAAAGACGGGACTTGGACGGGAGACGGCGAAGTCGCCCGCGGGGCCGACTGGGGGCCCGGACAGCGGCGAGCGGTGAGCTGGAGGGTCTCCTTATCGAGAGCCGTGTTCTGGAACAACAGACAGAGAGATTCTGGAGGTCAGTTCACAGAAAGCATGAAATGATGAGCCATTTATTCCAGTTGTATGAATAAACAACACGCAATGGGATGGACACCAAGAAGTGAGAGATGAGTAAAGAAATGCACGGTGGAGCCCCCCCCCCCCCCAAGAAAAGGTCCAATCAGCGTCTGCAGGAGGAAGGGCAAAGGAGAAAGTCTCCCAGTCTTTACTGGAGCCAATCAGATCAAAGGCAAGGGGCGGGAACATCCTGGTCACCAACGTTTAAAGGGCAAAAATAACCAGCAACCAGGAATCTCGAATGAGAAATTCAGCTTTCCCTTTTTAATAAATGCATAAACTGTCCACTTGTCCCGGACAGCAAAGTAAAATGTGGCACTTCCTCGTTTGCCCTCGAGCAGAGTGTGAGCGGCAGAAGAGTGGAGGAGGTGTTCGTACATACCATCATCTTGGAGCTAATTCAGAGGAAACGCAATGCAGGGGAGAAGCAAAGAGGGACAGAGACGAGTCTTAACTCACAGCTAGACAAAATAAAAACAACAAGCATGACGAAGAGTGGAGACAGTTCATGAGTTCAGATCGAGCAAGAACAAACTGACAGACACACAAATTATAATAATAATTATGAATAAAAAGCAGCGTTAAGATTTAATGTGTTGTTAGATTGGATTAGTTCTTAAAGATGAGGCTGGTTATTATTCTATAGCTTTCTTATTTGAAAAAAAAAAAATCCCATTCAAAGAACATTCTGACCCTTATATATTTTATTCAAAGGTCATAATTTATGCAACCCACATCAAGAAAACAAAACCCCCCAAAAAACAACAGTGAGACTTCTTTAAAACTAGCAAGGGGAGATAAATATATTTAAGACTTAGCAAATAATAATTTAACATATTCAAGACTTGATTTATTTAGTCCAAAAATATTTTAATTATTCCATCCAAAAAGGAAAAAAAAAAGATTTCTGAATCTTATCAAAGAATAAAAGGGTTTTAATATGAATTAACTGTTAAATTAAGTTTTTACGGTCATTACTGCACGTCAGAAAACTTCCTTTTTATGGGATTTATTGACAGTAACACATCCATCCTCATCCTTTAAAACGTCCCCGGGGGAACTTTCTAAAAGCCGGTTAGCGTCCATCTCTGCACATTTCAACTCAGTGCAGCTCCCACTTCACTCCACAAGGGGGCACTAGAGCCCCACAGGTTCCACCATTGAGTCATGGCTCCACAGGAAGTTGACAGAAGGAGTTTGGATGAGACCAACAGAGCAGAGAGGGAGGCCCAACTGATGAGAACTAAATAACCCTCAGGACAGAGAGCGATGTAACAACATGCGTGATGATTATTGACTTATGATCACATCCCGTATCAGCGTCTGATCGACACGCATGAAATGAGACCAGAAGAGATGACGAGAGTCTGGAGGTGAATCCAAGAGGAGCGTGCATCCGCCGGTTAATGAGAGCAGTTACTGCAGCGGAGGGGCCTAGAGAAACAGTGAGGGAGGGAGAGAGAGAGAGAGAGAGAGAGGGGTGAGGGCTGTTATGGATGTGTGGGGGAGGGGGGAGGAGGGTGATGGTCAGAGAGGAAGAAGGGAGGCAGCAAGAGGGATGCAGGGGTGGAGGGGTGTACCCGGCTTTCAGCTCCAGGCGTCCCCTGTGGTCCTGGGTCGGGTGTGAGGGAGGGGGGAGGAAGGTGGGCGGAGGAAGTGGATGAAGAGGAGGCGAAGGATGAGGAAGAGGAGGAGGAGGGGCCGAGGCCAGGGCCCGTGTTTACGCCTCAAACTGTCGAGTGAAATTTTGAGAGAAGACGCAAGAGAAGAGGAGCTCAAACAACATGTGTGGGCGTGGCCTGTGGAGGAAGTAGAGAGGACGTGTTCTCACGTGTTCGTGGCAGCGCACGTCGATGAGGAACTGTATTTAAAGTCGTCTTTAACGAGGATTTGAGGCCAGAGTCAAACGAAATGACAAGAACAAGCTCGGCCTTTCTCTATTTGGGTCCAACGCTCGCCGTGAGCGGCGAGCAGAAGAAGACCTGGCACGTGGACGACGTGACAGATTCGGGAGGCATCTCACAACGATGACTCACCATGATGATGGACACGCCCGCTGTGGTGCTGCTGTGCTTTGGCGCGGTGTTAAAGTGCGTCTTCAGTTTACCTGTCACCTCCACCTTCATGTTGTTCTCCATGACGGCATCGTCCTGCACACACACACACACTCACATGTCACAGAACTCTACATGCATGTACATGTACACATGTAACAGTGCTGCCCCGTACCGTGACCCATGCGTGGGACAGGACGTCCTGTGCTGTGTATCGAGACTCAGCGTTGACCTGCAGCATGTTTCCAATCAGCTCCTGAAACACACACATACTAAAGTTAGTAAAAACTAATGAAAGCTTGACATGACCTGTACATGACAGATCACCAGGCTTCAGTTTTCACGTCTCTGACTCTGATGAGGTTTTTTTTTAAAAACTCCTCGACGGCATTTGAAGAAACCACTCGTACGTTCCTCCGGCTGCAGGGAACCGCGCTGATCGCAGTAAATCAGCGAAGTTAATCACTGTGAGAGCAGCAGAGCAATGAGCTGAGACATGTAGAGCAGAGGAAACACACACACACACACACACACACACACACTGTGGACGTCGTGTGTTCTGCTGTAAGTGCAGTGAGTTTAATTAAGAGTGCAGCTCTCCACGCTGACGCCTGTCACCTTAATGTACACGGCTCAGACGTTATTCAGAGGGTTGGAGGAGTTTCTGCTGGCAAACAGCGATTGATGCAGTGTGTGTGTGTGTGTGTGTGTGCTGTGCTGTGCTGTTACTTGTACAGATCTTTGTGAGGACATTTTTAAAACCTAGAACCTATTGAGGTCATTTCAGGGAAGTGAGGACGTGTTGTGTGGCTGGGGTTTGGGATGGCGATGGCTCAGTATCGTGTCAAGGAGCGTGTTCACTAAGACACAAACGTGCACGTGAGGCGTTGATGTTCTAACCTTGGCTGAGTCTGTAATGTTGTCCCAGTAAGGACTGGGAAAGTCCAGGTGTCCCTGGAGGATCTGCTCAAACAGGTCCTCCTGTGAGTTGCTCTCACTGCATGGAGCAAGACAAAGATGTCAGCATTAACTTCACTAATATTTTAATGTTATTCAGCTCTGACTTTTTAGACGATACACGCCCGGTGCTTTGAATCAACGTAGTATTTATCTCATAATACTCAAGGGGGCGTGGTCAGTACCTTCTGAACGGAGGAAATCCACACAGGAGGATGTAGGTGATGACGCCAGCCGCCCAGATATCGACCTTCAGCCCGTAACTGTGACAGATGAGAGAAAGTGTCAGTGACGGAGGAACTTGTTAAAGCAGCCTCCGCCACCTGCAAACACAGCAGACAGAGAAGGACCGGACAGAAAACAGCAACGCAAAAATATACACAGCAATCATGTGGAAAGAAAGAAAAATGAATATATTCCATCTGCTACAAGGATGTGGAGGTAAAAATACCTTAACAACCACAGGGGGCGAAAGTACTCACATTCTTTACTTAAGGAAAGATTAAGTCAAATACTTTGTGTTCGAATAGAAGGAAAATAAATATGTTTAATATACTTTATTACTTCCCAGCTCTGACAACAAACGTGATCTTCAAGATCATATACTAATATACTAAAAACCCTCCCTCTTCTTCTGTACCGTTTCCAAGACCAGTAAAAACAAATAACCTTTTCTATCGTCGAGTGCCACGACCTCAAAACGTACCCAGACTCTGAGATGATTTCTGGGGCCACGTACGTGGGGGTGCCACACACGGTGTACAGGGGCCCCTCCACCACCGTGGCCAGGCCAAAGTCCCCGAGCTTCAAGGACTTGGTGCCGTCCGGGTATTCGAAGACCTAGAACGGAGCAGAGGCTGAGTTGGAGGCGACGGAGAGACGGACTGTGGTAGAAACGCTGCTGCGTGCGAGGCCGTGTACCAGCAGGTTCTCTGGTTTGATGTCCCGGTGGACGATGCTCATGCTGTGCAGATACTTCAGAGCTCCGGTCAGGTTGTAGATCATGATGCTGCCGTCCCGCTCCGTGTATTTGGTGGAGGAGGTGATGGCGTCGAACAAATCTCCTCCCTGCGTGGGGCAAACAAACAGGGTGAGTTCCCCGCGCAGAGGAACCGGGAGCGAGCCGTGCACGGGCCGAGTTCAAGCCGAACCTTGACGAGCTCCATGACCAGGTAGAGCTCAGAGGCGGTGTCCACCTCCTCCACCAGCATGATGATGTTGGGGTGTTTCACCCTCCGCAGCACGGCCACCTCGTTCTCGATGAGGTGCTCCTGCAAACACAGAGCGGGATTTAAACCGGCGCTCGTGAAGCGAAGCTGCGGCTGAATTTAAAGTCAGAGTGGGAAGGAGATTTAAGTCGAGTGATAAATAAAACATGGTTGAACTCTATCTGTGAAGGACAAGATGATCAGGGGGTAAATTAAGATGGAGTGAAACCTTTCCGCGGCACTTGGCCTTGTCGATGATCTTCAGTGCAAACTCTTTTCCAGTCGACCTGGACAGAGACAGACGTCACAGGGCTGAGTCAAAACAAGGCCGACGAACAGCAATCAAAATAATCAGAAATAAAAACCTTAACGAGGCCTGATCTGAAGTTCTTTTGAAAAGTAAAACAAAAATATAGAAATTTAAATCAGAAATTGTTTAGTAAAATGTAAAAATAGATGAAGAAAAGAAAGTGAATCCCTCACTCTCATTAATATCATCTAACATTTAACAGTTAAGACGAGCCTCAGCACCAAGGTTGAGGACTCATGTCATTGAAGACAAATGAATGGCATTTTGCTGATATTTCATATAGTTTTCTGAGCCTTGACAGGTGCCACTGTCAGCACATCGTCTTGCAGAAGTCTGAACTGGAGGCCGGCGCCCCTCCCGCCTGCCCGTGTGTCCACTCAGAGATTAAAAGGCTAATGAAGTGAATTCACCGCTGGGTTTAATCCGGGGGATCCTTCTGTGTCTGCCATCAGGACTTAAACACTGATCGAGCAGGTAGTGCACGTGATGCGCGTCTTACTGAGCGACAGGACGCAGCCTCTGTCTGTGCATTCAGACGTCTGCAGGCCGATCAGATGTTCCACCCACCTCTCCACACACTCCTTCACCACGGCGAAGTTCCCGTCTCCGATGACCTTCCCCACTTGGTATTTTTCCAGAATGCTGGTGGAAGGGAGGCAGCGGTTGCCGTTGACTGTTGAGGGGAGAGATGAAGGTTAGGAAGAGAGGAGAGGACACAACCTCCGCTGTAATGAAACACAGGGAGCTTAGGAGGCTTTGGCTGAAACTCAACCGGCTCTCAGACAGAGAATTAAAGGAGCACATGCTGCGCAGCAGAATAACACACTCACTGGCAACAACACGCAGAGTGACAGTCCGCAAAGAACCCAACGACAAAACCATCGTGAGATTTGCATATGGAGAGGAGAGGTGAGAAAGTAAAGGAGGTAAGGGCATGAGAGGAGAGGAGGGGGGCAGAGGAGGGAATAAAGGAAAGGAAAAGAAAGGTAAGTTAAGGTGACGAGAGGAGACAACAGGAAGATATGGTGAGGTCAGGACAGGATAGGAGAGAAAATGATGGGAAAATAGAACAAATGAATGTAAGGTTGAGGAGAGCAGAGGAAAGGAGATGTACCCTCTGGACTCAGCTGGGTGCTCTGCTCTTGGTGGTTGTTCCCTGAGCCGTTGACATTAGTGGAGATGTGATGTGATGGAGGGATCTGCCGGAAAAGGAAAGACACAAAAATAGACATGAGCGCCTGGCTCTGAAACATCAACAAGTCGCCATGGCAACCGTAACACTTTAAACTCACGATTCACACGCCAATTTCAACTATTTCCTAATGACTTCAACTTAAAACCCTCCCCGAAATAAATGTGAAAATAAAAAATAAAACAAAATCAAGGAAAATAAATAAGCATATAAATCCGTCCCCTGTTGTAAATCATCTTGCAGATAATTTTTGAAATATCGTCAGCCATATATATATTGTCAGTTAAAATAACACAGCGTCACTGGGCCATAATGTACATGACACTAATGTAGTAGTACTTCGGACCAGAGCAGGAAGAGTGTTGCCTCTACAAGTGGTGAAATTAGGTTTAAATATATTCTGCTCTGCTCGACTCCTCTGGTGAATTTTAGAGCTGACAGTAAATCATAAAACTCTCGTATCCTGCCAAATGAATGTGATAAGTCTTTGGGCTTAAGAGAGGAGCAGTGGCTCCTGGGAAGTTTTCCAGCTGGGTGGGGTGGGGGGGCAGTCAGAAACTCTGTCGATTGGTGCTGACACGCCTCTGACAGAAGAATCCAGCAGTGAATCAGATTCATATCTCAGATCATGCAGCTGCAGCAGTCAGAGACACACATTTACTTCATCGTGTTAATCATTAAAGAGCCGAGGACGTGTAATTATATCTGTGGTGTAAAAGAATTACAGGAACCTGCTCAGACTAATGCCTCCCGTTCTAAACACAAGCTGTACACAGCAGGCGTGCTGGTGGTGTCTTATACCTTCAAACTGGGGACGGGCCGGGGGCTGGTGGGAGACGGAGTGGAGGACTTGGTGGACCTGGTGGACATCTGGCTGCTTGAGATGCCATTGACTGTCCAGAGACAAACAGAGGACAGTGTCAAGGGCCTTAGTGACAATTGTTCTGATAAGTGTCGTTACAAACTGAAGCCCATGGATGGGTCCAGGAGAGGCTAAAGACGGTTTGTGTATATCTACAATCAGAAGCTGCTGGGCCGATGGAGAGATGCAGCCAATGTGACAGACAGTTGGTGGTAACCTGTTCAAATTAGTGCTGGCAAGCTAGACGTTTTCAAATCTGAAGAAAAGAGGAATAAGAGGAGAACTGCTCACTGGGAGAAGCTCATTTTCCTCAGTGGCTTTGCCCTAGTTACCAGAGTAACGTGAGATGATGTTGAATAAGGAAAAGTGTGCGGCACCACCACAGCCTCACCTGGGGATTTGATGGGAGACTGACCGGTCGAGTAGAGGACGGGTCGCCTTGCTGCGGTGCAGACAGAAAGGATCATCATATTACAATGAACTTAAGTATGAGCTGAACCTCCAGTGTCCAAACTCAAAGACATCTGGCTGCAGATGAACAATCAATTCCGAGCTGTTGCCATGGTGAAAGCTACGTCCACACATACAGTTGTTTTATTTGCAAGCCTCCATCTTTGTCATAGTCTAAGCCATAAGTACACTTTTTTTCTTTAACCTTCTTTCTAATTTCATGCGGCTAACGCAGACAATCACCTGCTGCGGGGGATTTGCTGCGTCGCGGGGGTCCCGGGCTCTTGGCCGTGCGGTTGGGAGTTGCAGAGCGGCTGCACGATGGCTTCAGCACTCGGCATTCTGGAGAGACAACACGCTCAGGGTCACGGTCGCGTAAATTAATCTCTGTTAACATGGCACACATGGATAGACTACCTGGTATCATAGCTAGGGCTAGGACTAAGCTATAAGCTAATCATTCTAAGGCCATAATTAGGATTCAACACCTGGAGGGCGTAAGATTCTCCCCTCTTCACCTCTCCCAATCATCTGTTTGTCGCCTTGGTAAGGAGAACTGTGTCCCATGCATTTCCACAGACTCATTATCTGTCTCTGCCTCCACCTGTCTGTCCCTCCATCTTGCGTTTTTTGGTTTTCCTTGCTTTCAACTCTCCCGCCACCGAGCTTCATCCCTTCCTGATCCGATTCTCATTCAACAACATTATCAGACCAAACACACATTTTTTAAATGAACCTTCAAAGTCAACATGTCAAATGAATACAACAATGACATCACCACACCTTTGATCCCAGCATGCCTTTGAACCCTGCACACATTCGACCCCTATGGTGGTTTGATCCTGCATGTATTTGTCTCAGTACTTTTGCTTTGCGAGGCCACCCATCAGAAAATTGAACTAACAAGCAGAGTTGGCTTCCGTCAGATTCCAACATAGTCTAAAAGGAATAAAAACCCAGCAACATGCCCATCCTGACCCTGGGTTTCCTCGTTGGGAACACGGTGACTAACACTGTGAAGATTGTATCCCACAATTTCCTCTCACTCAGACTGAAAATGTTATACATGAATGAGGATAAAACCACTGTGCTGGTTGAATCAGAAACCGAGGCGGATCTTTTGGCCACTGCAGAATCAGAGCGTACAGCTCGGTTCCATGGTGAGGGGGAACTGGATGAGACTGGATCTAAAGCAGCAGCGCAGAGTGAAGAAGAGCAGGGCGCCACTGATCCTGAAGCAGTTGTGTTGGAAGTTGTAGAATCGTTGGACAAGTCCAGCACTATAGCTGTGTTCCAAGTCGGTACAGCTTTGTATAACGCTGCTGACGTCATGCACAACGTTGAAGCAGGTCTGGAAAGGGCCTGCCACTCTTTCATGGTGGCAGATGCTGCTGCAGCGCCGCCAGAAGAGACCAGCGCTACAGTCGTGTTGAACCTTTCTAAAATGTTGTTCGAGGCTGCGGATGCTCTGTTCAAATCGGCGGCAGCCCTGCACGGGACCGGCTCTGCGGCAGCCGTGTTTGACACCGCAGTGGCTGCCTTCAATCCCACAGCCGTACAGGACAGCGTTTTAGTTGTGCTCAGAGTGGCCCAGCATTTGCACAGCGCCGCACAGGCTTTGCACAGGGTCTCAGCAGCGCTGGATTCGACCCACGTTACAGCTGCGTCCAGTATCGATGAACCTTGGTACAAGGCGGCGGTCGACATAACCAATGCCATGACAGCGCTCCATGAGGCCAGTCCGGCTGCGGCAGTGTCCAAAGCTGCGGCGG
The DNA here is from genome assembly GCA_016785235.1 of Pseudorhombus dupliciocellatus. Classification (NCBI taxonomy): domain Eukaryota; kingdom Metazoa; phylum Chordata; class Actinopteri; order Pleuronectiformes; family Paralichthyidae; genus Pseudorhombus; species Pseudorhombus dupliciocellatus. Next base: position 2,237,000 of record JAFBJW010000054.1, on the reverse strand, counting down.
CCGTCTTGGCTGTGACGGCGACAGGGGATGCGAGGAGCTCTCCAGCCTGGTCACCGGTTGACTCGACTGCGTTCGATGATGAAGAGCAGGATGAGCCTGGACCTGCGGCAGCCATGTTTAATGATGAACAACAGCAAGAGTTTGAGATTGAACCCGAAGCAGCTGAGTCAGACGTCGCAAGATCATTGCATGTGATCAGTGCGGCAGCTGCGTTCAACAGTGTCGAACAACCGGCTGGGACTGGACCTGAAGCAGCCATTTTAGATGTTGCAGCCTCATTTGATACGACCAGTGCTGCTGCTGTGTTCAATGATGACGAACAGGATGATGCTGGACCTAAATTAGCTGAGTCAGACGTGGCAAGATCATTGCATACGCCCAGTGCTACGGCTGTAGAACAGGATGAGACTGGACCTGCATTAGATGTGTTAGGACTTGCTGCATCATTACGTACAGCCAGTGGCGGAGCAGCGCTCAGTGATGAAGAACAGGAGACTGAACGTGAAGCGGTGCTGTTGGAAGTTGCAGCATCGCTGGATATGGCCTGCACTTCAGCTGTGTCCCAAGTGGCTGCAGCTGTGTACAACGCCGCTGACGTCATGCACGATGCTATGGAAGAATTTAACAGGACCTGTCCCTCGTCTGTGTTTTTATACGCCACGGCACCGCCACAAGAGACCAGTGCCGCGGCTGTGCTGGACCTTTCCAACGCGTTGTTCGAAGCTGCAGATGCTGTGTTCAACTCGGCAGCGGCCCTGCACGGGACCGGTTCTGCCGTGGCCGTGTTTGACACCGCCGTGGCCGCCATCAGTCCCACAGCTGTGCGGGACTGGTCCAGTGATTCAGTTGTGTTCAACCTGGCTCAGCATCTGTACAGTGCCGCCTACGCTTTGCACAAAGTCTCAGCAGCACTGGATTCAACCGGTGCTGCAGCTGTGGGCTGCAGTAAGAAACCATGGTCCAAAGCTGCGGTCAAAATGAACAAGGCCGCAGCAGCCCTGCATGAGGCCAGTCCGGCCAGAGTCGTGTTCCAAACTGCAGCAGCTGTCTTGGACAAGATAGAAGCAAATATTTCTACAGCGTGGTCGCCTGTTGACGTAGCGCACAACAGAGAACAGAAAGAGACTGGACCTGAAGCTGCAGTGTTTGACATGCTGTTGAAAAAGAACCGGAAGGGACTGCACCTGCGGCAGCCATCTGAGATGATGCAACAGCATTTCATACGACCAGCGCTTCGGCCGTGTTCAACAGGCTGGAAGAACTGGATGTAACGTTGACTAAACAATTTGTTTCATAAAGAATTCCTTAAATGCATTCACAGGCGATTGTGCACTGGCCCTATTTTTCGATGTAGATCATCTTGCGCACCGTCCAAAGAGAGCACACTGCACCATTTCTGTTCTTTCAAAGACCTCATTCTTAAAAGTGGAGCAGGAGAGTGGAAGTAGGACGACAGTTCCAAACTACCTCTGGGTTTGACCTGTTCACCACTGCACCTCCTCAGGAGCAGTTAGCACAATGTGTGCGCTACTGAACTGTCAGATGCAAAAAATTATGCTCAATTTATACAGAGGTCTCATATCTTTCTGTCAACGTCTGAAAGGGGAAAAAAGTCCTACAAGCCCTCGTGAGAGAAGATGAGCAGAGGAGGAAACTGATACTCGCACATTTGTACAGACACACACACACACAGTGACAAACACAAAGGGTCAGAGACTGAGTTCGTCTGAGTCAGGCCTACCAGTCATAAAGGCTGTGGAAGCCTTACCACTGAGATCCAGCACAAAGTCGTCCTGGGCATAACGGTGCTTCTCTGGGCCGCACGCAATGAACACGTCATCGTCCCCGAAAAAGTCCTGCAGGCAGGTGAGCTGGACAAGGAAAGGAGAGAAGACAGGCGGTCATTCAGGTGTTCAGAGAAGTTTAACTATTTTGGCTGTTAATGGCTTATAGTCATAGCCCTTCAGTTTGTTGTTAGAAAAAAAATCTTTTATTTTTGTATCAGCGTTTTCCACATCAGTTCAGTTTCACCAACAGAGCAGGTGCTTTCATGTTATGCTTAACTATAAAACAGGAGAATGCCCATTACCTTTCACTGGGGCTCAGGGATGTCATTTAGATTCTACAAACTGTTCCTTTAAATAAAGTGTGGGATGAGATTTTTTCTGCCCCGTAATGCTATGAAGGAACAGAACACAGCGAGGTCAAACTCCCTGATATCCAGCATACTGCTGAGTCAGAGCAGAGTCACAGGAGGGAAAGAAGTACAGTTAGTGCTTGTGCCGCTGGGTCATTTGTCTTGCTTTCTCTCTTCTGTCTCACACTGCGATCACCTCTGCAGCTCCCAGAGCTTTTCCCTTTTTTTTTTTTTTTTTTTTTTTTTTTTTTTTTTACACCCACCACCCTACTCTGGAGATGGAAGCACAAGTTATATCTTAGATACTGCGAGGAGTGCCCACACAAACACACACCCACACTCAAATTATCCATCAGTGACTGTAGGCGGTCAAGTAGGAAGACATAGGAGGAGAAGATCTGTTCATCGTCCCACCAACGTGCAAGTGCAACCACACAATGCCGGACACACACACACACACACACACACATGCAGAACAAGAGAAAGAGAGGTACAGCATGGCTGAAGATTATGGGCAGATGGATCCTCACGGGGAGATTGGGGGCTGACACAGTGGGGGACAGCGTGTGTGTGTGTGTGTGTGTGTGTGTGTGTGTGTGTGTACAGAGGGTGAGTGGGTGTTAGACAAACTGATGGTTTGAAAAGTGCTGAAGGTCTAAAGCGAAGGAAACAGAAGTGGGGGTGACGTAAGAACACAACAACAAAGGAACAAAAGCGTGGTATTCAGTAACACTGCAAATATGCATCATTCAGTGAACTCAATTACACGCCCATTAATAATAAATAAGACACTTCACATGACACTTCTGCATGTCCTACATTCACGCACCACGAACGCAGTTCCATGCATAAACATAATGTGTTAATATGTTGCTTTTGGCCGTACGGTAAACAAACTGCCCCGGAACAAAGGGAAAGTAATGCGAGCGTAGAGAGATGTAATGTGTGAGTCAGTGGTGAGAGGTGTGGCACGTTGTCAGAGGGTTAACATAGCTGGAGGGGATGTCATTCTTTAGTCGAGCTCTCAGTCTGGACCTCGGCAGCTGAACGCTCACCACATACTGTCAGGGCACAGGTGTTAGAACCATGGCAACGGCCCTCTGGGTCAGTGGGATGTAGGCGTCTGGTGCAACTCCAACAACACAGATGCCATATCACTTTTCAGTTGACCCAGAATAGATGAATCAAGAATGACAGATATCAACTCTAAGGTTATCACTGTCAAAGTAATATACATACAGTCCATATGAGACCCTGTCTAACATCTGTTGGCCATAAATATACAAGTGTGAGATCTGCAGAGGATCATTCAGCACAAAGTGAAGGAGTGTGTGAGTGTCACAGCGCATTGTCCGTGTTTCTCTTTCCTCTTGTCAACCTCTACCAGGATAAACAGCCGATGGCTCTCTCCATCCTTGTCTCAGCCAATCAGTGAAGTCAACTGTTTGCAGGGTGCTGTATTGGCTGGCCAACGTGTCTCGGGGGTAAACTGAAGTTTGCCCTCAACGATGTGACACCCCCGCCCCACTCGGGGACGCCTGACCTCGTCTTGCTCTCACCAGCCGTCTACATCCCTCGTCTCGCTGGCTGTACTTTCTGCCCGTCTCAGCTGGGCGGCAGAGGAAATAGAGGCCAGAGGCTCAAAGTATGTCAGCATATAGAGAAGGAATCTAAATGTATCTGTGTATGAACAGAACAAACCCTATACCCTGTTTTAAATATAATCAAATGAAGTGAACTACTACAAAACCTCTATTTATTTATCTCTTTTAACATTCAGCATGTGTACCATTATGGATCCAAGAACAGGCCAAGCTGGCAGCCCATTCACCAGAGATGTAGAACGTCATCTATTATTGAGAGGGTCGATAAACTGCATCTAGCTCTTTGGGGGGAAATTGTCGTTACTTGTGCTTAACTAACACATCTGTGGTGGAAAGGACCAATGGGCCCTGGTGAAGACGCACCATGAACAGAGGCTGCCCCAGTGACGGCTGACAGGGCGATCACTGTAATCATTAGGTATCATCGACCTCACCAAATGAGCAGGTGGCAGATCCAGTGGGCGGGATCCGGAGGGAGAGACAAAAATAACAGCAGAGAGATCAAAGTGGCTGCCTCTTACCTTGGGGAAGGTCAGCCTACGCGCTCCTGCTGCAGCACGGGAAGAGAAACCTTCACGATTTAAAGCGCCACCACGGGAACACGCAGATGGCTGGATGCTTATTAACTTTGTCGGGGTGATGTTTAAGCGAAAGCCAACCAGGTCATTAACTGTGCTCAGCTCTCACTCACAGACAGAGGCTGCATCCAGAGACGTTTAATTCCTCTGGATTAGAGTCGTAAATCTCAGACACGTGTAACAGCCAAGACGAGGCGGCGACGGAAATGAGCAACGAGAAATCTAAGCTCATCATTAACTCGCTCTTACAGAGTCACACTAAGAGACTTGGCTTTTCTTTTTGACTAATTAAAGTTATCAAGACAGAAAAGATTGAACGCAAACTGGAGGGATATGAAATAAGGAAGGAACATTACTCACTAAAGGCACCAAAGAAGAAACTCGCGGAATACATATAAGCATGTCTACTTATGGCTTATGGGTTTTTATGAACAGAATTTTATACGTTCATTAAGGACTTTAAACATTGAAAAGACATAAGAATACCCATCTGTTTTGCATACCTGTTACCACCCTGCTGATATTGAGGGTAGCACACTAGCTAGCTCCCTATCGAGTTAGCCAGCTAACTCTCTGTCTCTTTGTCTAGCTAATTAGATACATCTCTGTCTGGCTAACTAGCTACCAAAATCAACAAGCGATGCTGCTGTTTTGTTGAGAATTAACATGCTCTGTAGTCTCTCAATGACCACCATAACACTGGCTACACCGTGATGATACCAACACGCTTTACTAGCCATTCTCGAGTCGCACCCCACTTTTTGATGTGCAAATTAAATGTCACATTTAGTATCACATACATCTGCATGTATACATCTAAGTGCCCAATCAGAGTGCGCTGGCGTGATTGAGCTCAAGTAGATGAACAATACATGCGTGGGCTGGGGTTTGAGTGCAGCCTGACCTTGTTCTCCTGTAGGGGAGCAACAGGCCTGCTGCAAAGACTGGCCGAGAGCCTGGCTTCGACAAACAAAACAAGTGGTTGAGAGCACGCACAGCAAACAATGGGCGCCCCCTCAACCCCCCCGCCCCCCCAACCCCCTCCTCTCTGTAGCCTTTACACGCTCTGCACAGCCGACAGCCCCGTGTCCCCCTGACAGCCCGGCTCGCCATAGACTGCCAGCTCTTTGTTTTCCCATGCAGGGTATCATGCCGGAACTCGTGAGTGAATAGAACACACACTTTTGCTTTTGCAAGTTCTAAATCGCCCACTAAGGAACAAGACTGCTTTACTTTTTGTTACTACTCAAGACTTATTCAATTTTATACACAGGTCCTTCTTGGGACCAATTAGTGGTTGTTTTTCTAAAATATAAAATATGTCCACCCTCACTGCCTGGACCTTTGCTTAATTGGATTTATCTTGAAGGAATCTGCTTCTCATCTACAACCTCAGAGATCAACAAACACCCAAACCCCAGAAAAAAGTACCAACCCATGTTTAATGGAGCATGTTGAGCTCCCAGGGCCACCAGGACCTACATCCTGTTTAAGACCGAGTTCCCTCCTCAGCTCCCCAAAGCAAACAGACAAGCAAACAGAGGAAGGATCATTCTTCCTGTGTAGATGTGCAGATTTCGAGCACAACAAGCAGGGGAACGTAAATATCAGGAGAAACAAGCCATGTATGTTTCTGTAGTACTGCATGATAATTACCTACAAACCCTGTTTTCTAGTAGGAATCCAGTGAATGCTCGTGGTTGGTTGGTGTCACATGGTTCTGTATATGGCCATCACAGCACAGAACAATAGGTATTCATGCACATTTCACGGCCGTTGACCTAAATGGCGGCGTTTAATCCAAACTTGGCCTTGTAAGCAGCTCAAGCCCGACAGTCAGACGCAGCCCTTGTGTGGCCTTGCCTCTGTACTGCTGATCTGTTACTGCCAGCATGTTTCACCGACCTGCCAGGGGGACAAGGCTATGACAGGGTATCACCATCAGTCAGATAATAAGGTGGGCCCAGATATATACAGGCTAACTGAGTGTAAAAAAAAAAACACCACGCTCCTACCATCATGGGGCTGGTGTAGAGTATTGGGGCCGGGGGCCGTCATGATTAGGAGCGTGTTATTCGAGGTGATGCCATGATGCATCAATGTCACGCTAACCAACGTTCACTCACCGCCCCCCCGGTTGTACAAGACTACGCCCCCAAAACTCAGTGTTCTACTCGGCAGGGTTTGATCTAATCACTGCTCAACACTTTGACTGAACATGTTTCTGAGGATTTCCATTAAGAGCTTTGAGTAAGGAGCTCATCGTGATGTGGTGCATGCATGCATGCATATCCACTAAAACATCTTTCTTTATAGCAGTGGTTGACTGATAAGAACATGATCCATGTCCAACTGGTAGATGCAAACAGAAGTGCCATGGTATCCCCAAATGGGGATATTGCATTTTGTGGGATCAATGCACATTTAGAAACTTTGCAACATGCTGCTCTCTGGTGACTGGGAACATTTCAGCGCATGAAGATTAGCGAGAACAGATCAAGTGCTTCATTTTTGTGTAATTGCTTCTGAAGGTATACATAGATTTCCATTGATCTGAATGGAAAATATAAAATGAAGCTGCATTCAAAAATGTATTTGGTAGAAACATTAAGTTTAGTTTTAAACATGTGCTTTCAATGGTTTTATAGGGATTTTAATTAAGTCCGTAACTACAAAGACACTTCCTTCCTTCCTTCCTCCATCACCTCTGCACGACTGTACCGCCTGATGAAATGATGCATCGTTAATGGAGCGCTTTTAGCTGGCGTTTTGTCACTCTGGCTTTCTGCAGCTCTCACTCACAGCATGGTGTCAGATTGTTGGGGACACGATGAAAATGCTGCAGTGCCAAGACCTGAGAGTGACCTTCAGCTCTGATGCACCTGCCTCAGGGAATTTCACTCAAATAACCACGACCAGACTTGACCAGAGTGCTACAGACTTAGAGTAAAAAAAAAAAAACTTTTGAATGAATTTCTTTCATAAACCATTTCAACTTTGCTCTTTTAAAGTGAAAAGGTCTGCAAAGATCCCAGACAGGCCTTCCAGCTCAGTCAATGTTCCAGTTCAGTCTGGCTTCTGGTTAATGGGCAGACAGGCTGTCATTCCGATAACATCACTGGGTAGAAAGGTTTGTGAAAGGCTTTCAGCGTTGGTATCTATTTTCTGTGCACTGGACAAAAGAGTCTTGGACATTTACACTTGCTCTGTCTGTTTTACAGCACAGGCTTCTCCTCTTTATCACTATTTCCACTGTTTAATTATCCCTTAATGATTTCTACATAAAATAGAGAGAATGTAGCGAGTCCTGAACTGCTCGCTGTTCCCCAAGTTAATGAATTCATCGATCAGACAATAAAAACTTGGAAATCGTATTTTCTGTCTGCCCCCCTCAGCTTTGAGATGCTAAACAGGATTTTCTCTGAAAAGCAGCAGCTGATTCTGTTGGCCCCAAAAACCGACATCGACAATGAACATTCAGTCTGAAGAGGGAGAGAGTGGACAGAGATGGGTTGTGTGAAGATGCGCGCACACGCACACACACACACACACCTGACAGCTGCATTTTAACCCTCCCTTCCAGGTTTTAAGTCTTATATTTAATTATCTGCTGGTGACAAGTAGGTGTATGTGTGTGTGTGTGTGTGCGTGTGTGTCTGCACCAGTGGGAGGGGGCTGCCGGATGGCCGGGACCTGTGATTTGATTTTGGAGGAGCAGATGGCAGACTGCTGCTGGAAGGCATTTGGGGTGTGTGGTTTGTGGGAGGGGCGTAGGACATGGGTGGGGGTTCAGTTTCTAGGAGAGCAAAGTTTTTTATAGAATCGATGGGGTTGGTTAGTTACCAATGGTTACTGGTCTGGTGTGCTTCTCATTGAACTACCTGATAAAATAATAATAGTCAACATTATTCTGGGAGGAACATTACATTACAGAGAGCACCCACCGATGTGGCTGCTGGCGTAATGGACAGGATGTTGTCAGGTGCCCAGCTCTGTGCTTTGGTTCAGCTTACAGGCTTAATGGGTTCAAGCCTGCAATTAGACTTTTCATTCAATCCTCAGAGACGATCCCGTTGCAGCCGAGAGACGAACGCAGGTCAAAAGCGAGAGGCATCATGGGAGAGCACAGACTGGCTGTAGCTTCAGGGAGGCTTGAAAGTGGTTGTACGTTTTCAGACAGAGTAATAAAAGCCCCTGATGAAAAACCCAAACAAGGCTTTAAATCCTGACTTCACAGATCTTCATCAGACACACGACCTGGCTCCCAGATATAAACATTAACCTGCGAGGTGAATTAGCACTCGGTGACACCGCCTTTGAAGATTTATTAACAAACTACCGTCTCCAGCTGATGAGGAGAACGTCTCGGTGTCAGACTGATGGATGAAAGCATTGCAGTTCCAGCAGAGTGATGCTGTGGCTAATGGCTGATGTGTTTATCATTACAAATCCTGTGGTGAGAATCGGAAAAAGATTGACGATGTACCCAGCGTGAGTGGTGTAATGTGTCATTTGAATTATAGACTGGAACAGACTCAAATGATTGATGAAAAAACTGAATACCAGGCAAATTTGGGTGGAGCTCAGTGAATTTTCTCAAAGTTAGAGAAATATTGTGGATACTGTTAAATAATCCTCACGAATCATCAGAAACTGCTCTTGCTCTGTGCTGGCCTGACAGAGAGGACGCTGGTCCGGCTCTGTCAGAGCAAATAAGGATCACTTTTCTCATGAGTCACTGGACTGTCGGGATCCTCCTGCAGCTCACAGGACGCAGACACAAGCTCCTCTGCCCCTCAGAGTTTTTAAGATGAACGCCTGTTCCCTGTAAACGTAACGTCAGACTTCCTCGATAACCAACAGATCCATGGAATTGTTTGATTTAATAACACAGGTGAATTATCAACCTGACGTCGTAAAGATGTTTTCACTGCTACGCCGACAGTAAACAGGCAAATCCAATAACCTGGAATCCACTGACGCAGAATCCAGAAACACTTTAATGATTTTAAATTCCCAATGTGACCGTTCTGCTGCGTCAGAAGGGAAATAATCTCATTTCGTTCTCTTACTGTGTTTCCTTCATTTAGAATATCCATTGTCGGCAGCCCTCGGGCAGCACGAAGCTAACTGTCGTCAATGTGGGAGCAGTTACTGTGACTTTAAAAGTTTTAAAAGCTTTAAAAAGTTGTGGGTTACAGGCGCATTCAAATGTAATTCCAAAAAAAACAACTGTGAAAGTTTAAGTCTAAGCACAGTAATATCGGTTTATATTCCTGTTTTTGTCAGTTTATGTCAAAGACGAAAATACAGGTAATTATAATATAAAAAATAATTATAGATTTTTAACTTTGCATTCAAAACTTTAAAAGTTTAGAAACAACTATTTCCTTTATTGTGATGTTCCACTGATCCTTGACATTTGTCTGTTTAAATCACTGCGAGTTAAAAAAATGTCATTAATCATAATAATGTACGGCGTCTCCCAGATGAGGCGGCATTAATATAAATCTTTTGGACCGGGGGCACCATGTGTTGGAGCTCATCTCATCTCCCACCACCGGGACCCTCAGTGAGGCTCTCAGATGTGTCCCAGATGGATTCTCTGATGGCCACATGAGTCGTGGAGGACACTGTGCTGATGGTTATAGCAAAAGGCCTGAACCCTAAAAGTCTATTCATTAGCGCCTTGTTGGAATAACCACAGCGTGTAATTATGTACGGTTGATTAAGTGGGATGTAATCACATCCACTGCTGACACAGCTGAAGCCTATAAATCACAGCGGTTTCTGGAGATAAAACCTTTGGGCTGAAACGCTTGGGCCCTCGCAGGCCCATCTGGTTTTCACGTGCACATCATCCGAGCTCATCTCACTGGAGACAAAGCAGGGAACTCCCTGTGTAACGGCCGTGTTATGTAACGACAGTCGGTGAGCTCATGGGTTTGCTGACCTCAGGCACTGCTGCCTCGCAGTAAGAAGGTCCTGGGTTCGATTCCCAGGCCAAGCCAGGAGCACCTTCCTGTGTGGAGCCTCCCACAGTCCAAAGACATGTCAGGTATCTAAATTGCCCATAGATATGAATAGTTGTGTGTCTGTGTGTCAGCCCTGTGATGAACTGGCAAATTGTCCAGGGTGAACCCCCCCTCTCTCCCAATGAGAGCCGGGACTGGCTCCAGCACCCAATCCCCCCACCCAGTAACGGACAAGCGGTCGAAGAAAGTACCTCGTTTCCATGGCTGGATTTGCTGAGGATGCCAGACTCACCTGCTTGCCCTCCAGCGTGAACAGCCTCCTCACGGCCCCGGAGTCCAGCTTGATGGCCTCTGTGATGTCGGTGAGCACCTGCTCGAAGGAGTGCGCCGTCTTTTTGTTGAGCAGCACCCGCACCGCCTTGCGGGGCTTGACTCCGCTGCGGATGACGGTGACCAGCTTCGGTTTGATGAAGTCCTTGGGCTCGCGCTGCACCAGCGGCAGAAGCGAGGAGAGGGAGCGCGAGGTCCCGGTTTTGGAGCCCACCGCCCAGTTGGGGTTGACGTTCTTGCTGTAGTCCACGCGCCGGAAGGGTTCGTTGGAGGCGCACACGTAACTCTCCCCTGGAGGAAGACATTACAGTCAACACATGCACATCCAAGACACAAAACACGCATGCATCACAGGAATGCAGGCTAAATACTGTCCAACAAAGAGTTAACGTTGGAACAAGAAGGCCCACCGAGAGGCCGGTCCAGCGTCACACTGCTGCTGCTCTGGCCTCCCTCCAAAGCGAAGCATTTAGTTCTATCTGCCAGCATTCCATCGGAACCATTAACACGCAAATGTTTCCCCTTAAGAACAACCGTTGTGTGACGGCAGGGCACTGGTAGGATGAAAAACCACAGCAGGAATGTGTGAGCCATTGTTTGGGAGCTGGTGTTCTTCAGCATGAGCAAGAATGCGACACATATTTTCTCTTCTGGCTGCGTTCAGTGTCCGTTAAGAGGAAACCGACACTCAGAAGAAACTAGGCTTTACGCACAGCGAGTGAATTCTGTCCAGCGACCATCACGACAGGAGGACAAAGACAGAATTCTTCTATAAAGCTAAGAGAGAGTGGAGTATTGTTTTGGTGATAACATTCACTGCATCATTATTAGAGCATCACAGGGGCGGGGCCTGTGGTACGTTAGGGAAACTGCAGCGTAATTAGGTCAGTCTCTGGGCCCACTGGCTATCGTCTTAGCCTCTGGGGGCAACGGCCAACACTGAGGCCCTCCGGTGCAGACAGTGGGTATCTGGGCCAAGACTGTCTTCTTGCTTTGAAACAATGCTCCGAAATGTAAATTCTACTAACCAGATCACAACTGATCATTCATTAGGAAAGTGTCACAAAAAGAAGTGGACATCATACAGGGGGCAATGTCTATCTACCAAATATGCCGACTATCGTTCATCTGTCCCTCACTTGTAGAGATTATAATGAGGTCAGCCTCAGAGCAAACAGACGTGTTCGTTCCAAAGCAGCAGCATAATCCTTAAATCCCACAAACCACACGAATATGTCAATTTACAACTTGGAAAAAAAAAGAGTTTCGGGCGACACTGCACCAAGACAAATGAATGGAGCTGAAATTTAAAAAAGGGCCATTTGAGACAGTCCCAGGATATGTGGGTTTTATTAAGCCTGCAATTAACCAGAGGCTAATTAAAGAGCTGGGACACAGCTGATGGGGACAGACTAATAAACTGGGTCTGTCAGTCATCCGAGGGAAACAGTCAGAACCACTGGGACGCCGTCAGATGCCGACTGGTGACAAGTCCTCGGAGACCCCGGGACCTCAGGTGCGACACGTCACCGGTCGGGTGAGAGGGCGCCTCCACCGCACGCCACCGGCTGCTGTCCTCATCTGTCCACCAGATGAGGTCCATCTTTACTGAGCTGCCTAACCAGCTCCCACTGCGGTGGTCACCCAGATGTCACCGAGATAGATGGGAGTAAATGGGAATCAGAAAACAGTGATCACATCCAAAACAATGAGGAGAGATCCTGCACCTCCTAATTCTCTGTGTGCTGCAGAAAAGTTAAGCAACTTTTATTCTGGAGCCTTCTCATCCCGATGAACAGTGCGAGCCCTGAGTCACAGACAACAGAGGGCTGCCCTCCTTCTGCTGTGACTCAGGGCTCATGACGAACTTCTCTGAGAGCTTCCTCATTTGGTTCATGATGTGAAATCCGTGGATCACAGCAGCTATAAAATATACAATATTTCTAAAAAGGAAGTTCCTCGTTATATTCAGCCAAGTTGAATATCCACATTAGGGGAGTTCATTTCTTATTGTCCCATCTGGAGCTCCTCTGTCAGCACGTTGTCCGGACAGCAAACTACAAAGCCACCTCCCTGTTTGTGTTTTCCCCCGAGCGCAGCACTTCAGTGTGGCTGGCTCCCGTCCGGCCATAAGGGCCACACATGTGCACGCTGCTTGATTGGCTTTCCACACAAAAGAGCCCCAGCAGGCCTCAATCAATGGAGGTGAACTGCTGAGCTGTGCAGTAATCCCCCCCCCCCCACTCTCCATCCATTCAGATGGGTGTGTAAACAGGGACACTGAAGACAGTCCACCTGCAGCTCGTCTCCTGTCTGAGACGCTGCCATTTCCAGAGAGAACCAAGGACTAAAGGGATCTGTGTGTGGTTTCCTCTGTGTTTTTATTCTTGTTGAATTGTCAGCTCTGGACCAGGCCAGTGCACCAAACACAACCTCACTTCTGCTGCAGTTTGCCAAAGTAGTGATGCCACAGAATTGAGATCAGACACTTTGCTGGCCTAAATCTTCCACAGCATCTCTGGGGGGACAGGGTTCAGGAAATGAGGAGCGCAGCGACCTGCGTTTTTGGGAGGATGTGAAATTAAAATGAACGGGTACGTAGGAATAACGACTGCAGTGAGAGGTCGGCGGATCCTGACTGTGTGTGCGCCGTGTGTGGCCGGGCGGTAACCCCTCACGTTGAAAGAGGATTGCAGGCAGGTCGCAGAGCAGACAGCCACGAAGCTTAAGTTCTTACAGAGAGGTCACCGTCCCCACAGGGAGAACAACGTGGCAGGGACAGGCAGAGGGTCGCTGACTGGGCTCGAACTGCGTCTGCAGTGCATCTGACAGGGTGCTTTCAAAAAAACAAAGCAGTTTGGAAAGTCCTTCACACCCTCCAACTCCTCACTGGCAAAGTGAGCACACACAGCTGACTGTAGGACTCCTCCTAGGTAGCTTCTAACTGGCTACTGTGTTACTGCAATCAGTTATTATCCAGTCACCCATTACCCTGCAGGCAATAAACAGATAGTGTGTGTGTGTGTGTGTGTGTGTGTGTGTATTCCATCTTTCAGGCTCCAAGGGAGAGACTCAGAGACGAAAGCTTAAACAGCTAATGGACCTTAAAACAAAACACAGTCATGAAACATTTACTCTCAGGCAGGAGGTATAAAGTACACAGACTGAAAGAGCAGCTGAGATCAATGGATAGAAGTGTGTGTGTGTGTGTGGGGGGGGGGGGGGGACCATTGTGTGCATTGCA
>JAFBJW010000054.1:1779600-2223067 GCA_016785235.1 Pseudorhombus dupliciocellatus | reverse complement strand
GAGGGGGGGGGGGGGGGGGGGGGGGGGGGGGGGGGGGGGGGGTACCATTGTGTGCATTGCACTGGGTCAAACATGTCACATGAATTCTGTCATGGATGCAAACTGAGGATCTTGCAGCAGCATCCATTCCAATGCGCTAAACTTCCACTGTGTAGAAAGGGGGAAACAACTTTGTGCAGCCAGACTTCACTTCATGTCCTGAGTGACCTTAAAAAAAAACGAGCCGCTCAACCACTATCCAAGGCAAAAACAGTAGCTTTTAACTAAAAATCGATGGCATGTCTGGATCGATGCACATTAGTGCGTCATGCACCGGCCCCATCCATCATCATCATCATCATCATCATCATCATCAAGCCTTACCCTCCACTATCTCGTCCAGGCTGCTGATCTTCCTGCCCCCGTCCAGCACGTACAGGGTCCGGACCCCCTGCGGGAGGTTGACGTTGTCCGACAGGGAGCGCGTGAGCTCCATGAGCAGCGCGTCCAGGGAGCGGAACCGGTCGCTGGAGACGGCATACACCAGCCCTTTGAAATACTTGTCCCCGTTGCGGTAGAAGCGCACTTTCCTGGCTTTCTTCTCGGACGTGAGCGACTGCAGGGTGCGGGTGCGGTAGAAGCTGCAGTGCGCGCTGTGCGCCGGGCTGGGCACCACGCCGTTGCCTCGGGAGCCGGGCTGCGCAGACCCGATGCCGGGGTTGGTCCTCGGCGTCCGCTGCAGCTTCTCCTCGAAGTGCTCGAACTCGATGCTCCTGCTCAGAGACATGTCGCCTGTCCTCGGGTCCTCCTGCCGTGAGACGGAAGACAACACGACCCTCGCCCCCCCCTTGGGTCGAGGAGGATCCGCACACGTGTGCGCACTCGCTCCCGCAACTTCCAGAGAGACAGAAACAAAGTGGCCGCTCACTTCCGCAGACGCTGGCTCCGGATGAGTGCGCAGCTCGCTTTGACAGGCATCGCTGAGGAGTTTCCAAAAACCAAAGTTGGGTGAACCGCAGCAGACTGACCGCAGACCTCCTCCCCTCACCTCCTCCTCCTCCTGCTCACTGGAGAAGTCTGAGTCAAGCTGTCACTGGATCATGAGGGAGCAGGAAACCTCCCAAGCCTCAGGGTCCTACCGCCCGGGCATTGGTCTCCTCGTGTGTTCAGGACCTGAGCATTGTGGAGTCTTAAAATAAATAAATAAATAAATAAAAGTTATCTATTGGCAGGAATGGAATATAAAACAATTCTACTGATGCTTAACTGGAGTGTAATTAATCTAACTGTATGCATTTTAGTTTTCTTTACCTGGGAATGAGGCGTTATATTTAAAACAGGTTCCTCTCTGTGGAAGCGGCCATGCTTTTTCAACAGTAACCCACACTGGACAAACTACAGACCTTTTGAGTTTTTTTTTTTCAACCACAGGTTCTCTTGCAACATAGAACCTCACTACTAGATGTCACTAAGTTCTGCACACTGACCCTTTATCTGCCACAACCATAAGTGTTTTGAAACAAATTTTTCAAGTTATTAACATCTGGGGCTCCTTTTTTTTCTCCTCCACGCACCTTACCTGTTTATTTATTATTTGCTTTTTTCTGTATTTTTTAATTTTTTTAATTTTTTTTATATATATATTTATTAACAATACTTACCTGTGTAAATGTATAATTCCTGCAATCACTTTTTACATCTGCATCTTTACCCCCACACAGTTTATGGCACAGCTTCTTCTATATACATTTTAATGTTCCATTTTTCATCAGTTTGTCTGTTTTCGTCAAATGTCTTATAAGTCATGCTGCTCGCTTGTGTCTAAATTCCCCCCTGGTGAAAATAACGTTTTCTGAATCTCAAATACCCTGCACCCAACACCCAGCTGTGTTCATACCTCCACCCAGGGCTGGCCGTTTTTACTCCTATAGGAGTCTGTCACACTGAGCTTTAAAGGACAAAGCCAGTTTCCCACTCTGCCCGGTGGGTTCATCACTGTTCCCCCTGGGCTCGTACCTTCCTGTGTCACCGCCAGGCACCGCGCCACACAGTCCTGAGCCTCACTTTTGACTGCAGCTTCACAAAAAATAATAATGACAAAAAAAAAAAAACACGGCCAGCACAGTGTAAAGGACAGAATGGGGATGAGTTAACCCACTTTTCAAACACATCGGCCTAATTCCTGAAGCCAGAGCAACAGGAAACATTAATCTGTCACATTTAATGAGCAATTATAGCGTCGTGCTACATCTCGGTACATTTCAGATAATAACTACAGGTACAGTCACAGATATTTGGCAGGGACATGGATGAATAATCTAAATTTTACAGTAGTAAAATCTGCATTCATTTAAATCCAATGAACATTGGTTGTAAATCATTTTGTGAAAAATATCTAGTCTTTTATTTTGAAGGTGGGTGGCCCTTTTAGTTTAAATGATCACAGATTAAATATATGTGAGAAAGGAAATTGGATTTTGAAGGAATAGAGAGAAAAAAACAACTTGATTTAAATATTTCCTTCCCTCTGTGTAAATAGCCGATGTGTTTCCAGCAACATCTCCGGAGTTCCTCATATCAACAGCCTGTTCCGGATGCATTGTTCTCTGCTGCCTTTGAGAAAGCAGGAACTCACTTAGCACAACTAAATGGAAGTGCTCTTCCCCCGGCGGAGGGAAATCCTGTACAGAATGACAAGCAGAAAATCCCTCACTGACAAGAATCCCTCTCTCTAAAATAAAAATAACAATCAGGCCGGCGGTGAAGCTTAAGCCTCCTCTGACTTTTTCTTGTGGTACTTTTTGCTAAGCTGCTAATATAATGCAGTTTATGGGGGGATTGTGGGAATAAATTCTCCTCAGGCATTTGTATGAAAATCATTTAGCGGAGGATATCCACTCTAAAGAAAACAATGCCGAGCTTGTGCTCAGCTGCAAAGCTCCGCTGATTCCAGGCTGAAAATCCCATGCCTCGTGAATACGGCCTACTCACTGGAGACGAGAGGGGAGATCTAAGCATTACACTAGATAACGTTTCATAGAATACACTTCAGTATATATTAACTGTATATACTACAACGTATGGGTGTACACAAGGGTGTAGCTCCAGGGGTCAAAGGTCATGAGACAGTGAGAGAGGTCAGTTGTGGCGAGCTTATTGTGGCTAATGACACATCTGGTGATTTTGATATAAAAGTAAAAAAAAAGAAAACTACATTGTTGTGTCATTTAAGCGGTTGTTTGTTTGTGCTGTTGTCACGCCTGATTTCTTTTGAGGAGGCCAAAATAAAATAAAAATACTCCACCTCCCTCTAGTGTTCACTGAATAAACTGGAGTGGAGCAATTCTAGACAAAGCTTGGTTCTTTTGCCTCTAGCAGCACTGACTCCCAGAAACACAGGGCCACTTTAACAAGTGTCAATGAGCAATAACTAAACATTTCAGCAATATTACATATTACATAAATATGAACATATTTTGAGTCAGGGACAGTGAATAACTATGAAATACTACCACTACTACTACTACTAATAATAATAATAATAAATTAAAAACTTTGATTACAAACAATCCAACTTCTTGATACAGTCATATTCTATATTTCTGTCTCATGCATGTCACGTTTCCTGCAGCACGTCTGTTATATCCTTAGCTTATGTTCATCATCATGTGAGACAAATAATGAACATGATATGATAACAATGTGCATTGTCATTTAAATCCATCTGTTGTTTTTGCCTGTTTGGGTCTCACCTGCAAATTAGGGGAATGAAAAAGAATTCAATGGTTCACATAACAGTGCACAAAGTGTGCCAGAACCATAAAGAGGACAGAAAAACAATCAGCCTCAACCGTAACCCACGGCAACTATTATGAGGACAATAAAAGTGAGGCATGCACACACACCCACTGCTGTGGTAATTGCACAGAGTAAATCTCCTACTATAGGAGAATAAAGTGTTTTCCAGGAAAGGAGCCGTGTCTATATCTATTATTTACAAGGCAGCGCGTCCAAATCACAATACATAAATACATGCACACAGCAGGGATTTGTGAGTGTGGGCAGCAGGATCCCAAAACTGTGGCTGCCAGACAATGTGGGCCGTTCTGACATGAACCAAGACAACGTGAATTATAGCAGGTCGCTTCAGGTTTGACACAGTTCGGCAGCACTGACTCTTGAGGGGCCACGTTCTCCCACCATGACCCAGTTCCCTCACACTGTGTTAAAGGTGGAGTCAGCGGCTCCGCTGCCAGGTCAAGGAGCATGATGGTGGTGGGATTAAATATAGTAGAGTATATATTAAACATAATAAATAGTTGATTGACTGGATGATTGATTTGTTGCATTTTATACAGTCTTAAATTAAAGAACATGACCACACATATCTAAGGAGATCTGCCATGACTGACATTTTGTTCTTCTTTCAAAATCAGCGTTTACGTCTATTCAGCCGATGAGACTGTGTCCTGCTCCCGCCTCTCTGCCTTTAAAAGGCATAGAGGGAAAAGTCATGACAGCGGCCCCTGTGGAGAGGAGTGTGTCTGCAAATACAGAAAAAACATCAATTTAACAGCTGATGAAAAGTTGTCAGTTACAAGTTAAATTTCCTTTTTGTCACTTTTCAGGTCTGACCACCAGATGGGGCTCTAACACCTTCACTGCACCGGAGCTGTACGCTCCCGCAAACATTCTTCGCTTCTTCAGCTGACCTATGAACAGCGACACTACATTACTGCGTCTTCATCACCATCAGTGCCTGAGCCACTTCCCCAATAAAGTCCGTGGAATATGTGGAGGGGAGCAGCAGTGGGAATAGAAATAAAAACCACAGCAAAGGAGTCGTAGAGGGGGATTTTTTAAAAGAGCTCATTACATTGGTAGAAAGAGGACATGATTCAGTGAGCCGAGGACAATATGAGGTAGGCCATTTTATAAAGATGTTAGTTTTCAGACTTTCCAAAAGAAAGTGGGCAGGGAAAATAAAATCTTTTCTACCATCGGGGAAAAGACCCTGGTGGAGGAGTCAGCATGGAGCGCTGAGCACACTGCAGGGGGAGTACTGGAGATATACAAAAACTTTCATTTCATTTTGGTTTTAAATAATAGCAGTATAACTGCTGCAGTGTGCCCGCCCCCCTGCTCTGACAGGGTTTGCGTCTCAACCTTTGGACCTGGACCCGGCATGAAACACACTCAAAGACAGATCCCAGATCAATACTGTGCTCTGTGAGTCCTCTGCACCAGTAACCTGTCATGGCCGCTACGCTCGCAGATTTCAGTTGGAGAAGTCGTCGCGTTGACGTCAGAGCTAATGGAGTCTGACACATGTCGGAGTGAGGCACTGGCAGGGGCCTGATCTTGCCCGAGACGACCTGCCCCCTCTGGAGAATTCACCGGCCCTGTGGCCTCCCCGTCCTGAAGAGACGCGTGTCCATCATCAGGGCTGTACACACGGGCAGTGATCTGGTGCTGTCACGACGATGATCAGATAGTGAGGCTGTGTCTATCATGGATGTGCTGAAGTTGTGATGGGAGTGAAAGGTGTTTTATTTTTTTGATGGAATCCGTTGGTGTTAAGGTTGGAGTTGGTACAAGGAGGTGATAGCAGGGGACTTTAAGATGGGACTTTAAAAGCTCAGCAGAGTCTGGCCCCCGGTGAGAGTACGGCACTAACTCACGATGCTCCCGGCTCTTATCTGAGACCCAAGGCTGCTAACCAACGCTGACCGAGATTAGATTTGGAGGCTTCCATGTTTTAATTGACAAACTTAACTCCACCCCAGGTTCTCCTTCATGTTTGGAAGGGGAGGGTGAGGTGAGGGGTGTCAGCTGCAATGTGCAGCTTCACCACTGGATGGCACTAAATTCCACTAACTGAACCTTTAACATGTTGGTTTTTGACATTTTCATGTATTTTTCTTTCTTATTTTTGTTTGTCATTGTTGTACTATTGTTATTAATATTATTTCCATGTTGAAGAATACATTTTGAAATGTTTATCATATTAGTTATTGATCAATAAACATACTAATACCCAGCTGGTAGTACATTTTTGTTAACAGTAAAAGATGAGTGGGTTGTCTTTCTGCTTATTTTCATATATATATATATATATATATATATATATAACAATATATATATATATATATATTATCTTAAAACTCGGCGTGTCCGGGCTGTAATTAGAACATTTAATCATCCAGTCCTCTCTGAATCTGTGATATCACTCACTGACATCATCATTTGAGCTGTTACCACCTTCTCCGCTAAAATGTGAACAATGATGCACTGCAACACTGGACACTGCATGTCGGCACCACCGCTCTGACATGAAAACTCTCCGAGATGTGTCAGGAATTAGCATGGGGAGCAGTTGGGCACTGACGGTTGTCTTTCACGGTGAATATCAACCATGGCGTTGGTGAATAAGTCCTTTCTCATCTTGTCACTGACTCCCACTGAGCGCTGTGACGTCAGAGACAGACTGGAGGTTCTCATGGACGCTGGTGGACAAGCAGCTGCTGGGCTGAGCAGACCCTTGATGCATTCTATTGACTGGAGTCTGACGCTGTGTGTGGGTGTGATAACACGTTTCTAAAATGATGCCTGAAGAATAAATCTTAACAATGACACCAATGTAAAAAATATCTGGCTGCATCGATTGGAAGTATCACACTACCAAGTGGAGACCTTTTAGAAATGTTCAAAGAGCCAGTCAAACCTGGACGTCTCCTGCATGTGTGGTCAAAAATGGAAATAGAAAAACACACATGACATGAGGGGACCGCTCACCAACCGCAGGAGGTCTCAGGTTACTGGTGCAATGTGATTTGGGTGCAGTCGTGCTACCCCCGCGACCCGGTAACGGATAAGCGGTTGGAAAACGACATGACATGACATGAGGGGAGGGCAGATCTCCACTGCTGCCACAGCACAACAGCACAGGAGGTGCATATATCAATAGATGGCACTGTTTCCCAGGCCTCAGCCCCCAACCCCTCTCTCTCCCTCCCTCTCTCTCTCTCTCTCTCGCACACACAGAGTTGTTCTCTCTGTCTAGATCCCACTTCACTAAAAATGTTGAATAGACTCTCGCTGGAGCCTTTTCAAACAGAATCCTCCGGGGAGTCAAACATCATTGCACTTATTGTAGCAGAGTATAGCCGGGGATGGTTCGCCTGTTTGGGATGGCTGGGCTCAGCGTAAGAAAAATAAACTGTACAGTGTTCCAGGCAGATTTATACACTGTAAAAAATATGTGGTTTGTTTTTTTTATAATAGTGGAAACACATTAAATGTCAGAAGAGACTAGTTCATATATAATTTATATAGAGCCTGTTATCTGAAGTGTCATGTGTGTGTGGCCTTGTACAGACACACTTGAAAAATACCAGGTGATTCTCACTCTCATTATGGACACACATAAGTCTGATTTATGCAGTTTTATTGGTCAACCATACTCATGTAAATACATTTTCAATGTAAAGCAGCTTGAGCACAGATGGAGACAAGCAATGCCGATAAAAAGTCAATAGTCCTGGGCTATTGCGACCATTAAACCCAGTCCTTATACCCCATCTTAGTTTCGTCCATGCGACTAAATCACAATCATTTTTCTTGTTGCCAAGGTAAATCAATATGTTTAATCCACAGAAGAAGCGTCATGTGATTCAATCATCAGACCTGATCACTTCTAACTTCACTGGCCTGAGTGAGAATTTTCACTTTGGCTGCTAATTAAAACATCTGCTCTTTGCTGTGAGACAAAGGTCCCTCTGCTGTCAATCCCGCGGCAGATGACTGAATGTTGTTGCAGAGATACCGAAGTCTGAGTAAGAGCTGAGCCACAGAGCAGCGCCGGGCTGTTCATTACAACACCGGTCACAAAAGGTGAAAGCGTGGAGGGAGAGAAACGCTGGATCTTGCTGATGAGTCAACGTGATTCCAGGGAACACCACCTGATTTTCTCTCCTGGACCCTGAGGCTCAGCAGTGAAAACACACGGCATCTCGTCTCCCGTTTGTTCCTCAACACTTTCTCAAAAATACAAGAATACACCGGGTTTCAAGTAACACAGCACCCACTTGGTTCACATGGGGCTATAGCTTCTTCACGGAAGTTACACCTGGAGCATGAGACAACCACAGCGTTGCTAGGTAACGGGTCTCCTCGCGGTCTCCGCTGTGAGCTTCCAGAGAACCAGGCTTTGCTCTGTGAATCATTGCCTGCGCTTGTGAGTCTGACAACGAGGGAACCGTGTTCTGTTTCGTTAGAAATCCAATGTGTGTGTGTGTGTGTGTGTGTGTGTACGCGTGTACATTTACTGGGGATAGCGTAACAATGCTTTCAGGATAAAAGCTTTTCACAGAAGATATTTAGATAAATCAGGGTGGGGAAAACAAATCCAGAAATGTCAGTAGCATCCATGAGTGTATTTTACTGAAGAATTGATTTTATTTTTTTTATCTCAGTAAAAGATTTCATTATTTTATTTTCTGACATAATTTATGATGGTCCTATCACGATGATTGATGAAGTTTATGCCATTAAATTATAGATGGTGATAACTCATAGTTTATGGAAGCACCGGTTCACTGGTGAGTTTCTGCTGACCACTTCATCTGGTGATGGTAACTCTCTCTCTCTGATCAGCAGATATCGGCCCCCATTGCTGAGGAGCTCTCTCCTTTGACTATATTCAAATAAATGGTTTATTACGGTGGAGACTGAAATCTGCCTGAATGCCTCTCCGGCTTCGCTCAATAGTGTTGTTTTCCTCTGCTCATCAATTCCAGCCATCTGTTGCTCATTTCAAATCTGTCCATCCGAGTTTGGCCCTGGGAGCCTGCCTGTTCAGAAGCACTGGTTTAGCGTTCAAAATATTCATTTATCCATTTCAAATGCGGTTTGCCAGAATCACAGAATTTTACTTTGTGAAGTGATGCCACGGGAATAAATGTTGCACAAATGGCACATGCCTTCCTCCCAGTACAGCAGAGGTGAGACACCTCTTTCCTGTCAAGGGCCACTTCAATTTTATAGAATTCTTCACAGGCATTTTCTACTTGTTTTTGTTCTGATTTATTTGTTGTCAAGACTTTAATAATGCATTTTATCCTTTATTTTTATGGCGTCATTAACACAAACTATATCAAAAAAATATGTTTTTTTTTTTTTTCTTACAATTTCTTGGGACTAAACTGACATGGTTTACTTTATTTTGAAGCTCCATAGCAACAACAAGGCTCCTTCACAAACTCTCCTTCTGGTCTTTCTGAGGGTCTCTTAATGGGCACCTAGACTCTGACGCTGACCTTGGAATATGTTTCTCCATCATTGCTGGATAGCAGAACACCTCCATCTGCTTTTATTTTGTTGAAAATCATTGAGTTACGTTTCATATATGTGTTTGAATTATACTGTACTGATCATGGGGGAAAGTTGTGTTTCCCAGCAAATGGAAGCTGCTCCACAAGCTTCTGGCTGCATTGCACTTTATTAGGAACACTTTCAGTCATTATTTATCTATTATCCAATCAGCTAATCATGCAGCATTGATTCAGAGTGTAAAACCAGGCAGCCACAGGTCAGCATCTCCAGTTTATATGCACACCCATCAGGGAAAACATGATCTCACTGACTTTGACTCCGGTATGATCGTTGGTGCCAGACAGGCTGGTTGGAGAGTTTCCGAAACTGCTGTTCTCCTGGGAGTCAGAACCTCAACAGTCTCTGGAGTCAAGACGGTGTGGAAAAACAAAACACACACAGCGAGCAGCAGTTCCGTGGCTGTACGGTAACTAAGCTAACCTCTTAGACAATACATTGAGCCTCGAGGCACCAGCAGGGTCAAAATGGACAGTTGAATGCTGGGTAAACTTCCAGAGTCTGATTTCTTGGGGTTAGCGTCAACAGTGTCCATGGACCCTGTTGTTGGTTGGTGGTGTCGTGGTTTGGGGAACGTTTACTGGATGACTTTTAGCTCATCTGATCTTTGGCGCCACAACTGATCCATCTTCTAGCTCGATGATGCAACATGTCACCAAGCAAAGGTCATGATCTCGCACTGCTTCCGCAAGGAAACACTCCCTTTAGTTCAGTGACCTACCTGAACTCAGGTGTCCTGTCCTGTCCTGCCCAATGTCAGCTGGGATTGGCCCCATCTATCTCCACAACCCTTGAAGGATAAATCCATAGATGGACGGATGGATGGACTACACCTAAATCCAACAGGACATGCAGAACGACAGTAAAGGAAGCGAGGAGATATGTTATATTATAATTTTCAGGTTAATGACTCTTTGAGCATTTACCCACAATGTCCTATGATGTAACAGAAACTTTATGTTGTGTCGAACAGATATTTCTCTCCAGTTGCACAGGAGCTGGGGTATAAACGAGGCACATAAGGTGATCTGGAGGACTACCGCTGATTTATCTCAGACTGGTCCGCTGTCGTGGTGCTACAGTTTTGGCACAGCTGCTCTCGTAAAATGTTTTGATACCCCCAATAAGAGTTCAGTGTTTTACTGTGATTAAATCCCCCAGGCCTGTTTGCAGTAAAGTCTCCCCCTCGCTCCCCTCTTTCCCCTCCCACACCCTCACTGTTTGCCTCTCTCCGCCTCCCTCGTCATTTTCATTCCCTCCCACTCTTTACCTCGAGTGACCTACACACAGGAAGACACGGGTCACTGAGTTCGAGTCTGGGGAGTCGGTGCAGATGCCTGAGATAAAACCCTTATACCTTTACCTGAAAACACAGCCACAGACCTGCAGGGAGTATTTTCATCTCTGTCAGGGAGCTGGGCTTTCTTATCCCGAGTCTCTGGACTTGCAGAATGGTTAGGAGACTCTATACTGTCTGTAGCTGTGAATCCGAATGTGGAGAGTGATCGCTGCCCTTCGACCTTTGTCAGCCAGAAATGACTCTGTTGCTTCCTTTTGACTTCAAACAGCAACAAATAATCATGATCATGTGAACAGTAAAAGGTTAAAAAAAAAAAAAACAGTTATATAAGAGATGGTTATAGCGGATAAAAAGTAACTTGAATTTCTTTGGATTCATCATTTTGGGAGTCAAACAGTAAAATATATGACATCGTATGATATCATTAAAAATACTTTAAAGCCTCTGTTTGGTCTGTGTGTTATGTAGTTATAATCATGCAAAATTACTCATAATCATTTGGGACGTATCTTTTTATATGAAAAGGGCAGCCACACCTAACCTCTGCCTCTTTCTTCAGACTTTGTGGGAGAGGTTCATGTTTTCTGTTTGCTCCGTTTAATTTTGCACAGCATATTTATGTTATGTGTATTCTGTAGGGGCTTGGGTGGTGTCCAGGAGGACAAGTTAAATTGTATTGTTTCATCTCCGTCAGTTTGATAAAGACAACTGTGGCAGCAGCATGGTGGTTATCATTAACACAGGCTACACTGCTTACATGTGTACAAACATCTCATATAACCGGAGCCTGTTCCCCTTCGCTGTGCGCACCACCGTGTGACTGTGACTGTGCTGGGTCCCTCATTTGTCCTTTGACGACCACTGATTATTGTTAACCAAATGCCCTAATTGTTCAATTAGGCCGGGGCCGGGGAGCCGCGGCAGCTGTGGCATGATTCATGTATGCTGCATTTTCGGCAGAAGTAATGGGCGGTCGGGTGGCGGCTGAGTGAGAGGAGGAGTGATACGGCCTCTGGCAGGGGAGCTGGCATCTGTCCCCCATGTCAGCGTAATGGGAATGGGAGCGGCGGTCCAAGTTTGCTGCCAGGTAACCCGCAGCCTCCATTGGACTTGAAACAGGTTAAATCAGGATTCTTGTGGTTTTTAAAGTAAGTCAGCCAATATTCAGAGAATTCAAAGAATCAGAGCGTTAATCCGTCCTGCATCTGTCGTCCAAATGCTCTTAATGTGCAATCCATGCCATTTACATAAAAGGACATAATGCAGCGCGACATCATAAATAAATGATTGATACTGTACCTTTTGTTTTTGTGGCCATCTTGAGCTCAAATGAGCCAAAAACAGTAAAAGTCAGATGCCTCCCCAGAGCGCAATGAGCAGCCTGTGTGCAGCGCCTGCTGAAGTAAATATTAATTGACAGGCAAGAGACGGGCTTGAATATTTCAGGCTGTACAGTGAGACTGAGTCCAGGCCTGTGCACTGTACGCATCCATTAGTGCCGTGCTCCTCTCCGCGACCATTCCCAGGGCAGCGGCACCAAACCGGGTACAGTACATTCTTGGCAGCCGCGGCCAGTGTCCTCACTGCCAACAGACTTTTCTAAAGGTCACGTTACTGTGGGCAGAGTTGAATCACATTTTTCAAAGGCTTCTGTGTCATTCTCAGCGTCCACGTCCTGCCTATGCTCCGTCGCAGGCAAACAGAGGCGCACTTGTCGTTCGTCAGGCGCTAGATCCGGATGGGTGGTCGCTAAGCTAAACGTAAATGTCTCATGTAGACACCGGCGCTGCACTTCGCTCTCATTTAAAGGTGCGCTACCTAGATGTGCGCCTACACGTGTGTTTGCACAATGCATGTTCACTCTGCTTGTCCCACACAGGTGGTTTGCTCGTGAGCTTTAGCTTGTGCACAAACAAACACGGATCTGTTCTGCAGAGAAAACCTTCTCTCTCACTACTCTGCCATTATGGAAGCAACTGAATCCAAGGTGTGAGTGCACCTGGCTTTTAAAGCTGATGAGAAACGGTGCCGCACACTCAAAACAGGGAGACCAAACACAAGCATTATGCCAACATTTGTTTTGATGGTTAAAACACAGGTTGTCTCACAGAGGCTGCTGCTCATGAGATGTAAAGCAAATTTAATTAAGGAGCTTGAATTGGGGGATGTGGTGTCACTGTATATGTTCCACAGACAGAGGTGCTGCCAGAGTTTTATGGCTCTTGCTGTGGAGAGGAAGAGACACATTTCCACTTCTGTCTCCACTAAGGGGACTCATTCAGAGGAGCCGTCCAAAGCCAGCGTCTCATCAAGAGAGCTGAGCTCACAAGATTTGGATTTCCCTCAGTAGAGTTGGATTTGTAGACATCCACCTTTAAGATCCCTGCTTAAAACCCGTCCTATGTTTGCATGATAGGCAGCCACACATCACCGTCACAGAGTGTATATATATATATATATATATATGTATAATATTCTCCAGAACCACAGATAATGCAGGGACAAACAAACTGTTATTGTTTTGTTTTGTTGTTGTATTCGTCACATCTCAGTTATGTCCCCTGATGCTGGGGACAAACTAAAACAGGCGTTATTATGAAGTTGTTTTGTAGATGCAACAAGACGTACGTCTCGTGCACGGCTGTGTTTCACCTCTCGCTTTCAGGTTATTTAACACGAGGAGGTCGCTGTGTGTCGCAGCTCGAGCAATTATTGTGATATTTGTGCTTTTTTCTGGAACGACTAATTATTGAATGTGTCAGGCAACGTCAAGAAAAATGGCCAAGTGACAGGGGTTCCTGCAAAATTAAAACGAGTAAATAAAAAAATAACAATTCATCTTTACAGGCAGGATAATTACTTGCTGGGGAAAGGAGAGGGAAGCATTTTCCTCTCTCTGCTTCTGGGTCAGTCTGCGAAACTGATATGGCTCATTATCTATAAAGTGATTTCTGTATCAGACGGGATGGAGTCAGACAGTGACATGATCAAAACACCCGGAGCACGGATTCCTAACACTCATTAGCGAGAAAGTTGAAGCGGGGACTTTCTAAGATGCAAAATGTGTTTAATGATATTTCCAACATGACTAAACTCTTATTCTTTGCTCATGTGACGTGACGGAGCCGATTACGACATCAACTGACGGAGGCTATTTTTCTAAATTCTTCATCTCCTTTTTTTTTTTAAATACACTTCGAGAAAAAGGCACGTAGCATATTTGAATGCATGAGATAGAGATGAACAGATGATTAATTCTGCTTAAACACTGCTGCTCTTATAATAGCGCATCTATTCCCCCTTGAGCTGATGCGACCAAACGCGGGAGATGAGGCTCCAGAGCTGGAAAGTTTTGCTCTAACAGAAGGGCCGGAGAATTCGGGGAGATAGCGAAAGACTCCTCTGGTATCCAAACTATGACTTGGGGGTCACGGGAAGCTCATTAACACTGCAAATCCCTTTGATCTTTTCCAATTAACTGTCCTGGCCAGGACGATGTGAGACATGCAATTAACAAAGGCCAGTGGCTGATTCACCCCCCCCCCCCCCCCCCCCCCCCCCCCCCCCCCCCCCCCCCCCTCCTCACCCCCCTCTGTTTCATTACTGGCAAACCTTGGCCGGGGCTGAATCCCCCCCCCCCCCCCCCCCCCCCCCCCCATCCTCCCCTCACCCTCCTCCTCACCCCCCTCTGTTTCATTACTGGCAAACCTTGGATCTGAATCAAATTCAAAAGCTGACATATGTGCTTTAACAATCTGAGGGCTGTGAGTTTGATGCCGCAGAAGCTCTTCTGTCTCGCTGCTGTAATTATGGAGATGGGCTCCTGTTAGTGGTTGAGTGGGTTCAAGGTCTCACGCGGGCGGCGAGGGGTGACACGCAAGAGTCAATAATGAAACAAGAGGGATGATCATAGACCTGTGGTACGCTTGGATCTATATACAGGCTCAGCTGGTTTGATCCAACCTAGCCGCGGTACCGCTCGCCTCTGATTCAGACTCTGATTATTCTGAGATGAGACTTTAAGATAAAGGTATGGTCCACCCAAAAATGAAAATTCACCCATTATCTGCTCATCATATCCTAATGGAAAGTGGGAAGAAGAGCTTGAGTCCTCAATACACAGCATTTCACCTGTACAGCGCTAACTGAGGATGCCTTGATCAGATGTAAAATACACTTCCTCCTTTCTGCTTCTGGAATTTTCACCCAAGTGTCTTTCAGAGGGTCAGGGTTAAGTCATTTACACCATGTTGTCTGTCCTCTTTTCACGTTCGCTCAAACAAGCTCTCACCCAAGGGCTCCGTTAGCATCTCTAGCTGCGTGGCTCTAGCCACATAGCTTCATAGCTACGGTTACTGCTAACTATTGCTAAGTCCGTGCCGCTTGTACAGGAAAATAGATCTGGTCTGTGTCAATGTGAACGCACCTCCAGGCAGGAGGATAACACACAGCCATCGCAGGAAACTGGAGCCTCCAGAGCGACGCTGGGCTGAGGAGGAGGAGCTTTTTTGTTGCTTGGAATCAAGAAGACAATCATCTAAAGTTGTATTGGATCCTGTGAATATGAAGAACAGCAGAAGAACAGGGTTCGCTGGAGCTGAAGAGCTGTGGAGCCACGGCTCAGACAAATGGGGCCTCCCTTCAGATCCCTGGATCCAGAGGGGCGGAGCTAATGGCGAGGGGTCCAGTGCAACAACATGAATGAATTCCTAGAAATCTGGAAACGCATCAAGTATGCCTCTTCATTTTGAGGTGGCCTTGACCTTTGACCTTTGAACCACCGCAATTCAAAAAGTTCATTCCTTAGATCAAAGCTTTCAGCAAATTATAAACACCGTTGTTCATAAAAATGGGATGTTCATTTGCACCGATGACCTGAAAACTGTGTCCAAGGCCACGGTTGAAGAAAAGAAAGAAAGAATGAAAGATGACGGAGCAGAGAAAGAAACAAGAGCTCCACCGAGAGCAGTTGAGCTCTTTTTACTCTTTCCTCTGCACCTATGAGTCAGGCTGTGTTTATTTCCTCTGTGTCTGTATGAAGAGTAGCTGAAGAAATGTTTGAATTCAATTCGGTTTTGTTTAAGGTCTCAGGCATTTAAAAAAAAATGACTTCATTAAAGAAGAACAACACGACTTAGTGGAGAATCTTAATGTCTGTGAGGATAAAATGTGGATGTGCTGTCAAGCGATCTCTGGCCTCAGATATGGGATTTGCCACCCACCAACAAGGATGCATGCAGTACACACACACACGCACACGCACACACACACACACACACACACACACTCGAAACTGTTCTTATTTACGTACGCACCCTGCGCTGACCCTTGTGTAACTTTGGCCTATGAAAAAAAGTTTCAAACCCTGGTCAACCTCACTCTGTAAAGTGCCTTGAGATAAGTAATTGCTAAATATTGAAAACATCCCAAGGAGGAAATTCTTTAACTTACTCCAAATCTCTCAGATTTTTTTTTTTTTTTTTTTTGGAATTCAGTTTTAGAATCACATACACATCATGTCCTCTCTCACTGTCATTATCTGCCCCAGGTAGAGTTTAATTCCCTCTGTCTGTGTTTACTTGAGTGTATACCTACCCTAACTAAGGTACTGCAGTGTACATCATATATATAGTGTATATTTCCTGTATAACATGTATTTAATGTCAGTTAAATTGCCAGCATCAAAGTGAAGTGGGAGTAAATCTGAGTCAGTTAGTCATGATGAGGCAGATTCTATGTTGTAAGTTTTCTCATTTTTCAGACATCTGCTGTTTACACAGGAAGCTCTCGACTTTGCTGGTTCACAGGCCAAGGGCAGCTGCAGGATAATCACCGACGTGCACATTTCAGTGGGGTTTGTAAGGTGCCACTGTTCACACTGCAGAAAAAAGCAAAGAACATATGCAGCTAAAAGAAGGTGAAGAGTGCAGAACACGGAGCTGCCTGACACTGACAGATTTAAATAACGTCAGGGTTTATCATAAGTGAGATGGTTTCACTTACATCTTCTTTATTTACAAGACTGCGCATCCTAATGTCGGCGCCGTGCATAAAAGATGCATGATGGATGGTATTGGAGGCAGCGACTGGGCCAAAGATTGAATGTGAAAAGAAAATCAGGAGTTATTAAAATCCTCCCCGCTCACCATGCCGGCAATGCTGCTGCATCGTTTTAAGATGAAAGTGTTGTAGGACACCTTTAAAAGAAGCAGTCGGACAATTGCCACTTTTATGTGACTTCTTAAAGCCCCATGAAGAAACTAATGGAGTTATTATGTGTCGGAGTCGGGGGCTCAATCACCAGCACGTCTATTACACTAAGTTAAGTTTCAGTGTTTAAAGCAGCGGGTGTCTCAATTATCAAATGGCTTTGGAACAGAGTGAGGGCGATTACGGTTAAAGCTGGACAGCCACAGGTGGACAGAAATCACAACATGGAGTCATTTCTCTCACTATTTTAATAGAAATTTAAAACAGTAACAGTAAGAAGTGATCGATTCCAGCAAGCAGCTTTGGAGAAAGTGAAGCCACTGAACCCTGAAACCTGCATTCTCTCTAATGACCAGCAGAGGGACACTGGTGGTAGCCTCGTTCTGCTCTGTTTCTTTTTAGTCAAATAATTGAATGTATTAAATTTAACTCAGATTTAGACCTTCACTCATATTCAGATCTTAACTGGTCCATCAATTTCTCTGTTATTCTGCGACACCGGGCAAACACCAGAGCAGTGGCGGGTCATGAGGTGAACTTGTCGAAGTTGCGCGGGACGAGCGCGAGCGATGAACTTTCCATTCCAGCGTACATCTCCATTAGAGACTCTGTTAATCCAAATTTCATGACAGAGCAAAAACAAACTTTCTGTAATTACAGGAGTTGCTGAGATGAACCAAATGAACGATAACGGGAAGTCTCCCAAGTTTCACACCACTGTGCAGCTTGAAAAGTCTTATTAACCTGGGTGCCATTCATTAACATCACATTATTCATATGCATTTCTATATTGGGCTCCATGCATTTACGTCCCTGCAACAATTACACACCTATCAAGGATTAAAAGGATCCCACCTTCAGGAGAAGTTCCCAAGATAAGCAACTATTTTTTCAAGATCGGACAAATTCAAATTAAACTCGCTCATGCAAGCTGCTCTTATAATAAGAGTATAATTCTATTTTTATCAGACGGAGAGCGAAATCCTTGAATCAGATGAAGAAAGACAAGTTTGAATCAGAGCTTGTTTCTTCTTTTGCCTGCGTCACCTCCTCCATGTCGTTTTTAAGGACGCTGTTGCCATAACGACAATGAAAGGCAGCGAGTTCCCTCTTCCTGAAATAGCCTGCAAAAATTTGTTTAAGCAGATAACTGGGAAGCTGGCTACTGGCCAGGAGCGTGCCCCGGTACCACATGGGATATTAATGGCAGCCCGAGCCGAGGCAGGTCCGCGATGAGGGAATAGATCTGAGAACCAGTACGGCACATCTACCTTAATCGGTGCTTTAAAAATCATCTGTGGCTCCACTAATTGGCTTCATTTCAAGCTCAGGACGTCTCCATTTGCTATTAAACCGGAGCAGCGAGGGGCCGTGGCGAGGCCGCATCATCCGAGCACACATTTTGGAGCTGAGATCGCCGCCGGGGTCGGAGCTTCTCCGTCTTGCTGCAGGAGTTGTTCAATAAGACCGAAGTTCTCCTGGCTAAACTCTCCATCTTTGTCTCTGCATGGCCGTGTCCTGGCTGGCGGGCTCCTGGTAGATAAATATCAGCTCCTTTGGCAGCGGTCTCCATGTACATTTCCCCAGCGAGCCCATGGGCCCCTTGATGAAAGCCATCCGTCACGGCTGTGGGATGACCTGTCTGCACTGACCACCACCACACCTCCACCCTGGCCAGTCGACCGTGAAGGGGATGTCTCCATGAGCACCCTCGCCCACCACCAAATCATGATTTAATGCCTTTAATTTACACTGTCTCAAGGGCTTATCAAAAGGTTAGTCCAGGAGCACGGAGACAACTTTATACAGGCTTCTCTGGGGCACTGCTGCACAGGACTTTTAGAGGTGGCACCAGATTTTTCCAGTGTCGCAGTTCAGGCTGCGGCTTTTTTTGGCGTTTCTCTCTGACGCCACATTGCGGTTTTTATTTCTGCCGGTGCCTCCTGGACGAGAACAACGCATGGTAAACCGAACATGTGCCGGGAACAACAGGTGAGGAATGATGCCTCGGTGGGAGATGGGGAGTGACAGGCTGAAAACAACACAGAGGACATTCCCGTGAACATTCCTCCCCAAACACGGGAGATAACATTCAGGGCGGAGGCAGTTTGATGCAATTCGCTGTAATGTTCTATCACAGTCACACGGCAGTGGGCTAATTGAAAGTGCTCACATGGTATTTAGGCAGGCCTCGGTTGGCCGGCGGAGGGCAAAACAAATCCCATGTAGGTTTTATCTGTTATGGGCCATCAGGACCAATTTATGACTGTCATCATCATCGCTTCAAGTAATGTCATTGGAGGGCATATGGAACGGTAAATCCTGTTCCCAGGTTCCTCGTTACTGTAAATGTTCCTCCTACTCAGGCAATCAAATCGATAATTCATGTGGTAATCTGCCGCCGCGGCTCAGATTGGGACCGAAGGGGCAGGAATCACAGACAAAGGGGAAGTTTTGATGAAGACAGATTTGATGAGAAATTCGGCATTGAGTGTCTGATCATCAAAAATAATAAAAACAGCAGCCCAGCGTGTGAATGGGTTCGGGTCCGGTGAATTTAAAATTCATCACAGAGAGAATTCTGACCCAGTTTTGGATCTGCAACTGCTGCAGCACGTGTCACATGACCACAGTATCCACACGCTGGGTTTAGTTCCAGGCAAAGTGAGGAGAAGGGAAATAACTTTAAGTTGCATCTAAGCATGAGTATAGTCAGTAGGATTACAATAAAACACCTGTCTTGCAGTTTTCCTTGATTCGCAAAAGACTGACTAATTACTAACAACTCCAACAACCAAAGGAAGCGCTTTGAAGCTTTTACTCATCCAACAATCAACATGAGAGAGAAACTTCCTGTGGTGCTGAAGAGTTAGAACAGTGGAAAAGAGGAAAGGCTACGTTGTTTTCAGGCGGACTTTCTTCTTTTCTGTGTTCTTTTTTCTTCTTGTTTGTTCTTGCTTGTCTTAATTCTACATTGTAAACGCGATGATATTGGTTTGTCACTGGATTCATCTCCATGACAACCCTGCAAACTACATCCTCTGGTGCTGTCGGTCTCAGTGCAGCAGCGTAATGCCAGTGATGTTTACATCCTTTCAGTGCATAGCTAATTTACATAGACTTGTTTTTTAAATACAGCACAAACAGAAACCCAAGACCTCACTGCTGCTTTTTATTCTACATGAAAGAACGAAACAACAGGACTAATTATATTATTGCTAATGATATTATTGGTCTGTGTTAGAGGGGGAAATGGATTTAATCATTCCAGATTCAGTCCTGTCTGAAATTCACCGTCTCCTCCTCCACGCTGAAGATCCACTTCGTTCACACCAACAGCAAACACACACACGAGGTGATCAACTTTTTTAGCTGTTAATTCTTAATTCTACTCTTCAGAATAAACAAAACTCCTCCGAGTCGCTGGAAGCACATCTGCAGCCCCGTCACAAACACGCCGAGATAATGAGGTTGCTAAAGAACAAGAAAAGTCGGAAAAGTTTGTTTGTGTGAGGAGATTCCTCTCAGGCGGCGGAGGCTGCTGCGTATATTTAGCGGAGCAGCCTCGCTCGCATGCTGATGGCCGTCCACCGGCAGAAGGTGTTGTCTGGCACTTCGGGCCATTCGCACAGACTCCTGGCTCCCGGCGCACAGTTACATTAACAAGTTTCTCAGTTTGTAATGAATCAGCTGCAGAGCCCCAGCTCTCGGTTACGGAGCCACTTCGACAGAACTTATATGAAATATTATCAGACAAAGGGAGGTCACGTGCAATCAAGGTTTAGACATTTTGAAATATTATGTTTATTTTGTTTTGAGCTAGCATCTCTGTGGTTGACTATAAACAGCTTCTTCTGTCGTATATTTCATGTATTCATGTATAAACTGAATTTATGTGGGTGTGTGGCCATTGGCTGGATGAATCAAAACAGCTGACGGTTTAGTTTTCAGATCCTGGAAATGAGGATATGTGAGTGAGTGTTTCAGTCCATAATAACTCATAATAAAGATTGACACATTTACTGATAATGAAACTAATTGTTATTTGCAGCCAAACACGGTCTATTTCCTCACAGAGGCCGTAATCGGCTCATGTTCCACAGAACTGAAGGAGTCTGATTTTGTCTGACGAACGTGTGAATGGCGCTGAGTGGAGCCGAGGAGCTCTGCCAAGGCCCGACGGTCCACTGAAATTAAAACAAGCCGAGCAACAGAGGCCACGTTGTGGTGCCTGGGTGGGAGTCACAGGTTTCTAGATCTGTTATTAAGGAAAAACCTGCTTGAAACTACATCTAATTCCACTTCAGCCTGCGTCCAAACCAACACGGAGGGGACAAACCCTCGGTTTGGTCTGCTGGTCACAATGAAGCCTCGGCTCGGTGATACAGTTTGGACGATCAGCTCGATGTTACTCCCGCTTGCCGTTCTCCTCAGCAAACCCTCCCCTCGCGTGAACCCGTGTTCGCAACCTGAAAAGTTTTGGGTGTCTTGTGACAGCTTTAACCCTTCTCCCGTTGGCAGAGGGGGCGCTCGTGAAGAAAGTGATCATCAAAGCCAGACAAATTTACACCTCAGCCAAGCATCACGAGTCCTGCAGTTTCACACAGACCCAGTTTTCCTCCACAGCAACACCAGGACCACAGCCAAGTTTGCCACTTTCCAGATGGAGGCTCGGCTCTGGGATAATGACTGGCTCTGAAAAGTTGCATTTGAACGTGCGCGCTACAGTGTTTACAAAAGTGTTGATCTCCAGTCACTGTATGTTAATGCAAACTGTACACACAGGCTCACACGCCGCTCTCAGGCAGACCCACAATTCCCTGACAATGGATTTATGTCAACGACCACGCCGTGCGAATATTCTGGATTTAGAGCGTCACGTGCTGAGCTGTGACGTCCGACGCGCTGTAGGTGGACGGGAGGAAAAAAAAAATGCAGGAATGAATTTATTATTTTCTGCAGAGGCTTGTTTACACAGCTCAGCCAAGACGAGCCCTCTTTCCCCTTCATTTCTATCAAGGCATCCCTCACTGCTCACACACACACACACACACACACACATACGTATGCACATCTCTCGATGTAGCAGCTTCTTCCTCAAATAGAAAATGTGCACTAAAACATGACAGCACTGGCGGCTAGTCTCCGAGAGCAGCCCCGCTCTCTCTGGCCTAGATTCTTTCAAATCCGCTCTGGAAGTGCCTTCGTCCTCAGCTGCACTGCCAGCCCGCCAGAGAGTGAGTGAGCAAGCCATCTGGCTGCACGGCACATCAAATCCCAATCTGTGTTAATTTGAGTGTTATGGGCCATTGTTTATTTTGGAAAGAAAAGGAGGAGGAGGGAGAAGAGGAAAAAATTAATAACCCTTTTGTAGTTAATTCTGTGTAAAGTTTCTCCAAGATTTTCTTCTTTTTTTTCTGTTGTTGTTGCCGTCGCAGACACTGCAGGTCACTGCTGAAAATTACATACGTCGAACATGGCACAAATTAAGATTTAATGCCGCTGCGAGACAACAACACATGTCGAGGATTCGGCAGGAAAAAAAAAAAAAACCTTGATGCATAAATGGAACGTTTTTATGAATAAAACAGACAGGGGCTACGCGGGCGGCCTGTCATCACGCGGCGCAGATTAAAGTTATTGTGCAGAGTTTGTTTCACCACCTGGCCACGACATTTGGGACGCCACGGGCTCTCACCGGAGTTAATGGCTGGGCGTCCAGATCCCTGTGGACGGGCACCATCATGACTCCTCCTCCGCAGGTTTGGAAGTCACTGGGACACTGGGACTGAAAGGAAAAACCAAAGCGCTTGTAAGCTACACAAATACTTAAAGTAAAGATGGACTGTCAGCGGTTAACCAACCTGACTGATGGTCCCAACGCCATTAAAATAGCAAGAAATTCCACAAACGAACCCTGACATCATCTCACCTGTGAAGTGGAAACCACTCCAGGTGATGACATTATGACTGTCATTGACAGAACACCAGGAGTGTGCAGCTTATATATCTATACTTGTGTTTTTATACGGGCTCTTTGCTGGTTGTTCATGTAAGAGCAGAGTTCAGCTCCTCTTGGTTTTACCACTAAAAAAAAAAAAAAAAAAAAAAGTTGTTGAAGCCCTGTCTTTCTTTGTGTCTTACCCCCCACACTCTTCTTCTCTCCTCTCTGTCTCACTCAGTCACACACACACACACACACACACGCCACCCACCCTGACACATGGTGTGTTATGCAATGGGTGATGCCTAATTACCACTGACATCGCGGAGACTGTTCACTGCGAAATTAATCATGACACAGGCGTCAGCTTTTGATATTTTTCGCCAAGTGCTCCGAGTTCGTACCAGCCGATGTAATTAATAAAGCAAACGCACACAAACGCCGATAACACACTGACACTGATGTCTTCATAATAACCACACACCTTGAGAACCGACACACACACACACACACACACACAGCAGAGATAAGAGAGGGGAAGGAGGTGCAGAGGAGGAGGAAGAAGAAGAGGACAGAAAAGAAATTGGAACGAATGGTTCCCAGTAAGTGCTGGTATGAGGTCTTGAAGGGTTCTCATAATGCACCCGTTTCCGTCATAAATAATGAAGGAAACGGGTGCATGCACGTATCTCCATGCACATTTCCAACAGCTGTGGGTCCACAGTAGCTCACAGGGCCCCGCTGCTATTTATAAACGCTGTGCTTGGAGAGCGCTTACTGTACATCCAGCCATGCGAAATATAAACAGTTGCTCTCTGTTAGCAGGAAATCTCACTGTGACTTTATTATTACAAATGGATGGAGTGAGACTCCAGGAACGCGGCGCGCCCGTATCTGGCATAATTAATGTGACACGCAGCTCATCGGAGCACAAGCCTCCACCAGAGCTGCTCACTTCACCGCGGCGGAGCGTGGCGATCCCCGCTCCACCGCTCCACCGCGGGGCACTGTGGGGGAACCGCTCATAAAGACAGAGTCCCCTCTACAGCTGAGATTAGCTTTCATCCTCGGCGGCCGCCTCTGGATCGCTCATTTGGAAAACACAAAGGAAACTTGTTTTACATCTGAGGTGTGTTTTATCTTCTATCTTTTATCAGAGAGAACGCGACACAATGGCGTGCAGGGTCCCTGCGTCTTTTACACACGGGTGCAGAAGTGTCATGTTTTCCCCGTGTGGTGTGTGTGTGTGTGTGTATGAATCTATTTTGGGCCCATACGATCCCTCAGTGGAGTATGTACAGTACAACACAACCCTTTCAGGTCATTTCAACTTTTGCACCCAGGCCCTGTTTGCTCTCAGGCTGAGGCGGGTCACTGAGTGCACGGCTAGAGAGAGAGAGAGAGAGAGAGTAGACAAAGAATGCCAAGAGAGAAAAAAACGCGAATAATAAATAGAGGCTGATTTATGTCCAATTAAAGGCATTTTTTAGGCATTTGACAGAAATAGTCAAGAGAGGTGAGGGGACAGGAAAAAGCTCAAATAAAAACCTGGTAAATCTAAAATTAAACCTTAAATTGCATTGTTTACACATCACATCATTACACTGTCGCTGCCATGGTGCCTGTACAGCAGAAGACCAAACACAAGGCTAATGTAAATGTTGCTGGTAACCAGTTCTGATTCTTTCAGTTATTATGATTATATTTATTTTGTATTTTGGCCTGGACATTAAAACACAGTCACAAGGAGCTGTACAAGCGTATCATTTAAGTAGAAGTACAAATATAAATTGAGTCTGTGGGAGAGTTTTAAGAGTTGTAAGAGAGTGGAACTGTAGTGGATATGTATATATTTACTGTAACTCAGGACGTAAAAAACAAACACAAGCAGAGAGACGTGAAGAAACGTCTGATAATCAAGTCAACACTGTTATCAGTCGCTCTGACCAAAGGTCCTGTGGAAAAATGAACTGGGGGGGAGAGAAAGAGTTTGAAAATAGGCCAGAATATGTTTTCACAAATTATCAGCACAGAGCCATATGTGCAAACACTGTACACAAACACACACACGCACACAGCCAGGGTCACCAGAGAGCCACTGTTACACACCACAGCTCCACAGTGTTTCCATACGAAGACGCTCAGACGTGGGTTTCAGACGGGATTCATTCTGCTTCTCTGACTATATGAGTTTTCTTTTCCTTCCTAAATCTATTTGATCTCCCGGTGAAGTTGCACATATGCGGACTCGTGTGCGCCGTACTTGACCGACAGCGGAGCAGGAGGTGACCTTTAGAAATCACACACGCACACAGCCAGACAGACAGAGTAAAGGTGTGTTTTCTAACCCCCCTGACTCGTCTACTGTATCTCCGTGTAACATCCCAGGCAGACTGACACGTTGAGCTCGGCTGCTCTGACATTCTGTTTGTGTCACGCTTTGCCTACTCTGGACTGGAGGAGGAGGAGGAGGAGGAGGAGGAGGAGGAGGAAGAGTTTTCACTGAGTATTTAAAAAAAAACTTGAAGTTTGCATGGGCCCCCGTTTAATGTTTCCTATTTATTATTTAAATGCTCGTTCCGCCTGTAAAACATTTGTTTCGTCATAACCTGTTGTATTTTATCACACCTCCATTATTTTTCATACGTTGTTTCCATATGTTTATATTCTGCCCCTTTATTTTGTGTACCTTTTGTGTGGTCTTTTAAAAGCTTCGTCATGTTTATCTTGTATAACGACAGTAAAGACTCTTGCATCTTAAAGCACCGTATCTTGCTATATGTACAGTATGTGGATAGTATATCATTGCTTACTTTTTGACTCGTGAATAAATATGTATGCAGTGTATTCCATATTAAGAAACATATTTCATCTGGAAGAACTAAGGATTAAGAATTATAACCTGAGGAATAAACCAAACCTGTGTTCACTTTAAAAGCATGATTCAACAGTTTTAATCTGCACCTCCACTTCCCCCCATGACTTCATCTCTCAACTCATCATTCTGAAAGATGCACTCGCTGCGAGTGTTTTACTGAAAATATCAAAACTGCTCGTACAAAACAAGCCGCACACCAAAAACGAACACCTGAACGCAATCAACCCGCCATCCAAGCGTTTGCTCTTAGAGCTCGGCGCCGAGCTGCTGCAGGCTGACACCAGGAATATCAATTCATAATGTACTTGACACAGTTTTGTTGAACAACACATTATTTAGTGATAATTCTCCGCGTGTTAATAATGTGATCTGAAGTCAGGCTGCAGCCTATACGCAGTGTTCCCACTGAATATGTATTGCCCACGACGCTGGGGGTAAACATGTTATTTAATCATCAACATGATCTCCATCGTCATCGCTTAAGTGGGAGGAACAAATCCCAGGTGGTGCACGCATAGTATGAGGGGCTTTCTTTCTGCGTTTAAATGATCCGTGCCGTCTGCGTAGTGGGGCAACTTAAGGTGAGCAGCTATCTGTGTCATAAGGGGGACTGGGTGGGTGGCCTTGTTTACGTTGTCTGAGTCTCACGAAAGACAAACGCACATTTTGCATAATGCGCACTTCATTTTTTAAAATGCACCTTTGAGTTGCACGCGTTTTAAATAATGCACTGACACACGATCTGCCTCCCTGAGAGGACGGTGTTGTTGTTAATTCTAATCTGGAATCAGTTCCCCGCCACGCATTTTTAGTTTTTGAAACGTGCGTGAATTCTTACCCGCTTACACTCTAATTCTATACCTCCGGGTGCATTCATGAAAACTCCTTAAATCTGAATGTATTTGACTGTTTTATATCAGTTATACTTTTTGCAATCGTGTCTTGGATGAAAATGGGATTGAATTAGTTACCAGGATGAACCAAGTGCAGAAATGAGAAAATATCAATATTATAAGAAGATCATAGGGAGGCTTTTTTCCATCCTTTAGTCTCTGTCTTTGTCTGTTTTCATACAAAAAAACCCATTATCAATTAAAACGTAGTCCAAGGTTATTTGTTTTCATGGCGTACAGCACACTGACACTGACCATGTTGGGTTCACATAGGAAACAAGCAAATTCCCATAGCAACCCGTTTTGAAATTCACTGGCACACGTTATAGTCTCATGTCTGACCTTCATGGGCTTGAGTCCCTCCATCCAAACGTGAGGTTATTCTCTGTGTGAGCCCGATCCAGCCGACAGTGAAGTCTCCTGCAGACACAGAACCAGACCACGTTTTTCATCAAAGCTGGAAAAGTGTTTGCTACAGCAAATGGGCACATTTAATGAAAAAAAAGAGACGTGTGATGGTTGAACAGATGGGCTCTGAGCTGCCATATTTAAGGTAAGGCGTCAAATGTAGTACATGCTTTTCTCCCCAGGAGCACTGGCTGGGGTGGCAACATGTTTGGA
Organism: Pseudorhombus dupliciocellatus; assembly: GCA_016785235.1. Classification (NCBI taxonomy): domain Eukaryota; kingdom Metazoa; phylum Chordata; class Actinopteri; order Pleuronectiformes; family Paralichthyidae; genus Pseudorhombus; species Pseudorhombus dupliciocellatus. The sequence goes on along the minus strand of JAFBJW010000054.1, from coordinate 2,195,852 downwards.
AGTGACTCCGGTAATTAAAGGAGCAGAAACACAGTAAGTTTCAGTGTTGTATATATATTTGAATAAAACTCAAGATTGCCCACGGAACGTAACGTAAAAATTGAGAATGTTTCGTGTTGCACAGACACAGTGCCAGTAAAGTGGATATGATGTTGTCATGCTCTTGTTGTTCAGCACTACCTCAGCACTGAGTCCTAATGGACACAAACAGTCCTAAGCACTTACTTACGTTGCCTTTTGTTCCTTGGTTTTTCATTTGTACGTCGCTTTGGACAAAAGTGTCTGCTAAATGACTTTGTGGACTTGTAGGAAGGTACGACCTGATCCACCCCATGTCCCTGGTGAAAGATGGCAGCACTAATATCTCATAAGGATTTTAGGAGGACATTGATACGTCCATCTTTACTCACAGTCAACAAGCCACCCTCAGTCTGCAAGGCCTTCAAGTTAAACCTAAACAATTTGCACCCTGAATGAACAGGTACACAGAGAGGGTTGGATAAAATTTTGTGGATTTTTTAAGGGTCCATTGATCTGCCTGACAGCCCGCCAGGTTTTATTTCAGTAAGCTAAGAGAAAGAAGGGGAAGTAAGTCAACGACTGAAGATCTCTGCACCAGCATCGTTACATTATTCAGATACGAAGATTCCTTAACAGAAACTCTGCTAAACTGGAACCATGAGCCTCTGATTAAAACAAGCTCTGTAATTATCCCAAACGATGGGAACGGGGTCTTCTGCTGAGCTGACGAGTGTTTTGTTTCAGAGTTAACATGCTCCAATTCACTTGTCCCCATGAGGCACAGCAAGCACCTCTCTGCTATGCCGTCGGCCCTATCAGCGACTGGAGTTGTCTGCTACGAATCAAAACTGGAGTGGAAGTCTGATCCTAAACATAGCAGTCGCTCACTCAAATGGATCGCTCACTCAAATGGATCGCTCCCATCCGAAAAAGATGGCTATTCTTTGCCCCCCTACGTATGTACGATGTTTTCAGGCTGGCGGGATTATCATCAATTTGACTGGAACGATGGGGAAAGCCCCGGTAAGATGGAGCAAACTTCATTTTTTTTTTTTTTCCCTTTACCGAAGAGGCAGCCAATTATAACTGATTTCAGATCAGCCGTGCTCTGATGTCAGACTCTGACTGAGGATAAAGTTGGCGATGCACGGCTAAATTAGATTTGCTCATGACGTGTTTGACGGGCAGGGACAAGAGGGAGGCTGGGAAACATGGGTTATATCTCAATTCTGCTGCTTTTTATGAAGCAGGTCCCTGTTCACGGGCGATTAGCAGGCGGATCAGGGAGGTGGCCAGTGCTGTTTGGATGGCTTTGACTAATTTAACTGCTGCTGCCTCACTTAGCTACAGGCTGGCTCGCAAAAAAAAAAAAAAAACCCAGACGAGCACTGAAGAGGAGCAGGCAAACAGCCAAGCAGAGATCCTCTCTGGATGTCCACAAGTCCTGCGTGCATCCTCTCACACGGCCATGTGAAACCCTGCAGACCGGGACTCGACTGACTGACAACTCCACAGATTAAACTGATTATTGGCCATAGTGGGAGTGAAAGCACGGCCCACACTCACATCGACGCCACGAGCTGTCGACAGCGAAACGTAAACAACACCTTAATCTGAACGCTGGAGTCCCAATCATCTCTGTGGATGTCACAGATAAACATCCACACGTTCTACTTCTCTCACAGCCAAACGTATCTCAGAGCCAGGCCGATACCACAGAGTGCCAGGGTGACTCAACGATCAAACACAATGATGTGCATTTAAAATGGGAATGCGCATCGTTGTGTTTTCACATTCCACCACCTCAAGAAAGAACCCATGGACCTTTATGACCCCTGATCAGGGGCCAGGTCCAGGTTTGTTTTTCTACACCGTCTTTCACATTGAATTATTGAATGTTTGAAGACATTTACACGAGTTTCACAGGGAATAATTAACGGATCTTGATGAAACGCATATTTAGTGAACTGATGTCTGGAGGTGTGTGCAGCGCCGGATCGGGTGGATTTCAGGGGTCTGAGGTCTGAGCTCCGAGGGCCACACACAGACAATACTCCTTTTTCATGGTGTGTGTCATTTTCATCAGCTCACAACACGTGAATGTGCTCTGGCTTCACCTCAGAGGAACTTGATGTATCATGTGAACAAAAGCGACATCTCCAAACCCTTCAATACATTTGCTTTTGAAGAGCAGCAGTAGAAATATTGCTCCACCTGGTGGAGGCAGTCGTCACAGTGACGGGGCTCCATCCTGGTCCAGCCTCACTCTTCGACAGCAGTGTTAGCAGGGGTCTACATGCTACCGAGTTGGAAAGTGATGACCCCCCACCCCCCCCCATCTCTCGCTCCCTCTCTCGCACACACACACACACACACACACACACCCTTATGCAACTCGTGTGCGTGCACGTGGCCCACATGGAGGAGGGCTTGACAGCAAATGAAATGGAGTGAGAGATTTGCAGCAGAAAGTTGCAGAAGATGTTTTATTCAAAGCCCGAGCAGAGTCTGAGACTTTTCTTTTTTTATTTTCATGCCCTATTTCCAGACTGTACCTGCGCCCTGAGCCCCTCCCCTCTGCCTCCCCTCCCCTCCCCTCTCTCCCTCCCTCCCTCCCTCCCTCACCCACCTCCCCCCGCCCCCTTCCTGGGAGTTTGTGTTGCACTCGTTGCAGTGAGGAGGAGAAGAAGAAGAAGAAAAGAAGGGTCCATGTGCACGATGACGTCGCACTGACTCCTGCGCCTCTTTCTTTTCTTTTTCGTTTTTTTAAAAAAAAAAATCATCACTTTTTTTGTTTTATTTTTCCCCCCCCCCCCCTCCTCCTTCTTCATCTCCCTCCTCCTCCTCCCCCCTACTGTAATAATCCCAGAGAGCCGCGCGCCGTGCAGAATCCTGCGGCCATAATGTGAGATGATCCGCTGCTGTCGTCCGAGCCCGTCGCTGCCCGCTCGTCCTGTCAGGAGCAGCGGCTGCGCTGCCGAGGATTACACCGGTGATCGTACGCAGCTGAGACTTCTCCTCCTCCTCCTCTTCCTCCTCTGCGAGCTGTCAAACTGAAAACTATGAATTAGACTCACGCGTCTCCTCCTGACATCCACTGACTTTTTGAAATTCTCATATATTTTTCTTGTTGCTCTGCGTGTTTTTCCTCCTTCTTCTCCTCTGGAATACCGCTGCCCGGCAACGCACCCACCTGACAACGCTGAATGTCGCTGTTCAAGGTAAGGAAGCTCCATGTGTGCCAAACTGTGCGTCTTTTTACGCAAACTCCTCAGGTCCCGTGGCTCGATACTTTGCATCCTCCTCCGGGTCTATTGGCAGCGGAAGAGAAACGCAATAACTTTCAACCGGGATCTGCTCCCACGATCAAACTTTGTGCGCAGGCTGGGTCGCGCGCAAACAATAAGAAATGCGCACGATAGTTTACGGATAAAAACGACAGATGTACGTTTCTCTGCGCACCTGCGATGTGCGGAGAGAGCCAGTGGGGGATCTAGCTTTTTTTAAAAAAACAAACACCACTCAAATCGTGTGTGTGTGTTCGTTTATAATCATAAATCCGCAAATGTTATGATTTGCACGCAGACACTTCAACTGCAGCGTCTTCTCTCTCTCTCTTTTTTTTGAGTTTTTATTCTGCGCAAACGCAAAATGGAGAGAGATGCGGAGAGTTGCACGTCCATACAGACGGAGGCAGAACAATCACGGCTGGAGCTCAGCAGCAGGAGCAGGAGGAATTCAGGAGCTCTATAGATTTATCATCATTTCAAATTCGAGCATGTGCACCCCTCCGGGCCTGGGCGCTATTTGACGGTGCGTAACTTTAACGCAGATGTCTGGGGAGGAGGGAAAACAAACACTGGAACCCGATCAGAAGAAGACGCCTCGTCGTGCTAATTGCCTCGGTCGAGCGCGATTATTATCGGGTGTGTAGTCTTAAGTCGCCTCTGCACATGATTGGGCTGCTGCCGCGGCTAAAACAACATTTCAAGTTATGTCGCAGCTATGTTGTGGCTGCAAGAGCAATAACTATTGAGCGACAGCTGTCCCACCAATCCGCGCGGGGCCTGCTGGGTCTCTGGCTCGGCTGGCCAATAGGAGCGCAGCAGAGGTGGGACGTTAGCGCAGCAACAGAAAAAAAACCCCGTCGACGTCACGCAAACGCGTTAACTCTTACAGTGCGTCTTTCCTCAAGTTGTCACTGTGTGTCCCCTGTGGAGCAGCGAGCAGGCGCTTTACTGGAGACACAGGAGACACTGTACCAGGCTTTTTACAAAACAACCCATTTAACTCACTGGTGTTGTCAGTTGTGTGTGTTGTATTCTACAAAGGTAAGTCCTTTGATATCCAGATGATTCAAAAATGCGTGCAATAAGGAATATTTCTGCTTGTTAAATCGTTACATTTTTTTGTCCTGCTTCCTTTGACTCATCAGTTTCGCCTGGCAGCTCTGCCGTGAAATTGAAATGCTGAATTCTCAGTGTAGATTTATAAATAGATTTTCATATAATTTCATCTTACACTGCAAAGATGTTTAACAACTTGAAATACTTCAAAGGGTAACAAGCAGATGGTTATTAATGGACACGTGAATTGGGTAATTCAGTAAAATTTTAAGTGAAACAACAACTAAATTAATTTGAGTTATTTATAAACATTTGTACAACAGGTTTCCTTTTAAAACCTGCCCAAAGACAAACTGCCCACACCCCATACACCTGCCACTAAACAATCCATTATTGTAATTAGAGTAATTAATGCAGTGTTGATCCAACTGAACCTGAAAACAAGTATTGTAAACTTTCCTTTCTCTTTTTCCCCCCTGCCTTATTCTACCAGGTGACTCAATGAGCCAGCAATGGAGACCAAAAGATACCAAAGTTTCTTTGATGGAAGCGACACAGAGAACAGATGGTCTCAGGTCCCCGGCACCATGGAGTACTGCTGCGGCACAGAAGATCTGAGTCTGACCAGCACCGACATCCTGATGGACATAGTCAATGTCAGCTGCCCGGCTGGAGGTGCAGCCCCCGACTGCAAAGACAACAACACAAAGAAGCAGGAGCAGCCGATGCTCCGGCTCGGCCAGAACCAGCCGTTTGTTCTCCCACACTTCAACAACGCTCTCCACGGTCACAAGCAGGAAATGGACTCCAAGGAGCTTTCCAAGACTGTGGCCGAGTCCATGGGTCTGTATATGAACGCTGCCAGGGAGGCAGATTTTGCTTTCAGTCAGCATGGGGGCAGCGCCAGCCCTGGGAAGATGTACCCCGGGTGTGGACGCTCTCTAGATGAGACCCAGAGTGGTGCCGCTAAGAGCCCCAAGATAAAGCCATTTGGTTTTCAGCAGTCCAGCGCCACTCCCAGAGAGTGCACCACTGGGACCCCTGTTAGCTCAGCGTCTATGCTGGTCTCATCTCTGTCCTGCAGCCCCCAGACCCCTGGCTCCATCTCCAGCCCCGGGGGCAGCAACAACATGGTGTCCTCAACCACCAGTCCTCCCGCGTGCTTTGGAGCTGCGTGTTCGTCTATCAGCAGTCCTGTCAGCCAGACGTCTTGTGCTGCCACTCTGGCCAACATCAAGCGCAGGAATTCAGCCACATGTAGCCCCGTAGAGTCCACCACTGTGGGCTCACCACCGCTAACCAGCCCACTTAATGTCATGAGGTCTCCGATGTCCAGCCCCCAGAGCATGAGCAGCGTGAGATCGCCTCCGTCCTGCAGCACCACGTGCAACATAAGGTCGTCCGTCTCCAGCCCCACAGGTGGCAGCTGCACCAGCACTGCACACAACTGCAACACAGCACGGCCTTCCATCTCCAGTCCAGCCACAGGGAGCGCCATGGCTGTCAGCAGTCCACAGAACCCGTCCTCCGGAGGGTTTCCGGTGTCCAGTCCTGCAGGCGGACTGGGTTTGGTACAGAACGACACCAACAGCCCGGAAGAAACGCCTCTGACCAGAGACACGGACTTCAAGAACTTTGAGTTCCCCAAAGTAGAGATGGTTGACGGGGAGGTGTTCAACGTTGGCTTAGACCAGATGGGCATGGTTAAGTACATTAAGAACGAGCCAGGAACTGACTTCAGGAGCATGTGCTTGGGCAGCTCCAAATGTAATGTGAGTAGCACACCCTTTATTACGCAGATAAAGAATGAGCCAAACAAAAACGAGGGATGTATGAATCCACAGCCCTACGTCGAGCAGTCACCTTCCCTTGGACTCTTCTCTGCGTCCGAGACCACCTATTTGTCCCTGAGGAATAACATTGATGAATACAGTCTTTCTGGTATCTTAGGACCCCCTGTCTCTATGAATGGGAGCTATGAGCCCGATGTGTTCTCCAACAATGTCCTGTCTAAAGGGGTTAAGCAGGAGCCTACTGATGGCAGCTATTACCAAGAGAATAACAGCATGCCCACATCGGCCATTGTTGGAGTTAATTCCGGTGGACACTCATTCCATTACCAGATTGGAGCCCAAGGAACAATGTCTTTCACGCGGCATGATGTGAGGGACCAGTCCAACCCTTTGTTGAACCTAATTTCACCCGTAACGGCGTTAATGGAGTCGTGGAAATCTCGACCAGGCATGTCAGCCCGAGGTGAAGGATACCCAGGTCAGAACTGCATCACAGACAACATGTCAAGGTAAGGACAATGAGGACGTCTCCGGTCTGTCTGACTTTCAGTGCATCTCCACCAGGTGTCCAGCTTAAAAACTGTTGTGATGAGCGTGCAAGCTTAGCTATACAGAGAGCGGCGGGTTTTTATTATCCCCTCATGTTTTCTTTCTATGACCGCACCTGTGGAGTCTCCAGCAGCCGGCCTCTTCAGAGGAGCGGAGGAATGAAGGGCCAGTTTGTTAAAGGGATTTGGGGCGTTTGCTTTGAGAAGTGCTAAATAATAACATCAACAGCAGCAGAGCTTGGGAAAGGCAGCGGGATGCTGGCTTGGGGGGGGGGCAGGAATTAAACGACGAGGCCCAGGTCATTGTTATAGCAGCATGTGATGACAACATCATCTCTGCTGGCCCTGCCCTGTGTCCCACTGTAATGCAGAGACAAAGTTTACCGCTTATCAGTGGCTCGTGTGTGTGCCCAACAACACGATTAATTGGTCCGTAGGACCTTGTGTAACGCAAATATCTGTTTTTATGGGCCCTGGGCCATTGGCAGCAACATAAATTATGAATGATTGATCACATGCTTGCGTTGCCAAACTGATTAAATAAACAGTTGCTTTTGGTGGAGGGTGGGGGCCGAAACAAAACAAACAGGCCAAAGGGAGAAAAATCTATAACTGCCGCCACTCTGGCGAAGGGCAACTTTGACACAGTTGTTGTGCTCTCAATGTATTCTGGTGTCCTAGTTGCATGTGAAGTTAAATTATTGTCAGCGTGATTAATAAGGCTGAATATCAAAGGCACGATGTGAAGATAGCGTGTGTGCCTGTGTGCGCCCGGATTCATCCGACCCCCTGTTTGTTTACAGTAAATCAAAAGAAAGGTTTGTGGTCCTGTAATGTGGATGTGATGTGATATTTATGTTTTTAAATAACAGCGGCTGTCTATTGGGGTTCTTCTGAAATACACTGCTATCATCTATTTATGCATGGGACGTCATAAATTCGCAGCTTTTATGAGCCGGAGCAAAGAAACACTAAACAAAGTCATAAATGACTCCCTGCTTACTCGGCTTTGATAAGAGTCAGACGCTCGCTGTAGAGGGGCTATTGTGCAGCACTGTTTCTGACACTGGCGGGACACGGGCGTCTCGACCACGACAAGTTCAGACTGAGTTTGTGCAGTGATGTTGCGCAGGATCTTAAATGGACATGTATTGGATAAAAAAGTTTTCCTGATTGAATTTGTTGGAATCAGCTTTGCTGCCGTTTTCAGTCGTCTGTCAATCTCTTCCGCTCGGCTGCGTCAGATAGCCGGGGCATGTTGGGAAGGTCTCGGGGATAAAGTGTTTTCATCAACATCGTATTTGCTGTTGAGCACACGTGCAAACGGAACAGACAATTGTCCTTGGGGTTGTGTGTTGTGTTCTGCTCATCTCACCCAGATTTACCCCAATTATCTTATCTTCAGTCATTTATTGTGTCTCCTGCTTTTGATGTATTAATTCAGGCTCATGTGTGTGGTACACACACCTCTAGAGAGAAGATACTGTGTGTGTGTGTGTGTGTGCTATAACAAGGGTTGCAGCTCTGAGCAGACTGATGCAGCCCGTTACCTTGGAGGCGACCCATATGGCAGGAGCCAAAGCGATGTTGACGGGATCACTGCCACCTTGGTCCTAATGAGATCCAGCTTAGCCCTAATGTCAGACAGGATGACAGTAAGAGACGGGCCACACGGCAGCCAGCCAGGCCGGCAGAGCAGCAGACAGCCACACACACACACACACACACACACACACATAAATACATACAGTGCATACAATTAAATGCACACACACACACACACACACACGTAGACGTAGGGATGTCTTGGCTCCAATGGAGGAATGTAGCATCTTGGTAGAGGTCGCTGCCTTTCTACAGTGTCCAGTTACACCAGTACTACTGTATTGATTGACAGCCACACTGAGACATAAACACAAACTTATTGTATCCTGCCTGAAATCTCAAAGTGTCCTGCGGGGGCAACGTGTGGTCGAGTTGCACCTTCAGCCAAGTGCACGCCGCTCAGGCCCAGTATCTCATGTGAAAAAAAAAGAAGAAGAAATTATGTAACCAAAACCATTAAAAAGCACAACCAAAAACTCTTTGATCCACTGGAGCCTTGGATGACGGAGAGTAAAATCCCATGGCTCCTTTTTTCCCTTTCACTTTGGTTTCCTCTGTAAATGGTTTTAATTAAAAGTGGCTGCTCTTCTGAGCAGTCTGGATTATTTTTTTGCAAAATCATTTTGACTCTGACTTACGAGGCAGGGAAAAAGAAGTAAAAATACAGAGTCCTTCCAAGCAGAATGTTTATTTATTTGACCTTATTGTTGATTTAAACCGGGCAGTCATTAATGATGACTGTAAAACTCACGTCTTGATTTCTTTTCTAAACAAATACAGTAAATTCCTATATGTTGTCTCTGGACACTGCAAGTCCCTTATAGAGGAAATTAAATTTGTATTGAATTTTATAAATGTGGATATTATTATTATAAAATGACCTACATTAGGGAGCTGGATTATATTTGCTTTCTGCCTAAATCTCCAAATCTCTTTTCATCCTATTTAGGGCATTTTATGTGCTGGCTTTCAAAGTACTGTCTCAAACTTTGCGGTCCTCTGACCTCTTCATTTCATAACCGAGCCAATGGTCGATTTGAACCTGTCCTATAGCCGGTGCAGAAGCAATAGATCCCTCTAGCTGGGCATTTTCCTCACGTTAAGCTTGCAGCTGGTTTCTGTGGATGGACAGAATCGCCGCCGACTCATGAGGAAGCACCAGATTTAAGCAGGGAGAAGGCTTTGCACTGGACTCTGGCCAACTCTCAATGTTCTGCAGAGGGATGAAAAGGCATAATCCTGAGAGCACACTAATAAGGCTGTAATTGTATGTTCCTCCACTAAATTAATGGATGGAAATGATTTGATTAATTCAGACACTGCTGGATACTAATATCCAATTAAATCCCAACACCAGGCACGCACAGGGGCTCCTGGTGCATTATGGGCTCCTGGCTGTGTGAGGCGGCCAGCTGCTGGTCTGGGTTGTTAAAAGGACGTTACAGGTGAAGGTGTTGGGGAATGGTTGCGTGTCTCGTCTGCCTGTGCATTAATTGGTGTGTCCTCCTGTGTATTTACAGTGAGAGTTTAACGCAGGGCTTTTAATGAATGCAGATACAAACTGGCAGGTTTGTGTTTTTTTTCTACCATTAGTGTAAACTAAATGATGAAAATGACAGTTGGCTTTAAAAAGAAGAACCATATTTCATCACACATCACTAAGACAACATGAATACAGGCAGTAATTCTTGCCCATGTCCCAGGTACAATAAAAGTATCAACGTTTTATAGTTTTTAGGTTATGCATATTTCATAAAAGTGAAGTTAATGCAACTCAAAAACTACTTTAGAAACTTTAGACTATTTTAGAGAGAGAAAGCAAATGAACATATTTTATTAAAATTAATAATGATTCTGTGTTTCCCAATATTTCCCCTATTGAGTGAATTTATATGAATATTGATGCACAGCAGATTCTAACAACTAATATCTGCTAGAAAAGAAATCTAAATGAATACAACACCTGAATGGAACAAGAGGGGAATATTAATGATTCCCGTTCTTCTTATCTTCTGGGCATTTCATCTCTCATTGGAGTGGGTGGACTGGAGGCCGCGTGAAGAAAGAGCAGAGGGAGGAGGTTTCAAGGTTTGAGAAGCAAGACTGAAATCTTACATCCTTAAATTGAAGATGAAAGCTCTTTGTCAGGCATCTTTCATCATGACTGCAAAGTTAAAAAAAAAAAAAACATAAACTGTAAAGAGGAGCATTTATCCAGCAGAGCTTTGAGGCTGAATTCTCCAAATGTTCCAGTTTCACTGACGGCCTCACGTTCGTACACCTCTGCCCGCCTGTCAAGTTGTAGCTTACATCCATGGCCGGTGTCTCCCACAGAATAAGATCCTTGTAGCCAGGAACTGAATAATATATACAGCTCTATATCTGTGTTTGCTGTCAATCTCAGCTGTTGCTGCTGCCCGACCTGGCTCTCCCACAGCAGCGTGTTGGCTGCAGTCCTCGTCCTCTTCCTCTTCCTCGTCTCGGTCTGTGCTACAGATTTCTCTGCTGGACCCGCTGTGTTTCTGCAGCAGCAGCAAAACATGAAGTCTGGATTTCTTCATCGGGTTTTCTACAAATATTTATTTTTTATTAACCTGCTTTGGACTGACTTCATGCAAGGAGAATTAAACTTAACTACTTGCGAGGTTATGCTAGCTTGGAAAAGCGAAATGATAATTCTCACTTTTTGATTTTCAGTGTCCATCATTCAGAGATGATGTGTCTGAAACATTTTAATGAAAGATAAGAAGAAATAAACCTGAAGAGCTAGACTTTAGTACCGCCCTACTCGCTGCTAAAGGAATTGTAGAACATAGTCATAGTTAAAGTATATGTACAGTATATATATATATATACACCAAAGCCCATTCCAAATCTACCCAGGGCCTTTGTGAGATTTTACATTGATGTGAACTCAATGTTAAATCAACATTTTAAGCAACCAAACATTTTAAATACAGATCAGGTCTGAATGTCCAGTTGTGTGATCTTGAAAAGGTAAAGCCATGTGGGCACATGAATGGATGTTTGTTTTACCTTGTGCTACGAGAGCGTAGGAGACGAACGCCTGCAGTGGCTGTAATCTTTTTAAAAGAACCAGGATGATACAGCGTGGCACAATGATCGGATGCTTTCGTTACACAGAGGAGAAACCCTGCAAAAGTCTCCACTCTGCCTCTCCCACGCAGAGCTGTGCACACACACACACACACACACACACACACACACACAAGTGCACAACACCTCCGCCATGGACGCCAAAAACAACAACAGCACACATTCTAGGCCAGACTTGACACCCCAATAAAAGTGTGGTTACTGCTGGCCGGGGCTCCTGGGATCTGAATGCTTGTCTTGTCCTCATTTGAACTTCTTCCTGAAACACAGTCTGGTGACAGAGGGCCAGATTTCCGCTAGGCCAGGCCTGGAGTTGGAGATCTACTCTCAATTACCTACCGCTGACATTCCCTTCTGTTGTTGAGGTCATTACCAAACTGCATAAAGGAGGCGGAAACTGAATACCAGAGCTGCAACAAAGCATACTGGACGCTTCTTTGTGGCCATGAATGCCCTGATTTTTTCATAGCGTGCTGCTTTGTGAGGTACTGTCGCTGAATGGTGGCCTTTTGTGGACGGGCTACTTTGTTTACCTAACAGGCAAGAAGTCTCGAAGCGTCTCACACAAGTGGTCGCAAAGATCTCATGAGTCACGACGCCGGTTGGTTGCTTTTTGTGTGAAGGGGAGCGTGAATGAAACGCACCGTCATCCGAGAGGGTGCAGCAGCAGCAGCAGCAGATCAATAATATACAGTGGAGTGATTACACAGAAACACGTGCATATTAAATCAGAAATTACAAAGATTAACTAGTCATAAGAGCCTATTTCCACTGTCATAAATATAAAAGGATTGTTTGTTGGGCTAAATACAGGCGGATGTCTAATTCATTGGGTGGATATAATTCATTCTGCGCTATAAAAAGCAATGAGATCTATATTTCAGTTTTGGTGGAGAGGCTGCAGAAAGAGAGAGAGAGAGATAGAGACGACTGTATCTGCGCTCACACACTCCGGCTCATGATTGTTTTCCTCCGGTACTCGGCCACATCTGACTGAACAAACAAGGCACGCTTTAATCATTCATGTTTAATTAGAGTTTGCCAAAGTATTCATGCCAAAGTGCTTACATTCGAAAACCCTCTGTTTGTCTTGTCGGTGGCTCCGTGGAGTGGACGCCATAAAAGAAGACACTCGGAAAAGAAATGTAAATTCTTCGGCTTGATAGGTTCCCAAAGTAGGTCATACATATTTGGCTCAACTGAAATAAAGGGTGCGTGTTTGTGTGTAACTCCGGACCCTTTTACATACACACACACACACGTATGTCCACAGAGCCTGCGATTCAGAAAGTTGCCGCCGCCGCCGCCGCCGCCCACGGTGATTTTAAACTCCAATAACTTAACGTTTTTAACTTAATTCGTGGCACAAATGGCCGAACGGCAGAGTGAGCGGCGAGAAATGAGCCGTGCAGCGGATGGAAAAACGATAAAGTCTGAACTCTTTATAGGTTTTCTAAAACGTTTGGAGGCTTCTGACTCAGCGACTGTCATAATAATTATTTCGCTGGTGTCCTTTTCCTTTTTTCAGTAAATGCATCTGTTTGGTCTGCTGCCGTTTTTAATTATTAGGTCCAATTATAAGATAGGTTCATCTAAATTGAGTATGCCCTTAAAAGGACACGGGACTCAATAGTAATTGAAGCACTGTTTATTTTTCTACGTTCCACCTGACTCACCATGTAGAGCATAGGATCTGACAGAGCCCAGAATATATACAACATGTATGTCTTTAAAGTGTTTAATATTACTGCATGTTATAGTCAATAATGTGCACAGTCATGAGTGGCAGGGTTCAGACTTTGACCTAGAGAATTGGAACCCCTGTGATTTAGGATACGGCCTCTACACGCACACAAATCATGTATGTAGCTCCGTGTCAGAGCGTGACACACTGACCCAGCAGGCGAACGAGGCTCCCAAGGATCAAGTGGCAAGTCGAAGAAAAAGACACCATTGGTGCGTATCCCACTGAACCTGTTGGAGGAGATCAGCTGGGTGGCCTGACGCTGCAGAAGGCTGAGTCTGTTTGGCAGGAAATGCAATATGTTTTCTGTTTTCCAGAAAAGAGACAATAAATTCATAATTGAAGGGGGGAGGGGGGGGGGGGGGGAAGGGTCAGCATTCTCCGGTTACACACACACAGGCAAACAAACGCTCGTTCCTGCGTCAGGCTGTCTGGTCATGCACTAAGTTTTGGTTTCATTTCATTTTCTGTCTGCTTAAACAATGGATGGGGACGGAGTTTTACTCACTGGGCTCAGAACAGATGTCTCCATCACTGTGAACAATCACCATGAGCAGTTTTCATTGAACTGATTACCAAACTATCGGCAGCATCGGCAGCGGATTAGCAACAGTGACATAGACTGGTAAGGTTTTACTTCCTGATAACGTATGGAGGCATCAATGTATTGAAATGTCAGGTACTCAAAAAATAAGTACTTGGGAACCATTTTGTGAGTAGTGAGTAAAACAGAATTGCTGGATTTGCCTCTTTTCTGGATCCACATTGAAACTGAACCTGCTGCCTCCTCCCCCTGTAACCCTGCAAACTGACAACACACAGTGGTGACAACAGAACCGTGGTGGAGGTAATTAGCCCGTTTCAGCCGAGAGACACTGACGTTTGATGGGTCACAGTAATGGCACCCCCTCAGTGCCGTCTGCAAGCAAACGCTGCTCCGGCAGCCTGTTCACCTTTTGCTCTGAACGGGAGAAAGTCTGGGCCGTCTTTTATTTTGTAGGCTGCTACAAAGGAGCCCTTCTCTTTTATCCACAGTCATGCTCAGCTGCTGGACCTTGGAGGGAAATCAAAAATCGAACCCACCAATATGCTGTAATGTTAGCCCATGAGCAGAGGAGCGGATGAACGCGGTCAAACATTGATTCATTTGTCGTGTGGAGCCACACATCAGACTCCCGCTGGCCTGCTCTGAGAATGTGAAATGAAGGTGTAATGTAGGTTAAGATGCAGACTCGCCAGGTGCCATTGTCATCTCCTCACCTCGGTTACCTCAACGTTTCACATCAACCTGACGTGATGTGATTAAAGCTTGAACCTTTAATTTGCCCCATAGCATGACACGCCTGCTTCCCAACCACACGGACTTCCTGCCGACCCAGATTCCTGCCTGATTAAGTTGCGCATTATTTGGGTTGATTCACGTCAATAGATCTCGTGCCAATTGCAGTGAGAAGACATGGCCGGAGGTGGGGCCTCCTCCCCGAGGGCAAACAACACCTCAGCCAAGTTACATCAATATGGGTGTACCTCACAATCTACCAGCAGAGAGCTGAACTAACACCATTTCACCCACTGCAGTTGTTGACATTTACTCAAATTTTGGTGGAAGGATTCCCAATTTCCTGCAGAATAATTAATAGAACCAGATGAAATAAATTGGCCATTAGGCGACTGGTTTCCATGAGTGTGCAGGGCTAGACTGAAGGGGACGGCCAGGGCCTTGGCGGCAGTCGGCATTCTACTCGTCTCGTGCAGTAGAATGTTTTTGTTAAACTTGGTTTTGGAAAGTTTTGTTTTTGCAGCCGCGGAGGAGAAACACCCCTCTGCTCCTCGTTTCCCCTGAGCTTTTGGAATGTGGCTGACATGCCTTAAGATCTTCCCCCATTCCAGTGCAATTATGCCCGCCTGCTGGAGTTTCAGTGACACGGCGGTGTAATCTGGCTCACCGGGAGGAAGTGCCTTATTCAGGTGTGATGCCAACACACTTGAGTGGACGGGTTGACAGTCGGAGTCTAATTGGGAGTGATGACCTACTTATGCATGTAGTGTGTTGCATGGGTCCGATGCGAGGACGGTATTATGCACAGAGAGATGTTGTGTGTTGATGAGCGTGTTTCCACAGTACATCATCATAATCAGGTCAGGTATTCACTGTGACACTCGTTCACTGATGCGTAATTGCAAACAGCCAACGTGAATGTGTCGCGGTTAGCGCCCCAGCCAATTCCCACCCATGGTTCCATCACAGGTAAAGCTTATAATTGAGTGTTACCGTGAGGGAGCGTGTCAGGCGGTTGACAGTTAAGACACCTTGATTGACACCAGACAGGTTCTGCCCTCATTAGAAGTGTTCTTAACCAGGGAAGGATTCTCATGGGATACGTCTCGGACGCAACTCCAACATTTTTATGGGGTCCGTCAAAGGAAGCCCTTCAACCACACAGACCGACGTACCGCCTCTGGTGGTTTCAGATCATCTCCATTAACAAACACGTTAAACATCGTCAGCGATCGCGTCATGGCCGACCTCACCCAACTGCCACCATGATTACGAACACGCCATTCAGTGCCTTCACTTGTAACAGCCGAGGGATCAGAGAAGGTATGTGTGTGAGGATCACAGTATGAGCAGGTGCAGCTGCCCCATGTACTGAAGTGTTCCGAGTCACCGGTTCACTAAATGCCTCTCACTTAAAGCACCCGTGGAATCTACGGTCCCATTCTGTCGTCGTCTTGTTCTCTTGGCCGTGGCGTTCGTTATTAAAGGTCCCATCTGTGGCTGCATTAGACAAGCTGCATGCTCATTTCATGGAATACGAGTTAAGGGCCAAACAGCCACGAGGGTTGGAGGGGGGGATTTCCCTCCAGTCATTACACCGCAGGGGCTTTTTGACTTATAGAGTGTAGCAGAGCTGAAAGTGCACTAACAGTGATAGTCATGTATTCCAGAGGCCTGAAGATTGTAAGATTCTAGTCTGCACTTCTTTGACAGTGAAAGTTTCCCTAAAAAGACCGGAACTTAACAAACTCTTCAAGTAGTTGAGAAAATTGGCCTTGAGTTTCATCTCTGAGTGGTTTCCCCTGCGAGCTGCTGTTGTTAGTTTTCTTCTCAGAGCTGGCGGCAGTGGAGGGGGCAGCCTGCTTTGCATCTGTGTGTGTGCCGAAAAGCCAATTCAGGGTTTTGGTTCTGACACGTCAGGAAACCAGCAACGATTCATACTGGTCCTAGAGAAAGTGTCTCTACGGCTACAGTCTCACGTTGTTTTAACACAGGGATGTAAGTGCACCCTGAGAGAGTGACCTGGCTTAATGTATTTATTTCCTTCTCTTTACTCTGGCCGCTGTGCTGCAGAATAATGTCGGTTGCCTTGGTTCAGTCGAAGCAGGCCGCAGTTATTAAGTTGTAATGATTGCATAATATCTCTGCAATCCCAAAGGAATTAAACTGGCCGTGCCCCAGTTCATCGGTGGTGGTGAGAGTGTGAGGAGAGGTGCATCTTCGCTACCTCACCTGGCGCTGCCCACGCTGCCTCTGTAGGTGAAAGGAGAAGGCAAAATGCTGAGTCAAATGCTCCGTCTACACATTTCACACACGAACCCCCCCCCCCCCCCCCCCCCCCCCCCCCCCCCCCCCCCCCCCCCCCCCCCCCCCCCCCCCCGCCCCCCACCTCCCCTCTTCCCCCCCGCCCCTGCCCTCGCGACAGATTAATGGGGTTGAAAATGAGAGCGCGTCACATGCGCGGACGCAGTGGGAGAGGCGGCGGCCTCAGCAGAGCTGCAGCCCGGAGGCTCAGTCGCTGTAAGAGCTGCTGTGTGACGCTCCGTCCTGCTGCTGATAGACGTGGATAAATATTCACTTTATGGTCCAAGCTCATGCTGAAGGAGCTTTTTATGAGGACTGACAGCTGTTTGCAGCAGCAGTCACAGGCACCGACACTTGTTTGGGTAAAGCACTGGTGTAAACACCTGACTTCCTGCACGGAGGTGTTTGAATCTTTTTAATTTCTGTTTGTGAACCGCTTATCTTCGGCCGAGCAGCATCACAGGACACCTTTCTCCAGAACCTGCATGGCAAACGTTTCGTTTGTGTGGAGCTCATGGCCCTCGTCCTCCTGCTCCTCCTCCTGCTCCTCCTGCTGCTTGGTTTATCTCGAAACGCAGACTGACTCACAGATTCAGATCCACATTTGTCTGACGCAGGCTCACGAGCGGTCAGAGTTTCAAAAAATACCTCATCCACAACAGTTTCGGCTCTTTCTCGTGGGATTTAACAAACGTCTGTGGGCTGCGTGATTTAGTTATTCCTCCTCAGTTGGCTTCCCCTGTGTTTTTCAGTTCCCTTTGGGGTGAACACACACACACACACACACTGTGTTGTGTATGTTATGTAGAGCACCCCTGAATAATGTCATCATAATTGAACAAAGCTGCACTAAAGGTGATGATATCTGGAGGATGTAAAATAGAATTTAAAAGTAAAACCGTCAATTAAGCCCGTCTGAGGCCGAGGGCTGCGAACGCCACTGTGCATGACAACAGATTTCTTTTTTTAGGCGGCTTCGATCTATTTTCAGATGGGTGATGATACGGGACAGACACTGAAGGACATTCAAACCTGTCAACTCGTCTTTCTTCACACCTCATTGGTCAGGGGGGAAGATGGCATTGATGAAAGGTCGCAGGGCGCCGCGATTAGAAGAGAATATATTCAGCTAATCCACACGGCCAGCGCGGTGCCGGGTGGCTCCCGCTCGCAACTTATCGAAGGGATCGGGTAATTGATCTGATGTGGAGCTCGCTGGCGTGTGCTAACACTGCACTGTATGCAAATCAGGCCAGACTGTCCACAGAGCTGAGTGTGCCTAGGAGAGAGTTGTGTTCGTTAGCCTTCTGAAGTCGTGTTGACACAGTCACCGCAGCCCAGGTGTGTTGTCCCAGTGACTGAAGTGGAATAAGGAAAGCCTTTGTTCCTTTGTTCCAGCGCTCACTAAGTATTTTGTCTGCGTAACTAAAGGCCAATAAATATCAGACGACACAATCATTTAATCATTCCTTGTATATATATATATATATATATCACTGAGATCACAGGCAGAGCTTTTCCACTGAGCTGGTGCTAGCGCTAGTTCAGGACGAGTGCCGAGTTTGCAACCGGTTCTTTCTGTTTTCCTACACCAAAGAACTGGCTCTGGGTGCTAAATACCGGAGAGCGAAGCAGCAATTATTGAACTTATTGAACTGTAAACATGAAATGAGTCAAACTGGAGCAGCAGTGGTTGGTGGAGGAGGAGGAGGAGGAGATGCGGCGCTGCTGTGGTTCTCCTCCACAGTTCTCCAGCTCATTTCGTTTGCTAATGTTCTTCCCCCCATATAAAGTGACAGCGCAGCGAGCGGAAAGTTTTAAATGACAGAATAACATCACCTCGCAAATGCACGACACAGTATACACGCGACAAATCCCCGAAAGCCTCACTTAAGATGACAAAAAGGCTCGAGCGGCGTTTGTGTTCCATCGGCGTAAGCGGCGATGGCACGACGTGTGTCCTTGACAAACAGAACACTGTGTATGTAGATCTGCTTCTTGGAGCTACTGCAACCGAAGGATTTCCCCTCATGATAAAATGATGGAAGACTTTCTTTGAAACTGCAGAGGTCAAGGATTTGTTTTACAGTATCTCTCATTCACTTGAAGTCATCAGATTGTAACGGGCCTCATAAAGGCAGCATTGTGAAGTATGGAATTCTGCCGTTCAGCATCTATATGCGCACCACGTGAATGAGCAGTCGCTGTCGTGTTGTGCTGCGGCTCAACTAAAGCGCCGATGTCCTTCTGAGAATCTGAGTTTTTACCGTGAATATAAAATAAGCGGAAAAGAGACGAGCGAGGCCGAGAGACAGATGGAGGGAGAGCTGATGATCAGTGATAAGCAGAAAAAGGAACAAAAGGCTTGCCTAAGTACCCTTTCAGTTTATTCTATATTGTTCCTCGCAGAGTGGAACGTCTCAATAAAGGGCCTCACATGACCACAATTAATCCCCACACCTCAGTTAACGTGTGCTCTCCTTTTGTAATGAGTTTATTGTTTGAAAAAGACGTTTTTCTCCGAGTGGGCGCGATTGCATTTGTTCTAATTTGAAATTGCCAGACTCAATTGTTGGTTGGCTCTCCGAGCGTTGACGTAGGACCAACACAAACGATGCACACTGTGCCTGAGGGGACACTTTGGAAGGTAAACACTCTGCAGCTCACTGTCACCTTCGCCTATTGACCGGGAGCCATTATCGTTCAGCGTCAGACATCACGTGGCTCAGCTGAAGTCTCTTTTCTTCCCGGTCGCTCCAGCTGAGGCAGAGCAGGAAAATATTTAGAATGAAAAAAAAAAAATGCCAGTCCAGAGCAACTGTTAAAATGCTAGATATTTAATTTAACTACTCTTTATCTGGGTCTGACCTCCTCCAATATCATTACGCAGAGACAATAAAAGAGAGTGATACACAGAGCAATCGCAGCTCTGCACATTGAGCAAAGAGCCCAGAGAAGTGACTCCGCTTCTTGGAAAAGAAGAGCGAGTAGACGGACCAGACGAAACTTGGCAGGAGGACGGCGCTCACACAAGCACATTGAAATTTGTTCCAAAATCAATGCAGCCTACTAATATTTGAATCTCCTAAAAAAATGAAGGCCTCCATTGGCAGACACTGCTCACACACACACACACACACACACACTGGAATGATCCTGCATATATATTGGCATTTGCATTAAAGTGTCCAAATGAAATCACTTCAATTCAAATGAACTTAAAACCTAATTTATTTGTGCAACTACACGTTTGGGAGAAGAAGCAGGTGTGGGACCTGTGGGTGTTTATGAAAAGGGAGAAAATATCGCGTCAGAGAACGAGCATTAATGTGAAGATCCTTCTGTCGCCTCACAGTGCTTCCTCATTCGTCGCCGTATGTTACTGCTGTAAGGACTCAGTGGTGTGTTGAGGGTAGCTCGTATTTAGTCCCTGAACACGAGAAGTTATCGATGAAACTGGATTTCTGTTTCCTGCTAACAGACGAGCAAACAAAGATGCGCCTTCCTCGGCGGAGGAGATAAACACTGATAAAGGAACACAAACGCAAAGCCGGTTTTGTTGACCCATTTCCTTGTAGCCCTGAACTCCTCCCTACAGAAACTGTGTCACTCTGAAGCATTACCCGACTTCTTCCTTTGCTTCACTGCACCAGAGGACTTAAAAAAAAAAAACAACAAGAAAAAACCCTTTCGATACACCTTTCTGTCACTGGGACACAGCCTCAGATGAGGGGTTTCCTCGGCAGAGTGAGACATCACCCTGAAGTGTCCACAGGAACGCAGCTCTTCCTCGTCTCTGTGAAACAAAAGGGAAAAGAGCCTGCAGCTGGCTCCCGACAGCAGACAAACATGCATAGCTAAGACTCACACCTGGCTCGACCTGCAGCGTTATGCAACAACAGCGAGTTGGCTGAGTTTGTGCAAACACAGATTCTTTACTAATGACACTGTAACGCGAACAACACAACTGTTCTCAGAGTAACTCGCGCCGTGGGTTCTTATAAAGTAGATGGCGGGATGGATGGATGGATGGATGAAGGGTGGAACTCTGTATGAAGCTGCCCTGTATTTGGCCGTCTGTCTGTCAATAAGCCACAGAAAACGATAAGAAAATGCCTGTAAGATTCCTTGAGACTGCCTTCATTATGGCTAATTGGATTGAATGGTGCCCACTCATTGGCCTACATTTCTACATTTACATCGTATTTAAGGCGCTTAACGTGAGTGGCACTGATATCATGAGACTGACATTTAAGCTGTTAAATCCGGAGGATGTTATAAGGGTTTTGGGGGGGGGGGGGCGGGGTCTCAGTGACTGTGAGCTCACAGAGACAGTAAAGCAGAATGACAGTGCAGGGCTTTTGTTGGAAACTCTGCCAGCGTGTCAGTTCCGATGTAACATTTTTATCGACACCCTCCTCGCCGCAGCCTGACAGGCGGGCAGGAGCTCAACTTTTACATTCCACGCCAGAAGTTCAGGGTGAGAGAAACAGGTTGCCTTGGCAAAACTTTGGAGGAAATCTTTCTTTTCGTTCTCCCTGTTGTTTTCGGCTGCTCGTAAAAAAGAAGAAGAATGCACGAATGGCAATGTTTATTCAGTTGACCTAGAAAAAGCTCTTGGTGTTACAGCGCAGATATTCTGAATTCACAAGTCACTTCTGATTTTATAGAGGAGCCGTATACTCTGTGTGGAGGCAGCCTGCACTGTATGGGCTGTTTACTGTTCCTCTGAATCAGGAGGGAGCGGGTTTGAGCTTCTTGGGTTTGCAGGTTACATCAGACTGAAATATGGAGTGAAAGGAGGCTGCTTCCACACCATGAATTAATAAATACTTTGGCCGTTTATTCCAATCTTTAACTTCCCATTATTATCTCCTGTGACTGATGCATGAGCCCAGTAGCAGATGATGGGGTTTTCTAAAGCAAGTAAGTTACACAATAAGTCAGTATTGTTTACGCCTTGTAATGTCTATAGTTTTGAGTAAGGAAACACAGAATTCAATACATTTTGGAAAAAAATCTCTTTGTTCCAGCACATCACAAACTTATAAAAAGAGAAAAGAAAAGAAAACTTCAATAATTGTTGTTTTTGTTAGTTCTATTACTGCATGAGTCGTCTAACATAGTAGATTACTTGTAGTTGTAATCTTTGTAAAGATTAAAAAATACCCCCTGGCCCCACCCCCATGGACCACCCCCACCACATTGCTGCCCAAAAGTTTTACATTTATAAGCCATGAAAAATACCTGTACGTTTGTACCTGTCGCTTGTCGCTTTGGATAAAACTGTCTGCCTTTGACTTTGTAGAACTGTAGAAAGACATCCCACCGTTCCCAGCCTGTCCCTCTGCGGTGAACCAGTGCAGCGTCATATAACAGCGGAGGATTAAAAAGTGGATTTCGCAGCACAACTGTATAATAAGCTACAATCTGGCTCTTTGCTCCCTCAAAGGTCAGCGCTGTCTAGACAGTTTACACGGATTTACTTTGCCCCCCGTGAGAGAAACCAACAGTCGCTGTGACTCAATGGAAATGAACTGTTTTTATTGTTTTTTTTAGCTGAATTGCAGATTGTGTTGTTTTGGGCCTTCAATCTCTTATGGAAACATTAGTGAGTAGATATGTATATCTCAGGGTTTTGGACTGTTGTTGATAATGAAGCGATATTAAAAATACGCTCCTTCGCTTTCACTTCAGTATTTTTCCAAACACTGGTTTGGTGCTTCCCCCCCCCCCCCAGTTCTGTAGCTCTACCTAGCCGCGAACAGGAAGTGCAGCATAACTGTCCATCTGGACATTAATACACAAGAGAAACCCAAATCTATTTCACTGGCCAGACAGCCTGTGTTGTTCACTGCAGAGCTCCGTCTAAGCCACGCCGCATAAATTCATCCAAACTCACCAGACTGAGTGGGACCGGAGAGTCTGTGCCATGAGGACAGATTCTTTTGATGTCTAATAAACTGGTATTGACATCGCTCCCCCACAATTTCTCCCTAAACTCTTTAATCCTGAACAGTAAGTTGTTTTGACGACGTTATCCGCCGCTCGTGCTTTGATTGCCTTTGACCACCTCAAATGACGCCACCGTTCCGTATCGATCGGCCGCTTTGTGTCTCATGTTTGTTTGCCGATTGCTCAATAATCCAATTATCGCAGCGCAGCCTCCTCCGGGCCCCCGCGATGTGGAGAGACACTTCCTTAGCGAGGAAGGAAAGTGAGAAAGAGAGACAACTCGAGAGAGCGAGACAGACTGTGTGCGATGAACTTTATGAGGGAGAGGGACGGAGGAGATGAGAGGCAGACGGGAGGAGAGAGCGCTGAGGGACCGCGTGTGTGCTCATGTGAGAGAAAGGAAAAGACAGAGGGGGGAAAACACGGGAGAGAAGGTCGCAGGCGAAGCCAGAGTTACCTTTCTGAGTTCACTGACCCTGCGCACTTCACATTAACCTCCTCCTCCTCCTCCAGGAGAATTAGTCTCTATCATTTACACTCTGCTGTTTCTGGCTGCGCCGATTGATCTCAGTGGAGCAGAAAAGGGGGGAATTGAATCTCCCGAGACCAAGGGGAATTCATGCTAATGCTGCTCCAACTGTCCCTGGACTCTGAGTCCGCAGGGTCAGTCTCTCTGGACAGAACTGGTCGATTGAGGAGGTGCGAGATAGCTGATCTCTGGCGTTGCGTTCCGAAGGCAGGTAGAGAAAAGAGGTCACGGGAACACAGAATGTAGAACAAATATGTTTGCAGTGAGTGACATGTAGCATTATGGCATTGTACCGCAGCCATTCCAGCCCTATTAAATCAGCAGTGAGCGTATTACTGCTGATTGATGGCCGAGGGCGAGGAGCTCAGACAGATTCATTTACGCGGCATTTGCTCCTCGTTAATAACAACTGATGCTATCGCAACCAAAACAAGGTTTCAAACCGTCCTGTGTATGGTTAACCCAGGCACCAACGGCTTCGGGGTGCCGCGGGTTTGGAAACGCACAGGTCAACTAAACATGTACGGAGTTGTTATTTATTTCTTTATTTTTAATTTAATTCCTTCAGGACACAAAAGAAGCTGCGAGTCTCCAGCATGAGGCTGATGCTGACGTTTGGCTCCAGCGAGCGGCTTTAATCCACATAATTTGAAGAGGCTCCTCAGCAGGAGGCAAAGACTACAGCGATGATGCACAGCTCAGAAAATAATGTACAGATTTGGAAATGTGGCTCAGGAAGCAGATGTGTTTACAGAGGCTCGGTGACAGATCAGCAGCCGGGGCAAGGACCCGTCAGGAGGACAGGTGGCCCGAGAGGAAGGTCGAAGCCAGTCAGTAGAAACTGGAATAAGACTAGAGAGCATAACTTCTCCAAGGCACCAAATCCAACAATCCATGAAAATCACAACCAAGAATTACAATTGGTAAGAAATCTGTCGAAAGTGATAAAGAATTTTCTGAAATTCCATTGGGAACTTTTCAGACCTATGTCTCATCCAAGATTCAAACCCTGCAGCCAAACAGCTGACCAACCAGTGACTCAGCAAACCAACAGCCAATCATTTAGCAGACGCTTTTATCCAAAGCGACGTACAAGCAATACGTACAAATCCCCCAAATCCAATCAATCTGCAGCAACTTTCCCAAACTCACAGAAGAAACTGAAGAAAGTTCCTGAATCCAAAATGTAATGAATTCATGCTGGACCCATTGCATCGCTGAGCTTTGTATAAATCCATTCGGTTTTTTGTGTAATTCTACAGATGAACCAACAAATGGAAAATGGGTGGTTATATCACTTCCTTGTTTGAGCTTTAGCTTCTAAAAATCTATTTTAAAAGTTGTTTTCACTTTTTGCTGTGGAGGAGCATCTCAAGGCAGACGCAGGGACAAAAATGAAATCCAGACGCGGCGCACAGATCCTTGTTTGTCTGTACGGCCCACAGCGGCGGTGAACCGGGCTTCCTCTGGATTTATAATGCTTCATTATGTACGTCTATAAAACACACAGAACTGTGCTGCCTGGAGATGCGGCATGTCAGCCCAGTCAGGCCGTAAACCGTGACATGTATGTGCAGGAGCAGCAGGCGCTAAGTGGAAATTATGACCTCTGTCTCCCGAGGGGATTGGGGAGGTGACGGATCTGTTGAGGGCGACGGGGCCCTTCCTCTGAATTTACAGTAACCAGGGTTAGTGAGCGCCGGCCATGGATCCCGGTGAGAATGGGCGTGCTTCACACTCAAACATGGCTGTTATGACAGGCGCGCTCCCATAAAGCCTGCGTGGACTGACAGACCCCGGGGGCAGAGTACATAAAGAGGAGTCACTGGCACATTGAGAGCCCATCAATGTGCTCACACTGTTCACCGTGTCAGAAAGCTCCATGTTTGGTGCCACTCAGGCCTCGGTGGAGGAAGTCGGCGCTTGATGTGAGATTGACAGATGTCTTTCAACATCCCCCCCAAAAAAAAAAAAAACTCAATTATGCTCTATTTCCTCAGATGAAGCTGCTCATTAGCGCCGACAGGTTTTGCGTCACGAAGCAGAACAGCGAGGAGATCGAGACGGCGGAGCTACAAGCTGCTTTGCTGGGGTTTCAATGGGGAATATCCTTTGTTCACAGCAGGAATCCCAACGGCCTCCCGTTTAAAAACGCCGCACATCACTGGAGACTAAACTCCTGCTCACGCAAGAAGTAATTAGAACATGTTTTTTAAAAAACTCTGCTCAGATTGGAGCACGAGGCGTCTCCTGTAAGAAAGACATGATTCCCCCCCCCAAAAAAAAAACCTGTGGTGTTTTCAGGCATAGCATATCATAAAACCTGCCCCCCCTCCCCTCCCCTCCTCAGACCTTGCCACCATTCTTAAATATTTATGCGATGAGCTGTAGATGTCATGTGTTTACCCTAAAATCTTCAGTCTCACACACCTCAAACAATGAGACGCGTTGTGCACACGAGGCAGTGAGGGGACAAGTGGCAGAGAGAGCGAGAGAGAGAGAGAGAAGAAGAAGTGGAGAGACAGCGTTTCCCTCGGATAATGTGGAAGATATTCTGAGCCTCAGGAGTATTTGGTTGGGCGAATGTTTTATTTGAACAGGGCGTCTTAGTGGCAAAGCCCGATGTTATTATTTATTAAAAGTGCAGCGTGAAGGGAATTACAACGTTGTGGGAAATGTGTGTGTGTGTGTGTGTGTACACTGATGAATATACTCGTGCACACGTGACCGCTTGCCTGAAGAAAGAGGACAAGGACAGTTAAGTCAGATGACTGTGTACTTAACATTAATGTCTCCCTCGCTCTAAAGCAAATAACGTCTATGGGAAGAAACACTTTGACAATAATATTATAATAATCCATAACGTTCTTCAACTAATTTCTTTTGTGTAATTATATTGTGCTGATTGTATGGAAAGTTCTATTATTTCAGTTTTAACGTATTAATAACTGCTGTGACCCAGATAAGACAAATTGGGTTCAAGGACATTGTCATCAGCTTCATTCATCATCTGGACGATTCTGCCATTTTATACACAGAATAATTTGATTTCAAAGAATCAATAATGAGTTTGAAGAATTGATCAATCAGTTTGTGTAATGACGAATGATGATTATTATTTTAATAGAGTTAATACTAATGAATAAACAAAGTCAGATTCCCATGATGCCATGCATCATGTTTTATCTTGTTGTCTTCATTACTGCAGTTGAGGCACAGGCAGGGAGCACAGTGAGATCCCTGAACACAGCTCGGTGCAGCTCTTTGACATTTGTGTGTGTCTGTGTGAATTTGGCAGAATTGAGCCTTGGGTGGTGCGGTGGTTGCATCATGCGCATCTTAACCGCTAATCCACCAGGACGCTCGTCAATTCCTTATTTTGTCTGAGCTTATTTTAAAAAGCCCACAGGGATTTAGATTTCAATATGAGATGGAGAAAAAAGAAAAAAACCCGACAAATTCTCTTCGCTGGAAACTACAAGTGTTTGTAAAACAAATTAGGTAAAACAATTAATCTGTTATTACAGTTGTCGATTAAGTTCTTCTAATTAACAAATTGTAACAATTTTTCTTAAGCATTCATTTTAATCCTTTGTGCTAGCAGTCTGACTCATGACAGAACTACAAACACACCGGTATCTGTGGAGGAAACAATTCAGTCTATCGTCTGTGCTCGACCGCAGCTGACGTCCCTGGAAGTCGCCGGCCCAAAAGGTGACGCGGGCGCCCGCTGTGAAAGGCCACATGCACCACTGTGAGACTTTCACTCTATTAAATATACATCAATACTCAGCTGTGGTCTCCCCCGAGCAGAGGCTGTGATGGCTGATGGTATTTTAAAATTTGCGTTCAGAACACTAAACTGTTGTAGCGTCATGTGATTTTGTAAAGAAAAACCTGTCGATATCTATTTAAAAAAAAAAAAAAAAAATACTCACCGATTTCCTGGTGTTTCATTTCCTTTTTGGATAAGCCAGTCTGGTCAAATTTCAAAAAAATCCAGGTTTGCTGGGTCTGATAGTGATGGCTAACTTTTATAGTTTGGTATAGTATTCATTTTCACTTCATCGACAAACCAGTTGCGGAGGGTTTTCCACAGTTTCCTGCAATTCTCATCTGTACCATCAGTCTCGTAAACAACACTCTTCAAGTGAGAGCTCTGATGCTCGGTGACGGACCTGTCTCATGGATCAATCCATGTTGTGCTAGCTGCCGTCGCTAATTCAAAACAGGCTGGGAGGTCCCTGACCATTGTAGATGTCCATTGAGTCCTTACGAGAGCACGATTTCACGTAAGAGGTGTTGTGGGTTAAAGGTTTGTTGAAATGAATCGGCACATACGTGTGTTATTTTGGTAGAATCCCCGTGTGGACTGTGTTTTCCCTTTTGCAGTGTTTTTTTTTTTAAAGGAGAACTTAATTGCGCTACGTCTCTCAGCAGGTGTTGCATTGTTCATCCAGTGGCCATCTGTGCCAGTAATCCTTCGGAGGTGAACACACTGAATTTGAAAAAGGTCATCGCACAGACATTTAGTTTGGCCCGACATTTTGTGATGTGTGTGCGATGTGTACTTGTACAGGTCCTTGCCCTCTAACCTTTTTTTTCTCTTTTGCATTTTGTGACGCATGTGCGGGACCTTTTGTCCTCGTGAGGTCACGATCTTAGAGTTAACCTTTTAGGAAGTGGCCAGACAAACCGTCATCATCATCTGTCATTCTCTGTTTACGAGGAGGAGTTTAAAACCATTCAGTTTTGTGATAACTACTGACAGAAAAAAAAAAAAAAAAAACACCATGCACAAACTTTCTACGTGTCCGTATCTCTGCAGCTGATACATCATCAAGTTGTTTTTGCTCATTGGTCGCATCTTGATCGACGCTGTCAGCAGCACTTGAGGCGAAGTGGGTGAGCGCAGGCAGGCCTTGGTGCCGGGGATACGCCTGCTCTTCTGCTGTTGAACCTGTCAAATGCTATAGAGGGGCTGAGTGGAGAGCAGCTCTCAGCAGTTCTGGAGCGAACATGCAGAATGTGCTGCTGTGGTGCTAACCACCTGGCTCTTGGCCAGCCGCAGACTTGGCCTTGGCTCCTCCGCGCAGCCCACTTCTTGGGGTTGTGGTTTCATTCCTTCTGACTTTAGTGGGCCACTTGACTCTATGCTATATTAACTGTACAGTGCATACACTAAACACCCCAGGCAGGTCCACTTGGCCGCCCTATAGCTAACTTCAGAGCTCAGCGTGCATGCTAATGGGCCATGGTTAGTGCGCAGCATTCCCACTTTGCTCTCGCTGGGATCCCAGCCCGCTCTTCCTCCGTGTTGGTCCCAGCAGAATTGTAAATGACTGGTGGGTGTTGAAGATAATCGCATGTGACAGCTAATGCGTGGGGTTGCTGGCAACATGTGTCAGCGTCAGTGTACATTAACCTACATTCAGAGTGAGGCCTTTTTGAATAACAAGGAAATGGAAAAGGTCGCGTTTTGAATAAGATATTTTCTGGCACGTTTTAATTTCTCTGGATCCACGAGCTCGGCTTTATTTGGTTTGAACAGTTTGAGCGTCTACACGTTAACCTCCTGCACACCTTAATCATCTTGACCGGACCCTTCCTTTACTTAAGCAGGTGAGTATAAACAGGAGTTGGCCGTGTGCTAACTGTTGCTGGAAAGAAGAGAACAGAGGTAAGGAGTGTGTGGCATGGAGGTGGCTCAGGTCACGGCTGATCCCTGAAAGATAATCTCCGTCTCCAGGGATTTGTTTTTCTCATTTGTCCTAGGGCCTCTAAGCTGAGATTGGAGGTCACCTGCTGCACAGACACATTTGTAAGGAGCGTGGCGTTGCACCGAGCTAGCGGGAGAACGCGTCGTAGGCAATAAACGGAGCTGAAATATGAACGCGAGGGGTGGCCGGGTCCAGAGTTCATCTATGCCACTGAAATCAAAGGATTTGGGTGTATAACAAAACCAGCGTTAGCCGCGTGGCTTTGAAGTGGTCCGGGTCGTGTTGACATTCGGGGCAGAGAGCTGGACTCGGGCACATTTTGAGCCACGTCTCACAAAGGTGGTGAAAACAAGCTCCATTTCTGTGTATTTGGTTAGATTTCAGCCAGCTACCATGCTTGCTTGTGTTGTCATCATGTAGGTTTATGTTCAGTGATTTCAGTCACTGAACTGGTATTTCATGTTTTCCCACACCAGCCTCTTGTTTGCATTGTTCCTCTCATTCCCAGGCCTGGAAATCGAGCCCACGGTGCCCGACAATGGATCGCTCCAACATGTCCGCTTCTGAATTTTGTTCCCAGCTGTTGTTCAGGCCGCTGCTGTTTTTTTTTTTCGGGAAACTGCTCTAAAATCAGAAACTTTGGGGGATCAATCACAGATCAGTGTGAGGAGCACGTGAGAACTTCTTCTCCCAAAGGCAGCGGAGCCACTTTTGTACAGTCGATTAAAAACTGCGCTGCAGGACTTGGGAGATTTCTGGAGGCAGAGCTGCATAAATGAATAGTAGGCTTGTTTCACAGGGATGAATCGGGAACAGTAATTACCACAGTAACTAGTGTTATGTTGCTGCTGGAACATTTCTTTACATCTTGAGCTGAGTTTTTTTTATTTTTTTTTGAATTTCCATGTCTTGCAGTTATGGAAATTCTGTAAAGGTTGTGGAAGTAATCAAGCGAACTCGTGGGATGCTGCACCCATAAGCCTTCGTCGCAGCCTCGTGCAAATGTGTTATTTCAAAAGTGCGCCTTGTGGTATCGCAGATCTTTGGCCTCGCTGCTGCTCCGTGTGTAGATTAACTCTGTGGACTGGATGCTGTCGGACGAGAAACGAGTGGGTGTGTTGACCTCATAAACTGTATAGGCGATGTTTGTTGTTTTGCAAAAAAAACGAAAAAACTGAATCTTAATTTGTCTGAATTTGAGTTTCTTGAGTGTTTTCATGCATAGTTTGCAAAGCATGAAAAATATTCACACCAGCAGTAAAACAGCACATGGGCCTGAGACACAGGCGTCACAGAAACCATAGAAAAATCCTTTGGCACGCTATCGACTAATTCCTCCACCGTGCAGACGTGATCAGCCTCTCACTGCCTTTGACAGGCTTTTAAAATAATTGGGGGAGTTTCCATCTGCGGTTAACTTATCACCTAACAAACAACGGCAACAACATTGCTCAGATCACATCAGTGAGATCTCTTGCGCCTGCCATACTCCAGCTCCGCTGACACGGCTCCGGTGACAGGTGGCGAGTAACGAGGCCAAGTTAAGATGGTCAAACAGCTCCGGCTGGTTATAAGAACCTGAGTTACACACCTGCTGCACCGCAGGACTTCTAAACAGCCCCCGAGCCATTCGGCTGCCAGAAGACACAGACACACGGCGCAGTTAGAGTTAGGGTTTGTGGAATTTTAAGATGGTGGCAGCTTCAGACAGTAAATGCGAAGAGCTGAGCGTAGATGAGAATAATAATAATAGTAATAATAATAATAATACCTGCCCACAGATGCAGACCTCCATCGGCTGGAGGGTATGCGTGCGTGCCTCTCTTTTAACTCGCCTCGCTTCTTTTGTTTACACTGAAAACAGTGGATTTATAGAAAGATAATGGCGATTCGCTGACACGGGGGAAGGTCAGGGGAAGTTTGTCGTTACAAGCCTTGGAGGGGAGACAACACAACAGCTTGGAATTTAAAACAAGGAATGCAGTCGCAGCTGGGACACCAGACTCCATCAGATGGCAAATTTGTCAGTTCTGTGGCGAAATGCATTTCAATTGATGGCGGGCGGCGCCTCATCTGCCCCTTTGCTTTAACACCAGAGGAGAAGAAGACGAGCAAATTAGGAAAGTTGGATTGCAAACGGCCGTTCGTCCTCTGGACTGCGCAAAACATTTACTCAAATATGTTTTTAACCTTCTACTTTCAGTCATTTGAGCCGACTGATTAGAGGCTAACCTTAACACAAGTGTAACACAAAGCTGCCAAAGAGGAAATCTCATATTTCTGTATGCTCAGGTGCTCTTCCCAGTGCCAGGGTCACCTTCCCCGGGAAAAATAAATCCCCGGTGGCTCTCTAACACTCCCGGTAAGACCTCTCTCCCTTTGAGAGGCGGTGAGTGGGTGTCAACCTAATGTTTATACTGTCTGCTCATGGTTATGTAAGCCATTTTGTCCTCTTTCTCCCTCCGTCTGTGTCTGTCTCTCCCTAACACCAGTCTACCTTCCCCAAATGCCAACTTGTGCGTTACATAAATATTCCTTGAGCTGGTCAAGCATTGAGGTTTTTTTTTTCTTGTCTTCCTCAGCATGCCAAGGTGTGTATTACATAAATACTGTAGGCCAGACTGTGGAGAAGTACTGTACTATGGAAGCCCCCCCCCCCCCCCCGGTGCCGCCGGCCCCCCCCCCCCCCCCCCCCAACAGAGTCAAGGATGCTTCTCTTTTATGAAGGGCAGGTTCAGGGAGGCTGTGGTACTTGTCTGAACTATCCGTGTGATAACAGCCTCTACAATGAACAAGTCACACACACACACACACACACACACACTTATCTCTGCCGCGGGCAGCACTACAGCAGTGTAAATACAGCACAGTAAAGCACACAGATGTGCGTAGGGGCCGGCCGCGCTCGACGATGAGGACATTGTTTTCCTGTACGAAGAAAATAAGACCGTATCTACACCGTGTGCTTCAGCGGCTCACTCACAGGCGCCGTCATACTAATGTACTTACACGGGTCACCGGGTTCAGCCGCACCACGTGGGCCCCGCTGCCCTCCATCATACAGACGTCTCACGGCCCATTATTCACCCATAATGATGTTATCCTGATAACCTCGGAATAGCCCCCCGCCCCCCACCTCCCCTCCAACCTCCGACTTCCTTTGTATCCCTAATTCATCAGTTTTTTTTTTCCAGCATCACACTCCTGTAACCATGGCAACTGATTGTTGTAGTTATGGCCCCACTCAGATGACTTCTGACCTTTTCCTGTGACCCATATTGACTTGTTTAGAGTCAAAAGGATTAAGAGGAAGAAAGCGCAGTTCCAATTGAGTGTGATTGTAAAGTGCAGTGTTTCCTGATTCTGATAAGTCTCTGGCTTTAGGAACCGTCCCCTCTGGCCT
Source organism: Pseudorhombus dupliciocellatus (assembly GCA_016785235.1). NCBI lineage: Eukaryota > Metazoa > Chordata > Actinopteri > Pleuronectiformes > Paralichthyidae > Pseudorhombus > Pseudorhombus dupliciocellatus. Next base: position 2,163,488 of record JAFBJW010000054.1, on the reverse strand, counting down.
TATCGCCGGGCTGATTTAGCATTCCTTCCGCAGCTGAGAGAGGGCGGAGACACTTGAACCATTCGGAGAATGCTCCCAGTGTGACATCCAAATTAGTCGTAGGAAAGCATGAGGCCGATCTGAGCCCAAACATCTGTCCTGCGGTTTGTCCTCAAACGTTTTTAGAGGACGCAGTGGGCTTCGTCTGGCTGTACAGGCTCTCACATTTCCCTCTCCACTTTGTCATTTCATTAATACCTTCCCGAAAGCAGCACGCCGTTTCCGCAGAACCAGGACAGTTGGCCGGAGATACGATGAAGTTTCTGGCCGCTGTGCGTCTCGGTGGGAAGAATCGGGGACTGTGTACTCGCACTCATCTGCGTCCTCATGGGAAATAAACAGCGACTAAATCTAGTTGTTGGCTTTGCGTGTTATCTTTAAAGATGAAAGGACACTGAAAACAATGAAACCGCTGCCCTGGGGTTTTCTGTAGGAAGGGAAAAAAAAAGCAACAACTGGAGCGAAGAATGAAACCTTTGATCTGAGCAGTCAGTCCCATTGAGTTCGTCTGAGGCTGGACCCAGAAATAGAGGAGACAGGGGTCAGGAAGAAAAGCCACAGACCCTGCTCACAGAAGTCGCCTCAAACAGCGCAACTTCTTCAGCAACACTCAGCCGATATCATTGGGGTTGGCTATAACTCTCTGCATATCAACGAGTCAAACTTTATTTATATACTTTCAAACAATCACAGAACATGGGACATTAAAAATGAATTATAATGAGATAAACTAGGGAGGGGTTTCGAAATACCGTCAGTAATGGGTGGCTCCGCCCACAGCTGCATACAGCACATGTATACTGTGCATTATACTGGGTCAGCAGCAGAACTGGCCCCTGATTTATGAACAGATTCAGGATCTGCTACTGAAAGAAACGTCCAGATTTAGAGACTGATGCAAGTTTTAGAGACGCAAAGCACCATCCATTCATCCTCTGTTCAAACAGCGCCAGCCAAGGAAGTCTCCAATCACCCTCCTGGAATCTGCAAAACTGCTCACAGGGTCAGACCATACACTGTATATAAAGAAGGACATGTCTGTAGCTGATTTGAGGCTCAAATTGGACGCTCACCAAGCACCATGTTGCCGTGGCGTGTCACTTTTATTCTGTTCTAACCAATAAATGGAAAAAAGAGGCGGGAGCTGAGTGACGACCTGATAACCACGCCCTGATTTATACAAAATCTCAAACATCAATAAAAATTAAATGAGCACCTTAGAAAACAATTCACCCCCTCAGGTCGGAAGGCCAAAGCTGTGTTTTGAACCAGGCTGTAAACAGGTTTAATGCTCCTCTGAAATCGGGCATTTTAACATGGGAGTCAATGGGGACTGCCGAGTGTTTCGAGCCAGCCTCTAGAGGCCACCCAGCGAACTGCAGCTTTTAGCACTTCCACACTGGCCTCATGGCTCAGGGATGTTGCCCCTTGGGTCAGGCATAAAGAACTGGGATTCAAAGCACAAACACACATCGTGCTGCCCATCACACAGACACAGAATAAAGTTAATGGTAATAAGATATGATTGAGTAACAAGTCATTGTCTTTTTAATGTTAACATTAACTTCATTAACCCTATTCACTAACCTCTAATCTAATTGGTAAGTAGCGTAAAGGTTTTTAAACAGTTTTGGCGTGTGCTCTCCTCCTGGTCGTCTGCACTCATGTATTTTTTTTAAATCTATTAATTGTGTTGTTCGATGTGAACCAGAGAGAATTTATTTATTTATTTCTTCATTTATTATTATTTATTTATTTAACCTGCTTGCTGTTAAATTCATGCATTGACCCCTCAGAGGGAGAACCGGCCTCTTACATGAAACAATGCTCTCTTTAAACCTTTAGCATTAAAGCAATGTTAGCATTCATACTAAAGAATAATGCACAGTCGAGCTCCTGCAGCCTCTCGTGCACCGGGGCTGCGCGCTGTTATGAAAGGTGACACTCGGTCCTGCAGGCAGGTATTAGCAGTTTGAACTGCCGGCCGTGACAAGACGTTACTTGCAGCCGTGCATTATCTCTTCAGCCATCGCGGAAACAAGCAGGGAGAAAACTCCAAGCCTCAGAAAGAAGAGCAGGCAGAGGAACGTGATTCAAAACGCACTCAGATTAACCAGGGTCCGGTTTGGAATCTGCCTCGTTCACACATGGTCTCAACATTAGTTTTCACGCACGAGCTAATAAAAGGGAAACCTGGCTTCTGAGAGTGAAGGTGTCTGTTCGCCTGTGCGTAGTTTTGGCCGACTGGCAGCCATTGGTGCACTGTCACTGCAGCCTGGCCCGTCTGCTCTGGTTTCATAAGCAGAGAGAGGGAATGACCTATATACTCCTCCGAGGGAGGGGAAGTCACCTTGTTGGTGGACAGGCAGGCGGGCAGCGGGCGGGCCCACTGGTACACAGCAACAGGGTTTTAACGTGCAGCGCTGTTAAAGGGTTTACCGCCGCCTCGGCATTAGAGACTCAGTTGTTCTTGGCCTTAAACTCCCAGGGCTGTTTGGACTGGCTCGGGTTGTGTAACTTATTGGAGCTGGTGTGAATCGGCCGATGCATGGGCGAATATTTCGTAGATTAACCGGCTAAACACACACACACACACGCACACACACATGCACACACATTGGTTCTTGCATTTAATGAAAGCGTGGGGCCCGGTGCCAGAAAGATCCAGTCAGACAAACACCTCGCCAGAGACTCCTCTAAGCGTCCTAACAAATTGAATGTGTGTGTAGATGGACAAGAGGGAATTAGATCAGTGGTCCTGATTGTATCTGAGTGTGCCGCTGCTGTACCCCTTTCCAGCGAGTCCCCCCGGAGGAAATGCGCACGTGTGCATGAGAGAGAGAGAGAGAGAGAGAGAGAGAGCGAGAGGGAGAGGGAGAGGGAGCGCTTGGCAGCTGGCTTGATGAGGGATGTAAGGAGAATGTTAACCAGACAATCACCTTGGGTGTTATTGATTGAGATGGGAGCGAGGTAATTAGCACAGAAACGTGGGAGGAGCTGAGGCCACTTTGAATGTTTTGATACAAGGTGTTCTGTCTCTGTACCCGGCTACACGCTGTGTTCCTTTGGTTAGTGCGCACGTTTTTGGAAAAAAAATTGTGCATGCTGATTTGTGGATCACACACACACGCACTCACACATACACGCTCTAAATGCAGATTTTTTTTTTTTCCCCGACATGTGAGAGGCAACTGATTCTGTGTCATTCCACGAACAAGTAGCATAAATAAATAGCATACCCAGACATAATGAGCCTATTTATTCGCACTGCTAAGTGACATGTGATGCCCCCTCCTCTTCCTCCTCCTCCTCCTCGCTGGTTCTGTTGCAATGGTCAAACCACATCAGGTTTCAACACTGCACTCTGCTCAAACGTCCCACTTTGCCCTTCTTCTTCTTTCTCTTTACATCTCCATTAACTTGAGTTTGGTTTCAGAGATAGATTTGGTCGCAGTGTCCTCGGGCCGCGCACAGGACATAAATCCTATAGAGCTTAAAGAGACACGATGGAAGGTTTGCAGAGCAACAGCAGCGACTCGGTCCCCACCAGAGAGACCGGGCACTGAGGGAGGGTTCGGGTCTGAGAAGAACAAACCCAAAGGTGTTTTTGTAGCTCCTGAAGCAGGAGGTTGCTCATGATTCCTGCGGATTAACTATCTCTCACTCGCCCGCCTCTCACGGCCGATTCTTTTTTTTTTTTTAAGATGACCTCAAACAAATCTTTGACGTTTCATTAATGATTTGATTCACTGACGCAATCATCTCAGAGTCTCAAACACGCATCTGATGACCTGCTCCTGTCAGGGCCGTGCTCTAACACTGATAACACACGCACGATAAACAGCTCCATTAAACTCTTTCCTCCTGGTGTTCGGCTAATTAAATGGTCTTGAACCAGGAACGTGACCCCGACACAACAGGTATTCAGCAGAACAAACATGTTATCAAGGTTAAACTCAGAATTGAACCATGACTCGCATTGTAGGTCACATTCTCCCTCAATGTTTTCCATTCCCGTTCTGCCTCCGAGTTAAATCTTAACTCTCAAGTACCCAAATGCAAAATTAGACGCCGTTCACTCCCTTCGCCCTTTAACACTCATTAACCTGGCCCACGTGCACGGTTCCAGAAACAGGTGAACCTGAACTGAACTGATGCATGAGTACGAGTGCACTGTGCGACGTCCCGGGCTGCGATGGTCACAGAGGAAATCAGTCAGTGGTGAAAGCAGTTGTCACCTGTGCTGACGGCCGGTTGCTCAGAGTGAACCATGGCATCAGGGAACAGTGTTTTTATTCGTCTAACCTCTTTTCTAAAGCCAGCGTTTGAGGTTTTGCTTAAATTCAGACGCTTCCATACGTGTCTGTGCTTATTGAGTTCCAATGATGTGCTCCATATTTCCCTCAGCGTCATGCCTGTAAAGCTGGTGGGGCTGTAAATCTCCGCCGGTTGGTAGACGTCTTTATGACTCGCCACATTGCGCTGCTACTGTACTGAGGCTCATAAAAGAACGGGGGAATGTGACCCAGCGTATCAGGCTGTAACACGGGCAGGGGACTGTCTGGCCTCCCTGGCTTCTTGTCGAGTTTTTAAATATTCTTTGTTTTGGGTGGAAAAGCTAAACATGCGTGTGTGTGCTTGTCGTTGCAGCTCGCCGCTGAGGCAGCCGTCGTCCACGGTCAAGGTGTGCCTGGTGTGCGGGGACGAGGCGTCGGGATGCCACTACGGCGTGGTGACGTGTGGAAGCTGCAAGGTCTTCTTCAAAAGAGCTGTGGAAGGTACGTGTCGTCCACCCAACGCAGCGCTGCACGTTCAGAAAACCACGCCATGACCACGAGATGCGGGGTAAAGCCGACACGGACGACTCAAGCAAACAGAGAAAAGCTGCAAGTCGCGCACTGTTACAAGACAACCACGGTTTTTCCGTTGGCGGTGAAAGGAATGATTGCACATGCTAGGAATTATTGCAAAGTCCAAATATCCTGTGGAACCATAATCATGCAATCTGGGTGTTAGAACGAAAACAAACATCAGCTCTCTGCAGGTTTTTTGCAGAATGTTTGAGATCTGGTGAATTTGTTACTCGTGGTCTGTTTATTCTCCAAACAATACAAATGTGTGTTGGGTTTTTTTTTCATCGCGCACATAATGAAAATTATTGTTCTTGGGAGGAAAACCGACAGACAGGCGTGAATCACACGACGTCCTCTGTCGTTCAAATCACATTACGCCAAAATTAATACCTTGGCCGTTTGAGTGAGTATCAAATGATTTCAAAACAAATCGTCTTCGCTGCAGCCTCTTCCAGAGCTGCTGGCAGACGCTCGGCTCAATTCATTAACAGTTGTTCAGGGGGGTAGAACTTTGTGCCAAGCAAGTTTAAATCTGTGGCGAAAGCTTCCAGCGTCTCCAGCTGGGGAAATGTGCGCAAATACAATAACTTCTGGAAAAAAAAAAAAAATCATTTTTCAGATAATCAACCTGTTTTTTTTTTTCCGCTCTCAACCTGTCCTTTGCATGATTATCATTTCCAGAGCACGATTACCAAAAGCGTGCCGTTTATAGACTGTGGCCAAGTTAAGTGGCACGTCAGAGAAAAACGAAAACAACAACATTCGCAAGGTAATTCTCCTGCAGACGCCATTTACGTTATATTTAGCCGAGGGAAAATCAGCTGCAGCATAATGTGCTTTTCATTTTGTGGCTGTAGCCCGAGGCGTCCGTCTCACTCATTTAGACAAATGTGAAACACACTCTTTATAGACCAGGAGCAAAAACAAACCCGCCCCCGGATATCCTCCTGACCATCGGAGTTGGAATTGCACTCGTCGCCGCCACCCCCCCATGCCCCGCCCGACCCCCCCACCCCCCAATCAAATCAAGCCTTAGTTTGATGATATTTACACACCGTCACTGTGGGTCCAGAAACCAGATTATGTGTCTGGGGTTATCGAATCAGGCGCTCCGATGTTCTTTGCTCGGAGCGAGGCCCGGCAGAGCGCCGGCGGCGGGAGCAGGGGACGCTCTGCTGAGACCCCGCCCCTCACATGATGGACAGTCGCCCTGACTCATCATCTGTAACGGCCTTCGAATCTAACCCAGCTTTATTTTTTTTTTATACCTCGATGAAACACCACTCAAACAACCAAACCGCACAAGCTGAGGTAGCCTGTGACACGTGCACTCTTCCTCTCATGGTGCACGGCGAGCCTTACAGTCACCTTACTCGACCCCCACCTCCACCGCTCCTGCCGAGGTGAAAAAAAAAAAAAGCGAGCGAGGCGAGGGATGAAAATAGTGAGAGGAGGATTCTGCAAAGTGAAGAGAGATAGAGGACAGTGAAACAGATACAGCGAGAGAGGCGGGGGGGGGAAGGACAAAGAAAAAGTCAGATGCAGACAGAGAGATAAAGAGAGGAGGAGCGGAGAGAGAGAGGGGGGGGGCAAGACTGGGAGAGAGGGATGGAAAGTGATGTGTCAGCAGCGAGCCCCTGAGATGTGTAAGTCGGGACGTGAGGAGACATATGACTCCTCCCCTCAACCAGTGCTTCCTCCTCCTCCTCCGCCTTCGCCCTCTCCCTCTTTTCTCTCAAAGTTAAAAAACTCGGGCTCAGTGTGTGATATATAAAAGCAGACTGCAGAGAGTGGGCATCTGTATGAGGGGAATAATCCGGCCCGTGCTTAATTTCTTTTGGCACCGCCCGCCTCGGGGGACGCAACTTTTCGTTCGGCTGTAGCTCATTAGACGACTAACTGGCTCTCGGCCCTTTACTACAGAGCTAGTTAGCATTCTGCAGCCATCAACAAATCAGAAGGACTCCTCCGACTGAGGAGGGTCTAATCCCCCCCCCACACACACACACACACACACACACACACACACACACACCTCAGTCCAAGTCACTGCTAGGTAGCTTCATCTGACATCGCCGGGGCTTGGCACGCCGTTTCTTCAGAGTCCACATTTCAGCGTTTACGTGCAGACCATCTGTTCGGAGAAGCATTTTGGCCACAGGAGCCATTTACTTTCCAAATCTGTTCACTTACAGTCCTCCTCAAGTGGGCGAATATTCATTCCACTTAATTCTCGTCATATCTACCAGACGGCACGGCCAACTGTACGCTATAAACTTTATCACCGCGCTCCCTGGAAAAATGTATAAAGTATTAAATTGATTGCCGAGTGTACGCTACTGCAAATACACTTTTTGAAATATTCGTCTACCTGCTCCTCCTATGCTCCTCCATCTTGTGCCGTATGGCGGCGCTTAATGTAAACAACCACAGTATAATAATGAGTGCTCCAACTTTATTCACTGACCTTTAGGGGTCGTCTGATATCGAACAAACACGGGAGAGTGACAATGACACGTATGAGGTTTTCCTGTTGTGTAGCTACCGTCCACACTCGAATGTCAAACCTCATGAACGTGTCGCCTCTAATGAGAAGTGGAAATAGCCGCGCGCTGCATACATGCAGCTATGTGCTTCTCCCCTGAATCCACTAAAGACCCGTGTGTTGATACAACGCAGCTGCGCTCAATAAACGACTCCATGTGCAGCGCATTTGAAGCGCCGAGCGCCAGCGTATTATTCACATGTCATCAGTGGCCTGGCACGTCTGCTCTTTGTAATAATACCAGGCGCTCCTTTTAGCCGCACCGTGTTTTCGCCAGTTTCTCCCCATTGAAGCGAGCGCTTTCCAGAGACATTAGTCAACCTCGACGTGGCCCCACTCTGCTCTACGATGTGCCTGGGTCGCAGTTGCCATGGCATTGGCGTCAATCTTAAAAAAGAAAAAAACCTGTTCTTTGCAGCGCCGCCTCGGTGGGAGAGGTCACTCGAGGACGCGTCTTACGCTGCTGCTGCTGCTCTGACTGGCGGCCCCGCCGTCCAATCCCGTCGAGCCCAGATTAGGTCGGACGAATAAAGGCACCCCCCCCAGCGCGGGAGTGAATGCTCCGACTCGTGCGTGTGTGTGTGTGTGTGCGTGTGTGTGGCGGGAGAGCAGCAGCCAAGCAGCGTTGTCCTGATCCCAGCTCCTCTGCACATGTCTCACATCAGATTCTCTTTGATCACAAAAACTATGCACAACATACGAACACAATCAGAGGCACATGCCCGCCACGCATGTGCACGATGCTCTCACTGTAGATAGAAATTTAATCTGCAAAGCTTACTGTAAGCATGTGTGTGACCCACATTGCTAATAGGCATTTAGGCAGCAGTGTGAGGGGGGGGGGGGGGTCTCTTTCTAATGCAGCCCACACACGTGCACTGTCACAGTGCGTGTGTGCGTGCGTCTTTTATTCATTCATTCATTCTTCAATAATACACATGTATTTGTATTTGCACGAGTACTTAATAATTCCAGTGCGACGCACGCAGCCTTTCCTCACAGGTTCGTTTTGGTGTGTGATGATGTAATTCCACTTCCTCCTCGACCTTGCTGACCCTGACCCTGACCCTGACCCTGACCCTGACCCCGGCCGCCCTGCCGGCCTGACAGATCCCCGATGGAAATAATCTGACCTTCATCTCTCTACCTCCACCCTGCCCACACACACACACACACACACACACACACACGAAAAGTGGGTTAAACCACTCGTGTCCGACCAAAGAAACGGTGCCAGTCTACAGGGTTTGATCGCCCCGACGATTGATCTGTGGCGTGAGAGAGAGAGAGAGAGCGTGCCGTTGGGTTTTTTTGCATTTTAACGCCAGTGGACCTTAAAGGTGGATATCAGATGCTTCTGGAATGATTTATCAGCAGACACGAAACTAAAGTGACGAAACTGGACTGACCAGATGACTCAAACATGTCTCTGTAGAGACTCCGGCTGCTCTAAACATCCACATTTTCATCAGAGTTATCATGAATTATATATGAGATTTATTGTCAGATAGATTTATAAACGCTCCCACAGCCCACTGCTTTTACACCTGAAATAAATTCAGATGAAATACTACAGGCTCGTAACAACTAAATGTCAAACAATGACTCAACGCACGATGTAGAGCGCAGAGGAACCAGGAGGAGGACGCAGCACATTATTATTGCAGAAGTGGAGACATTAGTAAGCAAAATACCAGCTTCTATTTACATCCGATTTGATCTCCGCCAGCCTCTCTTTATAGTGATCCTGACAGGGGAACTTAATTGGGTGGGTTTCCATCCAGCACAGCTGTTTGTGTGTCGTCCAAAGCCCAGGCGTGGCCAAGCCTTTGCAAGGCAGTCATTTGCATATTGCTGGCAAAGAGTTTACAGCAATTACGTCTGAGAGAGGCCGGACCTTTCGGTTGTCTGGATATTTTTGGTTATGCAATTTTGGTTTGCATAAATACCGACGAATGGCAATCAGAGAATTCACCGAACGCCGCGCTGGTGGGTAATTAAATGCCGTTAATCCACGGGACGGACGCAGGGTTCATCTGGGATGCACGTGCACGAGGTCCGCAGGGCGGAGGGGTCCCCCCTAGGAAACAGTGCTCCCTCTCTGAAGACTCAGAACTGACAGACAACGGGGCCAGGCTGTGAGGTCATTAGCCCGACGTAGACGAGAGCGGACTCTGTGACAGAGGAAGCCATGTTCAGAATGATGTCGTGACCAGGTGAGTGCAGGGACATGCTGTGACGCGCTTCTCATCATATCACATGGCGGAAGACCTCCTGCACACAACCTGAGGAATCTTATCTTGTGGCGTATCATATGAAAAATATGATAGGATTTGGGATTATTGATTTATTTTGGCAGTAAAAGAAAATCAGGATGAAAAGTGAAGTGACATTTTTCCAGCTAACGCTGAGAGAGAGACATTTATCAGTACGAGCGGCGTGGATAAGCTCAGGGATAAACACGGTGTGTAAGTCCATGTGAGCACACACGCACACACACACTGAGTTGGGCTGTCTCATAAAGTGAATTTCACTCCGATTATTAACAAGATTCAAGGGAACGAGCAAAACAGTTGACAGGAAAGCTCCAGAGTTTTTTCTTCTAAATAGCCATTTGGTCCGGGCCTACCCAAGTGTGTGTGTGTGTGTGTGTGTGTGTGCATGCAGGGGGGTGGGGGTGGGGAAGGGGGATGGCTGCGTTGTGTTTCCTGTGTCGCAGTTTACTGTTTTTTAGAGCAAGAAAAATGGGCTTATGTAACGGTCATGTGATTTAGCCAGAAATAGTGGTGGGGCTACAGCTGCTGCCTCTCCTCCTGCAGCTCGGTTCCTTGGCTTTTGGCAGCAGCCAGACAGACACACTGCGCACTACTCCTGCTCGCTCAGAAAACAACTTCTGCTCAGTGCTGCACAAACACAAATACTGTAGCGTGGAGGCAACAAAGCCGATGCATAGAACGTCCATGTGCAGGGAAACACTCCCCCTAAAGCAACACATATACGAGGATGCACAAGTCGGAAAATACAGAAACACGTATGTATGTTAACACCAGTACAACCAGTCCATGCACTGGGGTCACTGGGATCACTGTGCCTCACTCTGTAGCTCTCCAGCTGGGCTGTTTCCCTTGTGTGTTTGTTTGTGGAAGCAAATACATACATTTGCCTCTTTGTTTTATTTAAAATTGTCAAGTGGAGCAGCTTTGTGTGCATGTGTGTGTGTGCACACACGCAAATGTGCATGTATATGTGCGTGAATGACTGTATGTGTGCATGAGTCGGTCTGTGTGTGGGCGTATGGCACTCCGAGGCTGGCGGACGCGTGGAAAAAGGGAAAAAAGAGGGATAGAGATGCAGGCGAGGAGGAGGAGGAGGAGGAGGAGAGGAGCTGTACAGTGAAGAGCTAGTGGAGCGGAAGGAAGCGCTCAGAAATGGGAGATCATTGGGTTTAGCTGAGGGCTAGGCAGGAGGCAGGAGGCAGGAGGGATTCTCGCCATGTTAGCATCACTGTCAGGAGAAGTCGAGCTGCAGCCAGTGTCCTCATTCCAGAGAATTCTCATACCCTCCTGTCATACACTCTGGAATATGCCGTTAGTGTGGGAGAGGAATGATCACAATCTCGATCAGTTCCTCAGCAGTAATCATGAAACGTAGATTTCGGGTATCTGCGTTGACCTACATTACGCCGTAAGAATGAATGAACTCCCAGCCGCCTTCGGTTCTCACGTCAACGTCCCTCTAACGCCGTCACACTGACGCTGTGCTTCTCCTCTGCAGGTCAGCACAACTACCTGTGCGCCGGGAGGAACGACTGCATCATCGACAAGATCCGGAGGAAAAACTGCCCGGCGTGCCGCGTACGGAAGTGTCTCCAGGCCGGCATGAACCTCGGAGGTGAGGAGTCGCAGCCTCATTAGAGGCCCGCTCGGCCACGTGGTTCAGGGCTGACATTTGAGTCAGCCTCCGCTCGGCTCGTTAAAGACAGGGAGGTCTGGCCGATGCGGAGTCATGCCGTGTTTGTGTGTTGTCGTGCGTGTGTGAGCTCATACATGGGGGCTAATATTGACAATGCAGCTACAGTGAGGTCGCTCAGGGCGAGCTGGGAAAACAAGACCAGCCCATACACAGGCATTCATCGGACTTCAACGCCGTAATTTAGTGACCTCTTATGGCCGTGGGTCGCTATTGTCAGCCAAAACGTTCTCCGGACTGGTCAAGCAGAGCAGGCAACGTACGAAAAATGTCAGATGCAAAATCTCCGTGAACAGCCTCTGACGGGCACCTAGCTACGGCCGCAGCCAAGTGAGACGGCCGAGTTCTTTCTGCGAGCATATGATATGATATCACACAATATTTTCTTCTTTCATACCAAAACGCAGCTGCAAGTTAACGAGGGACTGCATACCATGGTTAATTATCTCACTGCAACGTCCCCTGTAAAAAGTGCGACATCGGAGGCAGCATATTGTGTGGGCGTGCGGCGCCGAGGCTGCACTGAAGTTACCAGTAAAACTGTGAACGTAAAGCAAGCGCAACAAGAGGCGCGACTGGTTTCCACGTTTTAACATCTTATTACACATATATAAAATATGGAGTCAAACAGTAACAGGGTTTTAAATCTATGTTTTCCAGAGTCTTGCTTCTGGGGCATGTTTATATTGTATTATAATATTATATTTAAATAGAAACACGGCACTGTAGTTCATAGTAATGTGGCTGATTTAAGGCGGATATGAGTTATTTAAATTTTAAATATATTACCCATAATGCCAAACACAGGGCAGAGAGACGGAAATCAGATTCAGTCCATTACAAATGTTTTTCAGTTTCATGGGAAAGAAAATACAACAAAAATCTCCTTTTAGCTAAAGGCAATGGACAAAACAGCACCGTCAGGAAATCTCAACAAATTAAAATTTGATGTAATGTGTTGCACTGCAGAGAATAATTAATGGCTGCCCATAGAAATCCACTAAATCCGGCGCACAGGGCACAGCACCCCTGATATGACCTTATCTAAAGTACTGCACTGGTTTATGAAAACTGTCACTTGGAGACGCAATGAACTGTCCGCTGTCATCTCAAATAAAGTTTATTTATAGCCCAGTATCACATAAAAGATCTAAATGGGCTTTACAGGCTCCAAACAGCAACAGCTCCCACCCTGGCTCCGAGCGCTCCGTGGCTCGAGTCCTTCATCAGCTGGCTCAGAAAATGGCGGCTGCACAAGGACTACAGTAACATGAGAATAATAAAACACGCGTTATTATGCATGGAGAGAAACCCTATTAAGATATTCCTTGAAAATAGAAATATTTATGAGGTGGCATGGACTCCATTTATACAGCGTTTACGACCACTCAGCGTTTTTACATTGCAGCTCTACATCCAGCACCTTGTCCATCACACACACACACTACCACAGGACAAGAGCCCGGAATCGAACCTGTGACCTTCTCGTTTTGACTTCTACTGTGCTCTAACTGCTGACAGCCGCCCCGTGAGAGGAGAACGGCTTTTAGCAGCAGCATGAAATGAATTTAAAGTTAAAAGGATCTAGAACAGACGTAAGATTGTCGGCAATCAAATAAATTACACCACAAATGCGGGCACTAAAAATGGAACTACACAGAATGAAGGCAAAACGAGTCGACTTTAAAATGTGAGAGGTGATAAGATAATCTGGTCCTTGGGCTCCATGGCTGTTTTTAAACGTTAACACAGGGAGGAAATGATGAAATAATACAATAATAGAGAAAGGAAACAGGAAAATGAGTCACAGAAACTCATCCCAAGCACCAGAAGAATGTTATTATAGAATTAAAATGTTTCATTATTGAATGGACAGGGCCATTCATGTTGCTGACACACAACCAGGGCTCAGTGTGACGAACACGAGGGTGAAGACGGCTCCTGTGACGAGTCGAGGTGTCTGCAAATCTATAGCACCGAGGTCAGAGCAGGAGAGTTCTCAGAACAACTTGAAGAGGTGTTGAAACTGAAGTATTACGCAAGTATAACCTATATATTACACGTATAAACTACTGACTCTGAGATGCTCCGAGCAAAGATGAGATGGGCGAGCGAAGTTTGAAAATGCTCTGAAAACCCCATTAAATGCATCAGCTATTCAAATGAGAGTGTGAGCTCTCTGTTCTCTGTCTCTCTGTTGGGTGAAACTTGACAAAGTGTTGACGAACAGCAGACCACACGAGTCAGGAGTAAACACCCGAAGGTGTCGGACAGTGTCTGAGTGTAACTCAGCTGTTCACATCTAATAAAGACGCGGGGACGAGCGCGGGGAGCTGACAGACATCCAATCGTAAAAGACTAAAAATATTTTTCATTGCCTGCCACGTAGGAAATATGTGGAGGAATGTGTGACTGTGACCACCGGCGCTAAGTTAGCGTTGGATCCACCAGTCGGAGAAAATGATTTCATGCATCACAGTTTGATGAAAGGCAGCGCAAACAACAGCAGCCTGAGAAAAGAGTGATGAAGGCGGTTAAAAAAAATGCTTCATCCCCGATGTGTTAACCCTCGCCGCTTCTCTCCCCCTCCAGCGCGAAAGTCCAAAAAGTTGGGGAAGCTGAAGGGGGTCAGCGAGGACCTGCAGGGCTCGAAGGACGGCCAGACGGCCACAGGTGGCGTCGGGGGCGGTTACCTGTCCTCGGAGAAGGAGCTGAGCGCCGGCGCTGCCAACGCCCTGGTGCCCCACGGGCCCGGGGTGGTCACGCCTTTTCTGCCGCCCTCCATCTGCAGCGTGTTGGAGCTGATCGAGCCCGAGGAGGTGTACTCTGGCTACGACAACACCCAGCCGGACACCACCGACCACCTGCTGTCCAGCCTCAACCGCCTGGCCGGAAAGCAGATGGTGCGCATGGTGAAGTGGGCCAAAGTACTTCCAGGTTAGTGACCAGCGGAGCGACGGGCTGAGGAGCGTGTGTTTAAAAAGGGGTTGGAGCGCCGACCTCGGAAATGTGTGTAAAGGTGTGTAAATCACGGGGTTTTTAAAGGATTTAATTTAATGGAGACAGCCGCAGTATATTAGGTTGCACTGTGGATGAAATATCTTTTTCTTTTGCTTTTAAAAGTCAATAAAAAGGCTGCAGTTAGTTAATTAAAGTATCTTAAAAATCCAGTAAATTTCCAGTGCGGTATGTCTTCGACCAGGCAGGTTTAAATCACAGAGCCGCACATTTATAATGCTATATAAAAAAGTTTTTGATTTAATCAGTTTTATTCCGGGGTAAGGCAAAGAATATTAACTTTATCAGTCTGTCGATATTCTGGGATTATTTCAGTGAAGATAACTCGGCAGCTTTTACACCAACACAGTTTAAACGTGTGAATATCAGGTCAGGACATTTTTCTGCAAAGCTTCAGGAGGATTAGCAACGAATCCTGTTTCACCATTAAATAGGATCCAGATTAATATTTCCCAAACAGAGCTCATTTACATCGGAGAACAGGAGATCTCGTCTCGTTCATTCTTGTACCCAGAAGAAAAAAAATAAGATCAAATGTTTGAAACGGGGTGGGGGAAGAAGTTCCCCTCAAACGTCCGTCAGCGGGAGACGTGTGGAGCGATGCCTCACAGGTAGCTCTTTGAGGCCGCTTAATTTGCTGTATTGCAAATATTTGATACCTCCTCGGTGTCTGCTTGCCATATCCGGACGTATAAATAGAAGGGGAGCCAGACAGAAGGGTCAAAATGAGTACCATCGACTTTCAGATGTGCCACCGCCTGCACTCAGCTGGATGGGGCTGACACACAGGGCCTCACTGACCGACTGTGACCCTCCAGTCAGTGGAAGGTTCATTTACCTCTGAGGTGTCATCGACAGAAGACTCTGCTCAATTAGTAAACACAGCGCTAATCCAGGCTTTGATGCACCTTTTCCACCAATATATGTTTTTAAAATGACTCTTTTTGGCAGACTGACATGCAAACAGACAGAAATAGTCCCTAAGCCTTGATAAGTCACTTGTGTGTCCTCAGTTGGCCCACGTTTTTTTTTTTTTTTTTTTTTTTCATGAGAACTTTCTTGCCAGAGTTTGATTGAGAGTTTGGCAAGTTTCCTATTCCTCTCTATTTCTGGTTCTCCACAGACAACACACCAGCGACTGCAGGCCCTGTGGGGTTTGCATAAAGGGAGGAGCATGAATGCTTTTCATTTCTAAACAAATGCCGACACCAGAAAAAGTACAAATATCATGATGTACGATCACATACAAGACGGGCGCGGGCACAGGCTTGCTCACACACGAGCATGAACGAAGCTGAATAACTTGATGTGTAAGAGAATCGTTAGCCGCATTTAAACAGTGCTTTGTCTCCTCTCTTTGATCTCTGTGTGTGTGTGTGTGTGTGTTAGGTTTCCGGGGCCTGCCCATCGAGGACCAAATCACCCTGATCCAGTACTCATGGATGTGTCTGTCCTCCTTTTGCCTCAGCTGGCGCTCGTACAAACACACCAATGGACAGATGCTCTACTTTGCCCCCGACCTCATCTTTAACGAGTAGGCGCATGCACACACACACACACCTCTGACATTAAAGTACTCGGTGCTGACATTTAGCAGTGGTCCTGATACCAAATGTTATTATTTAATTATCAGGATATCATTTATTTAGCATTATTTATTTCACCCTTAAAGACAAAAAACAAAGCATTTTATAATAAAATACGTTTGATGTGTGGGATCGTCAACAAAGTGTAAATACTTCAGATAATGAGCAGATGCAGTACTTGTTTGTACTGTGACTGCTCATGCTAACTCATCCTCTCATTAGAGGAGCAAATTTAAGCCCAGCCGTCAGCTTCGCTCGTGGACGTCGGAGAGCGCGCTTCTCCTGCTGCTCTATGTCAGGCGTTCCATTAACGTGCCTGAAAAGCACTGAGAGGGACAAACTCGAGCGTCTGAGGCGGTGACGCTGCGTGCGCACTCGACACGCGGTCAGATTTCCTGCACCTGAGTTCTGCCACTCGTACGAGGAGGAGGAGGAGGAGCAGGAGGGGCGGCAGCAGCAGCAGCACGGCGTCCCACTTAATCCGCGTTAATGTATCTGAACGTGGGCCGCCGTGCGTGGCTGCTGATGAATGGAAAGTTGGAGAATGAATCAAAGGGGGGAACAGCGGCCCCTGTAGGAGGCCGACGGGAGGGGAGGGGAGCAGGGTTAAAAGCTGCCACTAATAGCTTGTGTAAGTCAATGTTAGTGGGTCAGTTTGTCCCAACTAGACAAATAAATAAATAAACAGCCGCACAAATGTCATTGTTCAACGCGGCGGTGACGTCAGTGCGTGTGTGTGTGTGTGTGTGTGTGTATTGATGGAGCACCAGTGGGCCACACCGCAGATCCCCTGATCCCCTAATCTGGTTAGTGCCAAGTGGCTTACAGTTTTATTGAGAATTACGTGTTTCTCTTTGAGACAGTTGAAAGAGTTTCTGGAGAAAATCTCATTTTGGGATCCAGACTTAATTGTTTTGTGTGGCGTGTTGAGTCCGGTTCACGGCCCCGGAGCCTCGGCGGCTGACACAGGGAGGTGGCAGGGACAATTTAAGGTCTTTGCCTAAACCCTGGAACTCTCTGTGTGGACACAGGGGAAAGCTATGGGATGAAATTTTAGCCACCAAATAAAACGTTCACGGACCTCACGGTGTTCTCCAGACGCCCAACAGTTCCCACAACGAGCAAACACGTCTCAGAGAGAAACTCCAGGACCAGCGTCATGTCCCCATATGTTATTGTTCATGTCACCTTAATTTAACCGTAATTTAAGCCCAATCAGCCTAATGACAATGATGTGATTGGGTTATTGACGATGGCACATAGCATCTGACGTAACGTGTGTGTGTTTGTGTGTGTGTGAGGGAAGAGCCGGGAGGGTTTAAGTTTTCCTGTAATAGCACTGATGAGATAAAAGACGATTCAACGATGTGATTCTTCAGATAATAAGCAGCTTCCATTGGCAGAGTTGAAAGGTTAAAAAAAAAAACAATCAAACCCACTCGTCTCGTTTGCAGTTAATGGCCTGAACACAATCCACTAAAAGTTTAATTGTTATGAGTGAAATGGAAATTAAAACTGGTTGGGCTTTTTGGCTCAAACACTTCCACGTCATGCCGCCCTTCCCTTGCTGTGTGTCTCTCACACTCACACACACGTGTCAGCAATTATCACCCTCTGCTCAGCTGGGCCACACCCACTGCCTCGCAGGTGTCAGCCGATCTCACCCGGTTCTGAGGGGGAGGAGTTTGATGCATCTGTTCAGAATCGATGCTGCAGGTTCAGACTCAGGCCACTGGAATAATATGTGAAGTTACACACAGCGTCCCCGAAAACACAGGCCTGACCTCGTTTAACAGTGAAGTCCTACCCTGAGCGCCCGATGCAGACTTTTGTTTTCCTCCTCCGTAGTAACGTGACGGCCGCACCGCTGGCTGCCGTCGACACAGACAGGAAACACGTGCGAGCAGCCAGTCTGGGGGCCGGACCGCTGAACTCTCTCCGTCAGCTGCGGCGAATTAAATTCGAAAAAACAAATTTTCTTTTTTTTTTTTTTGAACCAGAAAATGTCAATGTCACTTATTTCAGAAGCTTTGTGGTCCCGTCTTCATTTGTCAATAGCAACATCTGTCCTTGACTCCAAACTGCACTTAATTCCCCTCAGTTAAATTAGATTTTCTTTGTGTGGCGTCAAATTCCCAACATGCATTTCTGCTGCAGTGCAACTCATGTCGTGTCACTGCTCCCCCCCCCCTTGTCAGCTCAGCTGTCAATCAACAACATGCACGGGACCACCCACCCAGCGTTTGTTAGTTCAGATTTGTGTGGAGTTAACTTTCCTGACCGCGTGAAACTGCTTCAGCTCCTGGTTTCCCTCGGCCAAACCTGGACCTCCTCCTCCTCTTCCTCCCCTCGCTCCGTGCTCCCTCCTGAATCTTTTACCATAGAAACAGACAGAGAGAGAGATGGAAGGAGAACCAGAGTGGGGGAGCGAGACAGAAAGATGTAGAGAAGAGGAGAAGGAGAGCGGGCGAGAAGGAAGGAAGGAGAGGGACTGCTGCCAGTTTTTTTTTTTTTTTTTTTTTCTTGCCCTCCCCAAACCAGCAGCTCATTTTGGGAAGTGATTCAGCAAAATTGATTTCAGGAAGAGAGCGCGAGAGGTGGAGAGGGAGGGAGCGAGAGGGAGAGAGAGAGAGAGAGAGAGAGAGAACGTGTGGAGACTTTAGAAACTGTAGCTCAAAGTTGCATTAGATGATGTTATGCTGCACGTTGGGAAACTGCTCACATCCTCAGCTGAGGACACGCGTCCACTCAGACGTCCTCGCAGGCTCTCACTCATCTGCCAGGCTCAACTGTAACTACTGTACATCCTGTTTATGTCCCGGGCTGTAATGGGAACATTAGGCACCCCTCACCATCTTTTACCCAAACGTCTCGTCTTGCCGTTGTTATGGGCCCGAGGTATGAAGCGCGCGCGCAGCGGCGCATGCTTGCTGTTCTCGGCGGCGAAAGTGCCGACCTCTTTCAAGTCTGGCCACGCCACTTGCATCTAATTACCGCGAGCTTGAAGCTGGTGGTGATTTATGGGGAAGAAGATGGCACCGAATGTCGGAGATCCCCTGGAATCTGTGTCATCTGCAGAGCGCATTCCTGGTTGAACCGTGTGACCGTGCCGGCGCTGCTTTCATGTCTCGCAACCGCGAGATTGTTTCGCTGATAGAAATGTGACAGATAAACAGGTGTAGCAAGAGAGCGTTGAGTCATCTCGGCACGTCCCTCTCAGACTGGTTTCTGTGGGGGCCGGAGTTGGGTCTGAGGGTTCTGTGCTCTGGCTCGGTCTTGGTGAAGTGGTGCATCTGTGACACTGTACGCAGCAACTCTGCAATCTGGAGGGACTTTGTATTCTGCTCTCCGCCCAGATTCGCAGGATCCTGCTCTGCACTCTGTGGAAATGTTGTCTCACTGGGCTGTGTGATAGGAAGAGAGCTGGGGACGCCTGCAAGGGCTGTGGTTTGAACTGGGAGAACTGGGAGCATGGCTCAGGGCTGGAGGACAAGTCAGAGTCGATAACATGCGATCCCCACCGTTAGGAAAAAAACAACAAGTCCAACATGTGTTGATGGATTTCTTCTGCTCTTCAAGTTCACAGCTTTTCAAAATAAAAGCTTCATGCTTCAGCCACATGTGAAGCAGAACGTCATGAAAAATTATTTTACTCTGAAGCCAAAATAACAAACTAGTCAAGTCTTTAACCAAGTTACCAACCACTGCAGTCGTTTATCCGAGGACTCAGATTTTGCAATGACTGCTCCAGACCTCTGGTGATGACATCACTCTGCGCAAGCATGGATCAGAACAATCACTACCACAATCTAATAAAAAAGGCTCTGAAAGAAATCGTTATTTCTGTTAATTGTACAAATGACCCCCCCCTCCAGGGACCGCATGCAGCAGTCGGCCATGTACGACCTGTGTCTGGGCATGAGGCAGGTGAGCCAGGAGTTCGTGCGGCTGCAGCTCAGCTACGACGAGTTCCTCTCCATGAAGGTGCTTCTGCTCCTCAGCACAGGTAAGCGTCATCTCATTTATTCACCCAGTAACAGCCGCACCGCTCACACCGATGATTACGTTTTGCCAAAACCTGGCCGCAAGCACATTTTACCAACTTGAATGAAATGTCCTTTGAAAACCGTTTACTGTGAAACATTGAGGTGAAATTGCAAAGTGTTACTGTTCGTTAACGCTCTGGATCATCACATCGCCGGATAACAGCCGCCACATTTTACATAAGGGACGCAGCAAAGGACCATCACACACCACTGCTGTCAGGATTTAAAGTTGGTGTCACCTTCGACACCGGCGGCGCCGGTACGTGCACCTCCCACCTTTTTAAACTCTGCCTTAATAATCCATTAACATGCAGAACAGGCGTGGAGACGAGTTGATGGAGCACGAACCTGCGCGGAAGATCTCGCGGTGTCAAATATGCAGTGTCAAAGTGTTTGGACACACAGTTAATACAATAGCTACCCCCGAGCCTCCAGGTGTTGGCGAAAATATTCAAAATAAAAAAACTATTCAGTGTCAAGTTACGTAAAGTCCGGCTCCCCCCACCTCCTCCTCATTCCAAGCCCGGCGGACGCGCCTTGACGCCATTTTCTCCTGGTGCAGAGTGCGGTAAGTCTTCTCTGCTGCTCACATTTCAAACCCTTGACTGCCAGTTTATAAAAAGCACCATTTTAGACCAACTGTATTTTTTTCTTTCACGATGTGTTGTGAAAAAAAAAAGAGAAACGACAAAGGCCTGAGCTAATTGCTAATTCACAGACTAGACGATGTCAACAAGGGGTAGCGCCAACTGCTGGAAGACTGGAAGATAAAGTTAATTACAATTGTTTTGGAAGAAAACAGACTGTTCTTCCCTTATCTCAGTTTCTCCCATGTATGAAATATTAAAAAATAAATAAATATTGCTGGTGCAAAAGTATTTTCCTGCAAACTCGACTCTCCTTTTCTCCGTATATGTTTTAACCTTGCTCCTAATTTTATCCTCAGAGTGAAACGAACATCCATCAAGAACAAACCTGAGGAGCAACATGAGCCACAGGCTCCTCTTGTCAAGAGATGTTTTCAGTTCTTTCTAATAAATAAAGAAATGTTTCTGTGGTTTTTTTTTTTCCTCCCTTGCAATCATTTTAAGTTTTATTTCTTTTACATGTAACTGGTAGCTGGACAAGGACAAGTGAAAACTGGCAAAATACTCCATTTCATTGAGATAATTCTAACATGTAGGGTGAAGGCTGGAAGAATATGATCTTATTTCACTTTAGAAAAACCTAATTACTAATTCATTGTGACTGTTTTATCAGTTTAATTTTGTATTTACACGTGTTTAAATAAATAAATAAAACATGTAATTGTTTTCTATGGGCTCAAATTTGTGACTCTGGTTTTTGCCTCTATTTAAAATAAAAGTTCTTCCACCGAAAATGTTTATTGATTGCAAAAGCTTTGAATAATTTTTTCACTCTAATTTGAGACCTTCGTCACTCAGAAGAAAACCACAAGGTCAAAACTGTATCTGATTTGATTCCTGGGCTTTTAACTAACTGTGTGTTCTAATGAATATAAACTCACTTGAAATTAGACAGAATAAGGATTTTTTTAAATTTTTTTTTTTATTTTCACTGACTCATTTCATTTCATTTATTCCACTCGCAAATTAAAAGTTATCCCACTAAGGCTGTTATGTCGGTTCTTATTCTGATTCAATTCTGATATATTTTGCAATTTAGGAAACAAAAACAAATAAGAAAAGAAAAAGCTGAACAGCAAAAGGGAAACTGCACTTTCTGTCCCCCACAGCTTCGTTCGACAAGAAGTTTGTAATTAATTTGAGGGTAGACTACACATGAAAACAAATTATGTAAAGAAAGATTAAACCGTCGGCTCCACACTTACCTGGTTCATTAATCCAGCAAAGAAACAAGGTTCCTCTTGTGTTGTACTGACTGCAGTACATACTGTAGTACATACAGTGTACAGGGAAGTGAATATATAAAACCTACGAGTAGAAGCTGATTCATTTCCCACAGCGATGGAACCAGGCTGGTTTTGGCTTATAGCGCAGTGACATATGGAGGAGGTGGTGTGAAAGCATGATATAGAGTAACCTCCATGTTGTTGAGTCATCTGGAGACAGGGGAGCTCCAGCTGGACCTCAGCTATTGGATGCTGGGAGAGAGGAGGCGAGATGAGGGCAGCGAGGATGAGGAACCCAACCGGGGGAGAAGGGAGATTTAAAGAGTGGAATCAGACAAATGTTGACAGCGTTGGTGAGACAGAGACAGGTGCATAGCTGTGGGGAGAAAGAAAGAGGAGACAAAGAGGTGGGGGGGGAGAAAGAAAGAGGAGACAGGGGGGGGGGGGGGGGGGGGGGTCAGAGCTGGTCCTTCTGTTGCCGTGGCCTCACTCTCTCCTCCTCTGGAGCTTTTCCAGAGAGCCCTGCTGCACTTAATAAAGGCCAGTCGAGCACCAGGCAGCGCTCCAAGACCTGTTATTTTTCTTCCACTTCCTTCAAAACCCCGAGCTGGAATTTCAAAGGGGAGGTGGTGGATAAAAGAAGCAGGTACAGAAACAGGGACGCCGAGGTACTTCAGCCTGCTTTGGTTATTGGATTTAGTCAAAGTGTATAGCGGCGAAATGTGATGTGAGAGAAGTTCCTGCAGTGCCTGGCCTTTCCAAAGGCGACATGACGGAGCGGGCGCGCTGTATGGAGGCTGGAGAGAAAGAGCGGTCGGGATTCAGCGTGACGCGCCGCGGTGCGGCAGGAAGCTCTTTTAGCTACAGTCAGTCGGTGCTAATGTCAGGGCCTCGCGGAGCAGGCAGCATCAGAAATGTTTACAGAGGCGTTGTCAGGACTTGTCAGCTGTGCCACTGAGTGTGTGTGTGTTAATCTGGGAGAGGAGGAACACGTGAAAGAGAGAGAGAAAAAAAAGAAGAAGGGATAAAGCGAAAAGAGAGAAGGGCTGTTATTCCTCTCTGACCTTGGCTAAGGTTTCACCGAGCCCGCGGCGTCTCATGACCCTGTTTGGATTTGGCACTGGAGCAGTGGCCTGCTCAAACCAGTTGCACTCCTCACCTCTGCACAGAAAGTCAGCAGTGTTCATTCGATATCCGCTTCACGCCAGTGAGCCTCGCTCTGGACGGGCCACGGCCGAAACGCCGCCATGACGGCTTCGTGCTTCCATGACACGTCTTCCATCTCATTAGGCAATTAAATTCAACTCCAGCCGGTCATTAGTCATTTCTGATCGTGTCCACATAACAGGTTACTGTTCGCCCACACCCTGAAGTCGCTGTTGTCACGCTCGTCCGATTCCCAGCGAGCCGATTCAGATATTAAATCAAAGCAGGCGGCGCCATCCTGTCACACAGGTATGCAGCAGCACACGTGCTTCGACAGCACGCACGCTAATGGCTTCTCCGTGAGCCGCGTGTCCTGCTGTGTTGCATGCGCATTAAACAAATAGAGCTCACGGCCCCCTGGTGCACGTAATAATAATGCAGGTGCACGTCACAATAATAAATACGGCCTAGTTAAAAGGACCCTGACCCTGACTACAGATGTTTAAATGCCCTATTTTTAGCGTTATGGTAACACGGCTAAATGCCAGGTTGAATTCTATACAGGACGCCATGTGGGTCAGTGGGAGAAAAACAAAAGGACCGTACACGGGTGTGTATTTTAGCACGTTCTCATCATGTCAGCCATGAAATAAAGCAAAGAACTGGCGGCCCTGCACACACAAGGGCCCAATCTGTTTTCATATCTGCTTTCCTCGGCTCGTTGTGTGTCGCGCCCGAAGGTGTTTTTGCGTGAAAGTAGAATGAAGAAAATGAAATGGAAAGAGACAGACGAGAGAGAGAGAGAGAGGCACGCACGCACACATTCTCCGAGTTATTGACCTACAATGCTCTGTTTTGAAAACGATGCGATGCTAACTGACAAGAAGTAGGCCTTTGCCTGCAGCTATTTGCTTTACACAACTCAAACAGGTCCTGTCAGTTACTGTGTTACGAGCGCCTCCTGTTTCTGAGGATTTGAGACATCGTGGCCACTAAAGAAACATTCTGCTGTAAAGTATAAAAATGTATTCGAGTCTTCTCGACATGTTCAATGATGCTGTGAATCTGCTCCGAGCCTCTGGTGACGTCCATTAGCTTCATGATGTTGCTCCATGTGACCTTTAGCTTCAAGATGATTTAAAAAATAAAACAAGGCCATACTGGCTGGATGGATAGACAGATACAGAGTTAGATGGATGGACGATGGCTGTCGTCCTATCTTTTTGTTGAAGGACGACTGAAGGCCTTCGGTGATTATGATTGGAGGAGCGCCGTCTCTCTTGCCTCTCGGAGAGGTGAGGATTCCTAATCTGGTCGCCGGCGGCTGAATGTCATCGGCAAGAGCGCCGGCACATTTGCAAATCTGTGACTTTGTTCTCCTGCGCAGGGGGGAAAGACGTCGCAGGCGTTTCATCGCCGCGCTCGCCGTATCTCATCCCCTGTATCTGTCTGTTTCGCCACCTTTACTCCGCCTTCTATCAGTTTAACGCGAGCGGGGATCGTAGCCACTTAGCGGCTCCGGTCATCGAGCAAACTTCTTGATGAATGAGCTCCGCTTGACAAAATGATGAAGCTCTCTCTGAACGGAGGCACTTGCCTTCCTCTGTCACTGGCGCCGAGATAACGCTCAGTCAAGGCCTCTCAGCATATCGGCCGTCCTTCGTGAAGCTGTGGTCATAAGGAAAAGGAGTGACATCTGGAAAGTGGCTGAAATGAGCTGCTAACCTGTCTAATAACCGGCAACAGAGTCTAACTCGTATTAGCCTTTACACACATTTGGAAGTTTAACAAAACATACAAGAGGTTTCCGTCGCTCATTAACTGCTCACACCAGTTGTTTTCTTCACCACAGGGAAGCATGATGCGGAACATTAAACTCAGAGCGGCTTAAAACTTTCTTTATCAACGTCTGAGGTTCACGTGTCTCCAGCACCGTTCACATTAACGGCTTCACGCTTGACATGCGCGTTGGTAGTTTAACTGCAGCGTCAAATATGAGGTGATTTTGACACGTGGTTCATTAATGCTAATAAACTTCGAAAAAGTTTCGACCAGCACTGCAACAAGAATCACCACAGGATTACACCGCTCCCTGTACTACTACTGCTACTACTACTACTACTACTACAACTGTAATGAATATACAAGTATTGGTAAAAGTATTTTGTAATCTTTTCAAATGGTTGTCTATACTTTTTTCCTCCCCGGCGATCACGATTCTAAAACCCATCTTTAAACCAGTACCCTGACCACCAGTTCACCCTGTCATCCAACCCGGCTGATGACCACTTGTGCGCATTTGTTCCCCAGTTCCAAAGGAGGGTCTGAAGAACCAGGCAGCGTTCGAGGAGATGAGGGTTAATTACATCAAGGAGCTGCGGCGTTCAGTGGGAAAAGCAACCAACAACTCTGGCCAAACCTGGCAGCGCTTCTTCCAGCTCACCAAGCTACTGGACGCCATGCATGATGTAAGTACCCTCGCCCAGCGGCCTCTCGTCTGCCAGCTGCCTACAGTACAGCACAGGCTTCCCTTGGCAGCCTGTCCGCATGCCATGCCTTCGCACAGAGCGACGGGCTCCAGTGGCACTTTGGGGGATCTCGTGTCGCTGGAAATGTTTTCACTAAAATGTCAGCATAGTGGATTTGGACGATACGCGTGCTCAGAGATTCAGTGGTGTGCTGGGGATTACAGCGTGGGTTATTTTGGACGGTGGCGGTGACCAGGCTGCGTGGGTGAATGGAACAGAAAGGGATCGATGCCAGTTTGTTTGAGTTGATTGGATCAGTGGTCAGTGTTAGCTGGTCAAGCGGAATACAGGGTCAGCAAAGACAGAGATAACTGGCCGAAATCCCTCGACCCCGATGACTGAGTGAACGGGGATAGGGATGGACGGATGACACTTCTTCTTTAAGAGGAGGTTGGCCGGGGACCAATCTGTGGTGCCCCCCAGTGGTGAACTGTGAGAGCCCAAATAAAGTGTCTACACACTCATCTGAATCCACAGGGCTGAATTTAAATCGTATTTATTCAAGTTTGAATATGATTAACACTGTAGAAAGAGCCTTGAAGTGAATCTCAGACAACTGCGTCTCATTATGTCGTGTGTGTGTGTGTGTGTGTTTGTGTGTGTGGGGGGGGTCCAGCTGGTGGGGAACCTGTTGGACTTCTGCTTCTACACCTTTCGTGAGTCCCAGGCGCTGAAGGTGGAGTTCCCTGAGATGCTGGTGGAGATCATCAGCGACCAGATACCAAAGGTGGAATCGGGCCTCACTCACACAATCTACTTCCACAAGAAGTGACTGGCTGACACACGGCTGGGACAGAAGCGCCATTTGAGAACGGGAAGGAGGTGAGAGGAGAGGAAACGTGCACAGAGGGGCCGAGCAGGTTGGCCCGCGCCCTGTCACCCGGCGTCCTCGTCTCGGGAGCAGGGGGTTAACAGTTAAGTGACGCTGCGGCGGAGGACGGATCTGCAGGTGCGGGTCGTGGAGCCAGCGTGACGCGCCGAACGGCGCGCGCTTGAGACAAAGCATCCCGAAGTACCGCCCATGCCCCCTCCCCCCTCTCCCTGCCCCAAAGACAATAACAGTATTTTCTATGGAGATGAAGCCATACATTTCTTAGGATGCGCTAGATATAGTCACCACTTGCACACACACACACACATAGAGGGAAATTGACACACACACATTCATACGTTGTCCACATGCATTCACGCACAGATGCACTAAAATCAGAATTAAATTTTTTTTTTTTGGCAAATATAAACTGTGGCTTATGCAGTCTTTCACAAATAATAATAATAACAATAGCACTATTAAAAAACAAACATGCCAATACTTAGATTCTGCTTGGCAGTGGAGCAACAGGAGCGTTACAGGAGGCACAGAAATTATACGACTGTACGGCAAAATGTCTATTTGAATATATTCCAAGGGCTAAACAAGCGTCATCATCACAAGCTGAGTAATCACATCCAATCCAACACGTCCAAGTCTGAAGCTTGCTCGGTGTCACAACCGCCGCCAACATCCACAGAGTTTTGAGTTTTTAAATGACAACATGTAGGAAAACAATCAAAACTAATATGCAAAGGTCCAAAGCTAACTCTGTTTTGAAATGAAAACATGTCTCTCTTTGTAAAAAAAGAAAAGCTTGCACGTGAAGCATCATGAAATCACTTTGTTGGGCATCGTGTGGGAATCAAGACGATATTGGCGAGCAATTTCACCATAGTGCAGGAATGGTCGTGGGGGGGAACACGGCGCATTAAATGAAATGATTTCAGTCAAGTCCGCCGGTAATGGATTTGACTGAGGTGCATCCATAGTAATTGCTGTCATTTGTGTTATCTCCAGAGCAGCTGTCCAAATGTCTGTTTTTACTTGCAATGAAGCAAAACCAGCCCTTTGTGAATCAATACTTATCTACTCTTCCCAGAATTAATAAATAAAAAATAAGCATTTTATAAAGGTGTGTTGCAAAAGGTTTAGTTTTTGACAAGCCGGTCATTTTACATTAAGGTGCTTCATTTCTACAAAAAGCCAGACAACACATGACATGTACAGTACCTTGTAGAGCCGTCCATCCGACACTGGACGCACAGTTTAAAGACACATACTATGTAAAGTTGATATAATCCAAAATGGAGCATTACTCTCCGCAGTGCTTACGGCAAATGGCTAATGTATCAAAACCAGGCAAATGTGTACAGGTATTAACTTCTTAAACACGTTCTCTTCAGCAGATGTTGTACAGATGTTTCCAAGTACATGTTGATGAATGCTCGATGAAGAACTGTCGGTGTAATCGCCCCTTTCACCGTTTTAGTTTATGTCCTCTCTCTCTCTCTCTCTCTCTCTCTCAGCTTTGGGCCAAGCCGAGTTCTATTTTAGGTATCGGCCCAGTCATCTGGACCATTAACTCTGTCTCGCACCCCACTGGTTTCTGGGTGGTTGAGGAACACTACGATGATGCTACTGAAAAGAGATAGAGCCGCTGGGGGAAGACAAACAGCGTGTGTGTGTGTGTGAGTGTGTGTATTTACATGCGAGGATGGAGTGACAGTGTGTGTGTGTGGTTTATTCTGTTTGTTCCATGGCAAGCATGTGCATAGCTGATCTGCTCTTTCAGCGTGGGTATTATGCATTTATGTTATAGGATTAGCCACATCCTATTTCCACATTTAGATTTGCACAGAGGAGATACAATGTGAAATGAGGCGTTAATGCAGCTAGCAGCAGGAATTGTCTGTGTTGATAAGCAACTGTGATGATCTGGGGTAAAAAAAAAAAAGACTTTGTGCATGGTCAACCAGCTGGAGGTTTAACAGCGCGGCGTCACTGGTGGAGCGGAGGTGGGGTGGGCGAAACCAGGATCACGACCATCATTCGGGACTGTGTGACAATTATAAGGAGGGAGTTGGGGACAAGAGAAGAGGGGGATGAAATTTAATTTTCCAAATAAATTCTGGTGTGAGGGAAAAAAAAAAAGCTTCATCTTTGAGCAGACTCGCTGTATTCTCATTTCTCATATTATTTTTCAGATACTGGGGCTGGGTACTGCAGTTTTAACTACAAAATTAATATCACATTCCACCGAAATAATTTTCATACAGTCTCTTATCAGACAGGCCCTCATTTTATGATCCGTCTATGTAATGCGTTGTTGTGTTCGAGTTGTGAAGGACCCTTAAGCTAATCTCTCACTCTTTCTTTATTTTGCCCATTTTTTTCCCCCCGTCCTTTTCAGGATAAAAACTGTCTAAAGGTTCATAGGATGACTGGGAAAGTATTTTTGAGAGAATTATATTTTGCTGGAAAACAATATTTAAGTACTTTGTCTAAAAATGATATCCTTTTTGTAAAATGAAATGTTAATGCATGCTTTTTGATGAGATGTTTACATTGTATTTAAAAAAGGGAAACTTGTGCCTTTTTATCTCACATGATTTACAGTTTTACAGTATACATATATTGTAAATAATACAGCAAGTCCTTCTGTTGAGTATAGTATAAGACATTTCTACTTTAACCATCTTGTTGGAATATTGGAAGTTTCCTACTCGCCATGTTCTGTGTGCTGCGTCACAGAGGAGAATTAACAATGAGGGTCGGCGGCTGAAAGGGCCAAACGGAGAAATGAATGTATCGTGCATTGTGAGAGACTTATGGAACTTACTACCTGAATGTTACAGAGAGTAAACACAGTTAAAAAAAAAAACATTACATAAAATACATGGATAAATAAAAAAAAAATAAGGATAATCAAAAAGCATTTCTTATTTTGTAACGAGATGTAAGTGATGGATCATTGAGTTGTTGCTGTTGAAATTATTTCCTAACCCATGACGGTATTGTTGTTGAGCACCACAATAAAATCCAGAAGTCACAAACTATTCAAACTGGGATACGTGACAGAAACTTCTTGACTTGTCAGAGTGAAAACACAAAACTATGGATCTAGACTTCCAATCCATTTTCAAATCTCAAAGGTCTCTAAATTCTCCCAAATGTAAAAAAGTTAAATTCTTAATGAGCCAAACCATTACAAACTCCTGTTGGAGCCTATCCACATGGACTCCACAGACAGGTGTTCACTGATGGATAAATGTTCAATATTTTGGGAAATACAGATTTTTGGCTGCTGATGGATAATTGTAAATATTGAGCGCTCAAGGAAAAACTTCACCTGAGTTCCTGGAAAACAAAAAATGTAAAAATAAATGTGAGGGTATGAGGTTGATGAAATTAACCACGCTTGGTGGAATAGACCATAAATAAAGAATGACACAAGTGGAGCACAGTGGCCTTGATCGCCACCTGGTGGTTGGCTGCACACAGAGCACATCCTTCACGTCAATGTAAATGTCCTGATTGGCAAGGCTGCATTTGAATCTACCGCAGCTTCACGTCTGGACAGAGGCAGGAAGTGGACAAACATCTTTCAAACCGCCTGCTGTTGATCTAATAATGCGGCGCCGGGTTTTTAGAAGAAAGATGAATATAAAAAAAAAACCCCGACTGCTCTGCTGTATCGGTTTTCGATTTTTTTTAATTTGAAAATGAAATGCTCTTCGGTAAAGAGCAGATACCTGTTCAGTGTATTTCCCAAAACATTGAAACAACCCTTTAATGGAATCATCAAAAGTGTATTTAATGGGATGGATGATAATTAACCAGCGACTGTTAAGAAACATGAAATCATGTTGTTCTCTCCCATGAGCATGAATGACTCAGAATGTGTCTAACTGCTGTTTCACAGAACACGACCGCGTCACCGCCATTCTTCTGCTCGCAGTGATGCATCGGTTGCAGAGAGACTAAGCCATATCTTAAAAAAACAGACTCAAATGTTTTTGTTTTCCAGTTCCAAAAATGACTTTTTACTAAGATGCTTTGTACAATATTTCTCGATCCAGCCAACATGCAGTAGAGACCCCCCCCCCCACATGAACCAGTGAAACACATCCCAACTTTGAAACCAGTTACTACTGTATATCTTGATGCAGATATTGCCATACGTGTGTTTGCAAAACAATTGCAAGATTCTAATAAAATTGTAAAAAAAAAAAAAACCTTGACGTGATCTTCCTCTGTGTGTGTGTGTGTGATGAAAATTATACCATGAGACAGAAGCGAGGAATGGTGCCCCAAAAAGCGCTGTTTGATCTGGATGGATTCGAAACAGCTGCATTTGGTGTCTGGGGAAGATAATGAGCCAAGAAACACATGGAAAAACAGAGATGATGTGGAGCAGCAGCAGGTAGAGCCGTCCCCGGGAGGAGAGATGAGGAGAACTACGAGGGGCGGGAAAGTGAGGAGAGCGAATGTGACAATGAGAATAAGCACGAGACTTTTACAGTAAAACGGCGCCTGTGGAGGAAAATCACCATTAACCTTGTTCAAGGCTGATCTGAAAACACGCCAGACTGCGGAGCAGACAGCATTACTCCCCCTCCGAATCCACAGCCCTCTCCAAATCTCCCCCAGATTTCCAATTGCTTTCACTTGTAGTCGTGCCAGAAAAACAGAATCTATTGGATCAGGCTGATTTCACGGCTGCGCCCGCGCACATGGCGGCTTCTGTGGCCCACTTTCTGGGCTGAGTCCTCTCTTCCTCCACTCTCTCTCTTTTCATTTGAAATTCACATTTCCACAGATTCCCACTCACTTCCCAGGCCAACGACTGCATCCAGCCTCACTGGTTGGTTTTCTCTCTGCCCTCTGAAGGAACCGGACGAGGAAGTGAGAGTGACCTCTGCATTTGGGAAAGTCGCACACGTTCGTGGCACTAAGCTGTGTCGCTGTCTCACCGTCGAATGTGCCGCGCAGCGTAGATCCAGGCTGAGTCACGGTGCGGGACTATGTTTCGGGGCTGAAGGACACTGCGTCATGGGAGTTAGAGGACAGCTGGAGCCCAGCCAGGATTCTGGGAAATGTGACATCAACACATCTGTCTGGGGTTTTAATTTAAAAAAAAAAAAAAAAAAAAAAAAAAAAACTTGACACAGTGACACGAATGCAGCTCGGTCTGATGGAGAAGGACGCGCGGTGGGGCAGAAAACGCCCCGAGTGACGCAACATCCATCCATCTCCGGTGATATAACGGCTGCACACAATCCTCAAATATGAGTCTGACCCGCCCAGATTACCGCTGGGGCTCAATACGTCACGTTCCCAATGCAAAGAGCTTAAGTGACTTCATGAACGAACCACTGCTGGAGCAGCGAGCGGCGACTGGAAGCGGAAGAGAAACAGGAAGGAAGGTGAGGAGGGAGACAGACAGGTAGGCTGAACAACATGGCACGTTTTCTGACAGACAGTCCAAAGCCGAGTGAGAGGCAGGCCGGGTGGATGTGTCTATGATTCAGCAGCGTTTTTTGGCAGAGGGGCAATAATGTAGGGACCCCCGGGGGCGGGTGGTGGAAGTGACAACACTGCCCCATTTTATTATGTAATCCTCATGTCGCCGGCCGCTTCCACTGGAACCTGAGCGCCAACCTTCTTTTATTTATTTATTTTCTTTAAAGTGTTTACTCTTAAATGGTGCATCTGCCCACTTCCTCTGCAGATCCGCGTGTGGCGGTAATTATGGAGCCGGGGCCAGAGCGAAGGGTCTGGAGGCCATTCGGTGCATTAATTACACAGACGCGCGCTCAGAATTAACATGCGCGAGGCGGCGATGTTAATGGATCAGGGAGGTGGATTAGCGCGTGTTTTGCTCTGTGAAAGATTACCATCTATTTTTAATCCCCTTTTGGAGAAAAGTTATTTGGGAAGTAGCTTTTAGTCGGACGGACCCGTGCGGGTCAATGTGAAGAGGAAGGCTTGCGTTACACGGCTCGGCGTGGCCGCCCAGTGCATCCTCACTCTGCCGGTAACTTTATTCCCAGACTGTGGGAAAGTGTGGGGCTTCTTCAGTGACACAGTGCATGAGTCATCGGAATTTAGAGACAGCGCCGGATTTCATAGAGCGGAAACATCCCCTGGAATATAAATGCAAAGCAGCAGACACCTGTTATAACTCAGAAGATGGTCGTCAACGCTTCTCTTCATTTTCCTCCAGTGTTGATATCTACCTCGTGACAAGGAGGCGCAGTGTAATACAGAACAAGAGGAATCTTTATTTGTTTAACATTGATCAAGAGGATACCCAAAGGTATAAAAATGAAAGAGGCCTTTTACAAACGGCTTTAAATTATTGCAACCGCAGCTGAAAACACAAGCAATGCACTGAACCGCAGCTCTCGGGAAGAGCGGCGTGTCTCGTTGAGGAGCTGAGGGGTGAAATATAACGGTGTGACGTGCGTACATGCGAAAAACGAATCACAGTGAAAACCAACAGAAAACGGAGATTTTTACTTGGCAGTCATGACTCTTTTTATATATATATATACGTGGACATGTGATTATAAAACTTCCGATCAACTTGCTCCACGAAAGCTAAAGATAGAACTGTGGGAAAATTCAAACTGAAACTTCCGCTTTGTGGGAGTGTCTCATGTATTTCTGGGCTCAGGGAAAACTGAGCAGCGTTTAAAAAAAACAAAAAAACAAAACAAAAAAAACAACAAGCTTTAAAACAACTGATCATTTCGACAAGAAGAGTACTTGGTTTTCATCAATACAATCTTTAGATATCTACCTCAACACAAAAGGCTTCATCGGGCTTCAAAGAGGCGCTTGACTGTGTAGGAGTGCACCAAGAACAAAAAAACAGCACAAAGTGAATTTAAAATCCAAAAAACATGCAATCATCGTGCCAATTACATGAAAATAAAATTGCAGTAGCAGTGTGTCTCATTCTTGAATCTCTAAATCATCTTAAAAGGACATAAAACGCAGCATTCCTTTTTTATAAGTGAAAGCAGTAACACTCATTCAACTTCGCACACACCTAGACAGGAGGTGGCACGCAGGTATGGCTTATCTCTCGACTAGTGTGTGTGTGTGTGTGTGTGTGTGTGGGCATCGTTTGTCACAGAGGGTGAGAAGCTACAGTGACAACGTGAGTGCTGACAGAACCACTCTTTGACTTGGAGAGCTCATGGATACCATGTATAACGGGGCCGAGAGCGAGGCCTTCCGCAGAGAGAGGCATCGCCGCTGCTGCCGGCGGGGGCGACGCGGCAGCAAGTGCGAGCCCACTTTAGAACTACGGAGCTGAAATTCATGTGAATATTAAACTGCAGTGAATTCAAACAGAGAAACATGCATCACAACAGTCTGCTAGCCAGCGACAGAGCAGTGAGCTGTCCACCAACGTTAAACAGTGACTGCAGGGAGAAGTTCAGGGTTTCAGGGGGTTTGGAGATAAACGAGGCTCTGCTGTGAATGTCAGAGTTGAGGCACATGCATACGTCTGCATACTTTTCCCAGTGAAGGTGATAACTGGTCCATAAATATTTCCATGTGGGGGCGGGCGGGGGGGCGCTACAGCATCTCCACATAGTTTTCCGGGATGAGGCCCCTCTTCCCCTCTAGCTCCCCCTCCAGCCAGCCCGGCTCTCTCGACTGGGTCACTGCAGGAGAGGACACAGCGTCACCGGGAGGACAGCGCCACAGGGAGGGAGGGAGGGAGGGGGGACAGACAGAGGACACAGAGCGGCCAGTGAGTGCATGTGCATGTGTCGGGGGTGAACAGAGCAGAGGGTTTGATGCGGTTTCACCGAGGCACAATGTCACTCGTTTTTATCTCCGCTGTAAATGTGAATCCAGAGTTTCAGCAGTAGCTGGAACTCTGGAGCGATGAAGAACCTTCGCTAACAGCTGAGGATGTGTCAGAGCACTAAACGTTTTGTGACGTTCCCTTTCTAAAAGGGTTCTTGATTTGTCTGAGTCAATCTGAAGTTGTGTGCATCGGAAAGTCGTGGTTAAACAGTGAGAACCTCTGAGGACACAGTCAACAGAGCGAATACGTAGATTTTCAGCCATGAGACCCACAGAGCATCTATGCATTATTTTGATTGAACGCTGAATATATGAAAAAATAAAGTTCAATGGTAAGGGTTTGAACCTGCTCCCACTTCTAAGTTGACTGGTACTTCGACCATGAGAGAAATAAATCTGTGTGATTGATGTTTCCTGGTGAAGGTAAAGGTCTATGTTTAATATTTGGCCTCAATATAATATTATTAAGAACAGTTCAAAAGCAGTGTCATACCTTTCAGGTGCAGAGCAATATTGTAAGCATTTCTCCAAGATGTTGATTGGTTGGAGTAGCTTTGACTATATTAGTAACACCGGTGCACATCCTCAGATAAAACAAAGTTTTACTGCACCATCCAAAACCTTCTTTAATGTTTATCTTAGAGGCCGACGAATTTGTCAGTCGGTGGATAAACATCAGCCAACATGAGCTTTTCAGACACATCTGCATTAATGTAAAATAAACTTTAATTTTGCAGAATATATGCCCCCGCCCAATTCAAATACTACATACTGAATGTGTATAATGTGAGCCAAAGTTGTTCCCTCAGTGTTAAAGGTGAGAAAACATCAACATATATTGAATTCCTCTTTTTTTCTTTCCATAGTACGCAGTAAATATTTAGACCTCTTGACATTTTGCACATTTGTGATGCACAGAACTGAAAAAGATTCTCACAGTGATAACTGGCTCATGTGTCTCCGGGATACTGGAGATATTAAGTTATTTAGAATCCGTTTGTAAAGTGATCACGTGTATAAGCATTTATACAGAACTTTAACCAGGTAGGTGGAGGCTTGAGTTGCGCTCCATAAGAATGACCTCATTGTTTATCACACTTCTAATAAACAAAACACTTCAGCTACAGGATGAAATAGCAGAAAGAGAAAATAGACTCCGGAACATGATTTAATTTGGTGTATGAAAATGTGATACTGAGTGTTTATTGTTTCAGATATAAGTTCATTGTTATCAAGTGGAATTCAACCTTGTATTAAATTCACTTAAATCGATTTATCCTGAAATTAACTCATTCAGCACTTTGGTTGGAATAGGTTCAACAGACAAGCCTTCGTACAAGTAAAATATACAAGGAAAAATAATTACAATAATTCAGCAATTAAGTTATTTTGTCTGTAACATCCAGCGAATGAATGCGTCCCTGTTAAATTAATAAAATGCTAAAATATGATTGAGGCAACGCATCAGTCCTCCAATGTAATCTATAGAAATTGATTGCAGCTCTCAGATCACAACTTTCGATAATATAAAAATACTATGGAATGTGAAAGAGATGTGAACTTTTGAACTTCCATCAATATGATGTCTGACCATAGAAACAAATAAACGACATGGCCCTGTGTAAAGACTACACAATATCTATAGTGTCTGTGTCTCACAAAGGAGGATTTTGACAAAAAAATAGGAACTACAAAATCCTCATTTCCTCTGAGAGCGATTAAAGCTTAGTCAAGCCTCTTCCCAGACACATGGAAGAGCAAATCTGTGTCTCCTGCTCCCCTCTCTCCCTCCCTCCCTCCCTCTTCCTCGTCTCATCTCTCTGTTCGATTGAAGATCAGATTGGGTGTTCAGTTTTCCTCTAAATCCAATATGCCAAGGCTGGTTCTGAGTGAGCGACTGGTGTAGGCGATAACACTTACCGGCATTGAATATTGCGCCGACCTGGAAGGAGAGCTCAGAGTCGTGCTCAGCCTCACATGGGTACACAGCCTTGGCTTTCCTGCTGGTGACACTGAAAAATGAAGGCAATCAGTGAGCTGGCTGAGCTTTGAGGAGGATTACTGCACGGTTCAATCTGGACCCAGGGCCTGCTTGTTCATTCACTCACTAGCCTGAAACAGCAGAAATGGGCCAGGCTGGAAAATAAGCAGAAGTACTGAGAGAGTGAGGAGCCGGGCCACTGCACACTCTTGTCCTGCTCTATCTCCAGTCTAGACAGACAAGGGAGCGAGTCAAAACACACCCACACGGGTTTGTGTGCATGCACCGACAAAATGAGATGCAACGCCGTTTGTGGCGGTTTTTGTGCAGCACAGAAAAGGCAGGGACACATCGGGTTTGCACGGCAGACAACCATAATTAAAAAGTGGTGGTGGTGGTGGCGGGGGGGCTGTGGAGAAGGCCTGCACACAAACAGAGGTAGAAAAGAAATCTCCCTCAACTGTGCTCCAGCTTGTTAATTCACATTTGTGAGCTAAGAGGCTGCATTTTAAATCAGTTTGATGTGAAAGAGTGGCGTCAAAGGAACCACGTCTAGCACTCGGCACAAGGTTAGTAAAAAGCCGTATTTATGCCACTCCATTCCAGAAAACATAAAAAAACTGTCTCCACAGAAAAAAGGTTGTTTTGCCCAGCGTTGCAAACGGTTATCTCGAATGCCAGCAACATTACCATGTAGAAATTGTGCCTTCAACACATGATGCCCCGATAAATATTTCATATTCTTTCTGCTGAGCAGCAACAATGTAGGATGAGAGGAGAAAGAAGACATACAAACTGGGAGGGGAGAAAAAAGTTTGTGGTCACAGAGTGAATACTACAATGTTCAGCCGAGTTCTTAAATTCAGAAATTCGGAAGAATGCAGCCTTGTGGAACGGCATTCGAGGGGGGAATAAGGGTTTGTATTTATATGAAAATAACATTAACGGATTGCCAATAGAATGAACAGGCTGCTCGCAATTACTTTAGCAACATCTGAAAACGCTGGAAGTGAATTAATCATGTATTCTGAAAGGAGCAGAGCAATAGCTCAGTGCAATGGACAGATCGTCTCCACAATTACATCCAGTTCAGCCACAGATTTGTGTGTATCTGGTGTTTGAGGTCTGCTCCTCCTGCCGGAGCCAAAAGTTGTGCTGCAGGTGAAACTGCACAGAATTAAAAAGTCAGGCCAAACTCAATTTTTAGACAAAGGCATGTGTGTGGGATTCAGTTGAGCAAACATGCGGGACAACGAAAAAACATTCAGCGTGAGGGAAGAAGTGGACGCTGTCTTACTTCTCTTCTGGCTTTTCTTTGTCCAGAGCAGTTGTGGTGGGTGAAGACTGATTCTCTCCAGATGCTCCAGGTGTGGACGACAAAGCTGCTGAGGCTCTGAAGACAGAAAAAAGAACAAAGAACTAAGTCACACCAGGTTCTTTGTTAATCTCGATTCCCCTTAAACACTAGCAGTATATAGTTAACTCTGGTAGGAAATGCTTAATGTGAGTAATTTCTAAATGCAGCAAAAACGATTAAACAAGACTAATATATCACACAACACAACTGAGTCACCTTGAAAAATAAATCTTTTCCAACACAGCAGCTACATAATACTTTTATGTTCAGAAGTCTACAGCCGGCACACGTGGGAATTCAAAGAGAAACAGGTTTTCATAAATTAAATCATCCCCTCTGCCCCATCTGCCAAAAAGCCTCTCGAAGAGAAGTGACTCTCAATCACTGCCCACATGAAGCCGAGAGGTACATTTTAAAGAGCAGATTTGATTTATTTCTCTGACCGTCTGATGTTTCAACTGATGCAAATAAACTCATCTGCCCCGTATGAACTTGGGCTGCAGTTGGATTTCAGGTGCAGCCATCGTTCTCTCTTGGTGTGGCTGACGAGAACAGGACACAAAGAGTGATTGTGGAGAAAGAAATAAAGACAGAAAGAAAGTAAACTCCATTCACACCTACGAGCTTTGATTTATTTGCTCTCGGTCAACAACATTTCTGTGAGGGGTGGATTTGAGAAAGCAAAGATCTGAGTCAGCTGCTCCAGACCTTTTCCAGAACCTCTCCTGCCAGCTCCCTCACAACAATTTTGGAAAAGCCAAACTGAAAAAAAGATTTGGTGATTTGTACTGACATCCTTAAACAGGGCTCTACACCAATGGTTCTCAACCTTTTTGGGGTCCTGGTTATGGGGTTTTAGTGGACCCCTTGCAATTCCATCACAGACCACAAGGGGTCCACGAACGTGTTGGTAATCACGACTCAACACCATTCTCAACAAACCTCCAAATCTGAGTGAATATCACTGGGGGAAAAAGGTGCTCGTGTTCCAAAGAATCAAATCCAAGCCAAGGACCATTGGCGCTGTTCTGCCAGATTTCACTGGCCCACTTCACATAGAGTTTTCCTTTAATTTGTCACCCATACATGTAGATGCAGAGCTTCCACAGTAACACATTTAACTACTCTATGTGCATATTCAAAGAAGAGCACATCGACCACAAGCCCTTCCAGCTTTACACTCGCTGTTGTCAGGTCCGACACGTCTGTGGTCGACCTACAGCACGGAGGCAGGGGTCCTGGTAAAGGCAGAGTGGAGCAGAGATGAACAAGAGTCTTAGCCAGGCTTCCCTCTGTGTTCCATGCCTGCCCCAAGGCCAGTGCTAATACAGCACATAATGAGCAAATTGCTCCTAGCTGCCGCTCCCATAGAGACGTTAATAAAGGCAATTAGAGGAAGCAGCTGGGGAGGGGCTGGAGGTTGAGAGGATGTTGTGAATAGTGGTTACTGGTGGAAGAGAGAGAGAGAGTGATGAAGAGAGAGACCTTGCCTTAAGGGAGAAATGGTGGGATCTTATGTGGACATAGGTGGAGGTGAGCACACCAGCGCTGTGCTCATGTTTTAATTCCCCCGTCTCTGCACTGGTTCTCCCCTCCATTTCTTTCCCTGCCTCGCTCTCAGAGCGCTTGTCCATCCCCAGCAGTGGCTGTTCTGTTTGGGCCTGGCCTGACTGTGGGTGATTTATAGCTCTGCAGCAGTGTGGGGCCACTGTGGTGCTCAGCTGCACCATATCAGCATGGGGGGACAGTGCGCTGCAGTGCAGCAAATCCACTCATTAACCTGGGCCCAGGCACAAACACTGTCTGCCTGGGTCGCAGCCAGGAGGAAGGAGAGCAGAGGAGCACCAACACTTCACCCACCTGCAGGTGAACCCACTCGCACACAAAACAACACAAGGCACGAGCGCACGCACGTACGTACGCACGCACAGGAGAAAAGTTAGTCATCAAACTGATTTGAGTTGGATAAGGATTACTCTGATCATGTAAGATCTTCAAGACAAACAGATCTATATAATTATATTTATGAAAGAGAGAGAGAGAGAGAATCAGTGAATGCCACACAGCTGCCCTAGAAACTTGTTAAATGTACCAGAGGTAAATGGATTCATCCCAGAATTGCTCTCACAATTACAGCTAAGCCAAACCGAGGGAAATCGTTTGCCATTTCTCTCCAACAAAAATAGCATCAAGCTTTGAATTGCTCATCCGTTGTTTTCACCCATCAGCGGCCCAGCTAAGCTTCTTCTGTAAATATGATTAAATACAGTAAATGGGGACTGGAGAGAAAATGCATGTAGGTGAAGCCTGAATTAAGATCCCAACCCAGATGTCAGCTAAATTTATAACCAGTTCTTCTTCGGAATTAAGAATGAGTCTGGAGCTGTTCAGAGTTTTTCATGGGCATTAGCACATTTTGTAA
This sequence comes from Pseudorhombus dupliciocellatus, assembly GCA_016785235.1. Taxonomy (NCBI): domain Eukaryota; kingdom Metazoa; phylum Chordata; class Actinopteri; order Pleuronectiformes; family Paralichthyidae; genus Pseudorhombus; species Pseudorhombus dupliciocellatus. Next base: position 2,123,481 of record JAFBJW010000054.1, on the reverse strand, counting down.
TACACTTGAGAAATGACATCTTATTGCATAAAAACTATCAAAAAAACTCATGAACTCCCAATTTCAAAGTAAATGCAACTTTCGGTTTATTATTTTAATGACGAGATGTTTCGCAAATGATCGCACACTGCCAAGTTAGTAGCAGGGAGAAATTCATCAACAGAGGCGGACCACTGGTTCTCATTATGGCAGGAATTTCACCCTGCAGCATCCAGGCCTTGTTGATCCTGGCGTGGAGCTAACAAAGGGATGAGCGGGACTATCAACCGTCTTTCTACTCGAGGAAGAAGGGCTGCGGCGGGATTTAGTCGTGTTTCTAGTAGGAGGTGGGATCAATCCTACAGCCAAGCTGCCCGCTTAGCCACCGCCAGTTTGGGTGGGCAGGAAATAAGATCTGATCCACCATTTTATGATCCACAGCTGTCTGCCAGAGTGAGAGACGTTGAGGACTGGTGTTGGAGCTGGGGAGAGGAAGAGGAAGAGGGGCCAACAACACAATGTAACCTCACTGGGCAGGACGCGGGGCAGCAGCGCCACTGGGAGAAGCTGGGACTGGATTTACAGAGAGGAGGAGGAGTAATGAGGCGAGACATCAAGGATGAGGTAGATGATAAATCACGCCACAGTCCACATGGTGTTTTTACATGACATGGTGACTCGTGATGCATTTGTATATGACCAGGCAGATTCTGCTGCGCCTATGCTGCAGAAAAAAGGACTACGATATGCTGTTTTCCAGGTGCACTTCTGAGCTCGCCGTCATGCAGATAACATTTCTGAGAATAGCTGGAAACCGTCTGCTCGTTTTGGCCAGGACTGAACCCGAATCCCTGGGTCACAGGCCGGAGAGGCGCTGCGCTAACAGGTCTCCACCATCTCACATGCTAAGATTTACGAGTGAGCAAAGCCAGGGCGACACCCTGTGACATATGGCACAAGTCTTCATAAAGGGACAGGGGCTGCGCCTATAAGGGTAAACAAGACGAATATCTCCCCGACGTCAATACGATTTACACGGCCAACGCGTGGCCACCTGTCCCCCAAACAAATAAGAGCTGAGATTTACGACCCCCTCCTGATTACTCCTTCCGTCCTCCAACATGATGCCACATATGTGGGAAAACAGAAAAGGAGTTGGTTATATAACTATTTGTCTGTCTAATCCTGCAACTCAGGGAAAATCGCTTGGTACCAACGAGCCTACACACACGCGCACGCACACGCACACACAGAAGTCGGAGTGAGAGAATCGCATTGGCCTTCCTCAAGTTGTGTGTTGGATTTGCTTTTATTTTACAGCTCCTTTTCAGCTGGCAGAGAAGGACAAAGGGACAGTGAATGAGAAAGAAAAGTCAAATTCAAGGTGACTGCACAGACATGAGTCTAACATCTGCAGCCTAACACAATAATTCATCTCTCACATCAGCATTCAATACAAGTCATGGGTTGGAAACAACAAAAAAGACCCAAGGACTTAGCAGATAAAGTGAGGACAGGGAGGGGAAGCCAGGGAGAGGTGCAGTAAAGCATCCCACTCTCAAACCATGTTCACTGTTTTATCATTTCAAAGACAGAAAAAAGGAAAAACAGTCAATGACATTTGAACAATTAACACTATAAATAAGAATTATGAGTATTATTTTCGGTGTATGCATCCACAAAAACAGGATGTTTGAGCTGCAGCTACAGTGTAACTGCTCCCTGTGACGCTATTCAGGAGCACAACCTGCCTCCACCACACCCATTTACATACACATCCATCCAGATCAGTGAGAGAATAAGCATGTGAATGACCGAGACTTGGCCGAGAGCAGAGGTACTGTAAAGGTCGTGAGGTCAGTGACCTTGACCACTGAACCCTGACTTCAGAAATCAGAACTCAAGTTCAACAGAAAGTTTGTACCAAACACAAAAAACGGCCTCAAGCATTCAAGAAATATTCAATTCACAAGGCAAAAAATCATGTATTTTTTTAGATTCACAGTGATCATGACAACCCAGTTCCAATAATATCACCCTCCAGTCATTTGTAGTTGTTGTCCAGGATGTAATGACATTTACTTTAGGCGTTTCTGATACAATCCTGTTCACAATATGTGAAGTGCGAGGACTATCCAGTTAATTTTGAAGTCTGTCTGAAGGCATCTGCCAAACGCTCAAGAGAGAGCGGGTCAGACGGACAGATGGACAGCTATGGCTTCCTCTGGTGTGGAAACCAAATGAATCGTATTTGGATGCCTCTCTGTGGAGGACGAAACGTGACTCAGAATGTGCGAGCCACAGTTTACAGCCTCCTCTTGCAGTGTGCCGCTTTGAATCTCACTGCAACACCGATGCTTTTCACTCTGAGCGGTGCAGTCATGTGCACATTTGGGAGCAGAGCACAGTGAAGAACTCACCTGGAGTCGCTGCCCGAGCTAACGCTGGACTTCAGCGGGGGATGGTCACTCCGCTCTGTGGGCGTCTCTGAGGCGGACGCTGACGAAGACTGGGACGACACTGACTCATTGCTGCCCATTGAAGTCTCATCTGTGGCGAGGTTGGAGTTGTCTCCGACTGCAACTGACACTTGGATTAAAAACACAAAAACACACACGTTAGTTTTATTTATATATCAACAGTTCTACCATTGAAGATTCAGCCTATTCCCGCTCACTTGTGATAGCCTGCCTGGTAAAACAGCCAAATAATTTATCAATATATATAAGACGATGCTGCATCAACAGGGGACTGTATAAATCAACTGGCTGTCAAAACAGGCGAGATTCACAGCCAAGTTTTTATTGTTCATAATAATACACTCCTGCACTCGCAGACAGGGACCTGAGGTACACAGTCTTTTATTTCAATTTTACTGACAAATACACATCATGCTTTTAGGAGGAAGGCAAGGAAGTGTTCCAAAGTTTGTTTGGACCAGTTCATCTCTTCCATCACCCAACTCAAAACATTTAAACTGTAACTTGATTAATTAAGACTGAGCTTTCTAAAACAGTTCTTACCTCTAAAGGAAAGACAATCATTAATAACATCAATATGGGTGTTAGAGCTCAGATTAAATATGCTGATCAACCTGTGAGGTCACCAAACTTCATGTCCAGAGGGTCATTTGTTCAGCTTGCAAATGTAACAGGATAGTGGAGGAGACAGCTGTACACACCCACACAGGGTCAATGTTTAGCTGTCCACTGCGACCCTGCTGCGTTTTACTAGAATAATAATATCTATATGTTGTTTTCATTTTGAGTAAAACTGCTCTGACTGAGCTTGTGCTCAGAATCCATCACAGATGTAACGTACAAAACAGCAAAGAGGAAGAGGTGGTGGAGAATGAAAACAGAGCTACAAGAGAACGATTGTTGGACTTCACCTGGTGGCTACGGACACTGCTTCTAATTAATGATGATAATGCATTGAATGCATACATTTAATTAGCTTTTTTTGCGAAATGAACATAAAGACTAGGTCAACACTGTGTTCACAACTTGCTTCCGTCTGCCCTCAAGCAGCAAAAACTACAAGTTAGTGTAGTGCAGTCGGGTGAATGCACTTTCCTACGCAGGCTATGCTGTTGCATATTGCCAGGTCTGCAGGGGTATTAGACCGTGTGTGTTTGTGTGTCACATGAGAGCCACAGGTTCACAGAAACACCCGACCCTCTCTTCCACTGCATCGTCCTCAATTTTTGCATTTACCCTGTGAATGCTGAGACAATTTACTTTAAATCCATTATTGGGCCATGTAGAAGACACAAAGGTTAAAAAAGGATTACGCCTTTCATCCCTGATATTCTCCACGGTAAAAGCGGGCGCAAGGGAGAGCGGCAAGAGAGGCAATCTGGTAAGCAGATTTAGGCTCCGCTGGTATTGTGGAAGGGATGGGATTTGACTGGCTGCAAATCAGAACTTGCTGGAGCCAGATTTATTTGGGTCAAAAGGTCACATGATCAACTCGCCTGATGCGCAGGACTTCTAAGTATTTGGAAATAAGTTCACAAAGGGCACATAAAGTCACCAGAAGAGCATCTTTACATCAACATAGTTGTGTTGTGCCTCATCTGTCTAATAAGGGCAAAGGGCTCCAGACTTAGTGTTTTATTCAAATATCCTGCACAGGAAATAGCGATAAAACACAATTTTATTTTGATGATTCATGGAGAAGTGAACATACTTATACTTTACTAAGTAAGTATGTTAAAAAGATAAGGTTATGGTCTGTCAATACATCAAAAGATAATCAACTTCTGGTAAACATTCAATCTTCATTCCAAAGCTTCCAATGTGTATTTGTAAGGTATGTAATCATTTTATTGACAATAATCAGATATACACTTGTGCGTCTCTTACCATTCTGAATATCTAAGGCTTGTGGATTGTAGACAGCCAGGGGCCGGTTCTGTCGATTCTGTTTCTTGGACAGCCTTGTGGGAGCGGAGAATACTGGGGCAGCAGGTGAATGAGGGCATGACTCTGGTGCATCTGCAAAGATCTGAATACAGGGTGAGTGAGTGAGTGAATGAGTAAGTAAGTCTCCACCAGGACTAAATGCACAGATTCCAAGACTGTTGAGTAGCAGCAGCAGTAGCAGCAGCAGCAGCAGCATGTCCTCAACTGACCTCGCTCCAGTGAACGGGTTTAGAAACTCACAGGCTCTGTGTAGCAGTAGATGAATGGAAAAGGGCCATTTGCAGCCACAGCATGTGCTCCTCGGAAAAGCCGAGCAGCTCATTGATTGGACCTTAAAAACTGCATGTGAGAAGAGTTTGTTTGTGCCAAAACAAACAAGAGCAGCTCCACATGTAACGCCATCGCATCCCGTCCAGAAATGTGGGTCTAAGTTAAGGTGACACCTCTCCTTAGAAATTGACCCACTCTCTAAAAGAGTGGAGAATAAAATAAACAGAGTTTGGGCTGGAGGAGGGCTGGCCAACTGGCGCAGCCTGTTTACACTGGGCCGTGTTTACATATAAACTTCAGATGTGGAGTTAAAAGAGAATAGGGCTACAGAGGAGAGGAAGTCTCAGCAGAGACTCCGAAAGGATCACAGAGAAGAAGAGGAGGGAGGTAGGGAAGGGAGGCGGGAGGGAGGGAGAGAGAGAGAGAGAGAGAAAGTGGTAGAGTAAGTGAGACAGAGTGTGAACAGGAGAGGCAGACAGAGGAGGGGCATGAGAGAGAAAGTTTTTAGGAGAAAGGGAGATAGAAAAAGTGAGAAATCTGATATGGCTGAGAGTTTCTGCTCCTGCTCTCTCTCCTCTCTCTCCTCTCGCTGCAGATGGAGGTGAATGTAAAACAGAGTCTACTGTTGGTATCTGGGGGTATCAACAGTCTGGAATGGGACTCAGCTGTGAGGAAAGTTAATGCCTGTCTGTCTGTCTGCTCAACTTTTCCCCTCTAACACGCTGTACTTTCCCAAACGCTCGTGCTGCATTCTAACACTACATCCTTTATCACCTGGACGGTGTTGGGTACCTCTGGGTAGTCTCCGACACTAGAAGCGTACACTCTGCTGCTGCTGTTGTTGTTTTAGCACATTTGTATACCCTGTAGGCTTTTCGCTCCTGCCTCTGTATTCTCGCACACCCCAGTTTAGATTTGCGGGGATATTATTCACAACACACATCATCTTCCATTAATGAAGCTGGAGGAGGAGGGTGGAAAAAAAGAAAAATCACTAAAAGCTCCCAGTTTCATCTGATTCTACGCAGAGTGCAGCGCTGCGCCAAACAGATTAGGAAACTAATCTCAAACCTTTTTTGCTTTTGACACGGAGAATTATCCCCCTTTGAGGACTGATACCGATTAATGACATTCTGTGGAGATTACATGATCTCATGAACTACAGGTTATGAAACAACTCATGAGCAAAATTAATATATTGAGGCAGTGAAAAGACCTCCCAAAATTATACAAAAAAAACCTATATGCTAATCTGCACAGTAATCAACCTGGGGAAGATGAACCATGTGTGGAGAGCTGGTATGAGCACTTAGGGTGCCCCCTATTGGCCAGATTAAAAAAAAAGTTTGAATCCTCTGCACCATAAAAAAAAAAAAATATATGCTTGTATCATCTCATCATCAGTTCATACGACACATTTTCATCACTACAGTATTTGTTCTGAGAAGCCTCTTGGCTTGGCAGGGTTTATTCATCTGAGCTCGACTGTCTGAACGCCACCCACAGAGAAGAAGAGCATTCACCCTAATTGAGTCTCCTGCTCTGCCTAAACAAAGTCCTGGTGTCAAGTACAGCACAGTGTGTGCACTCTGTGCCAACAGGAACTGCCTGATTAAATCTTAAGAAACAACCAATGCAAAAATTCTAAACAACACTCAAGTAAGCAGGACTTACAAACATCTGATCATATGCTTCGCTTGCATATGTATTATCCTGCAGTTTCAAGTAATTACACGCTACCTAGGTTTGTAAACATCACGGCGCTGCGTGCGGTTCACTGCTGTCATGTCACCTGGTTCAGATTTCATTTGGCGCTATCACTGTACCTTCTGCTGCTTAGTGTGTCTAGCATTTAAACGGCCAGGATGGTAAGATAAAACATGCAAGAATATGATACAGGAAAATTTGCAGTGACAATTAATCACCATTGCAATTAAAATTTGACCAAAAGAAACAGATACCTGGGGGAGAAATGTAATGAAAACAAGAGGAAATTATGATCTCTGCTAAAAGCTGTGGAGTTATTAGTTCGGAACCACAGTCTGGAGTGTTACCTTTTCATTCTGTTCAATGAGGATTTCCACCACGATGTTCTGGAACTTGAGATCCATGATGGCAGCAACCGTTTCCTCCTGTGGCCTCATTAACGTGGGGCCAAACACCACACCCAGGTTGGCCACGGTCATCAGATTGTTTTTGCTGTGAGCCGCCACACTGACAAAAAACAAAAAAAAAATGCACACCTTATAAATATTTCACAACAACTGACTAATGCCGATGTGAACTTTTGAAAGAGTTTGGTACAAAAAGTGTATAATATTGTCAGATTTTTTCATTTTCCGTTTAAGTTATATAAGAAAAAAAAGAAATATAAATAATGAAAAATGACCAGTGGCCGAAAAAAGATCCTGAACTCACAGAGATCAGAAAAACAGATCTGTACAGGTTCAATTCCCAGCTTCACATTCCAAAGTGTCTGTGGGAAAGCACCTGATGTGTCTAAAGGGCCAAATTAAATTAGAAAATTGTGATGGATATGAGAAGCAATATAAAGAATATTAATTCTAAGATCTCAAACCTTAAAATTTATACAATAATCAATTGTTCTAAAACTACAAAGAGCTTAACTACTTTGTAGCCTCAACTACATATCATGTGTTTATGCAATGCTTATTTGTTTTTCTCATTTTGCGAGATTCTTGTTGTTATTTACTGAAGTTTCCTGATAATAACTTAAAAGTTTTCCTTTCTTTAAATACCACAACTGATGACCCAGACAGCGGCTTTTCTACAAATGGGTCAGGGCTGATCTAACTCACCAGATAATGTTTAAACTAAGGAGCCATCAGTGCTTTATTAAATGTCTTCTCGTTCCATTTTTAAAACTGGGACACCTTCCACAGATTAAACTTTATATTAAAGGGTCAAAAAAGTGGAGAAAAGCCCATTTATTTGAAGGCAAAGTTTTACGGACAGGTGAAGAGATTTCACTCTCCAAATATGATGATACGCAGTGCATCTGCGGAGAGGCGGCTTAAATAGCTTCAAAGGATGCCTTTGAAGACAAAAACATTGGTGACAACTCACATTTATAACATCTCTCAAACCATTTCAGATAGGAGTGTGAAATTCTGGCGTTGCTTCCTTCCCCTGCAGGACATGCACACACGCCAGCTTCAGAAAAATATTCAAGTCTCTCCAGTCTGGAGAATTTCACGCTGGATAATCCAAATTCAATTTCAATAGCACTGCCTTTTTACCAGAGCCTGATTCTGCTGTGGGTTTCTATGAAATAAGATCCACCAGACTTTCACCGCCTCGGGGAAGAGGGATTATTTACTTATCTTCAATTTGCTCATATTTAGTTTATAAAAAGCTTGCTGAGGTAAAACCCTGTAATGTTAGCTAACATTATTTAAATCTTTTCTCCTATCTAATCTCACAAATGGAGTGATGCACAATAGTGGTCTATCCAAGGGGTGTGTAGAGTAATCTCAAGAGAGAGCTTAATTTGAGTGGTCCATTTTCATTTCACTTCACTGGTGGGCTGCGGAACCGTATGCAGGTACGGAAGTCCTCCTCCAACCAATTTAAATATGTGCCAAAATGACCCAGGAAAAGGCGAAAAAAGAAAAATGTTGCGATGCTGGCGGCATCAATTTTCTTACCCAGCAGTCACTGAATAGGCAGAGAGGAGATGGAGTGACAGCAGGGAAGGGGGAGTGAAGAGAGTGGGAGTGAGGGAGAGCGAGAGAGAGAGAGAGAGAGAGAGAGAAAAAAAGCATGTGGAGTGAGAACGAGGAGACAGACAGGAAGAGTAGAAAGAACTGAGAGCAAAAGAGGGGGTGGAGATTGGGTGAACTATGACCAAGGAAGTATGAACACTCACTTGGCCAGATGCTTCATAAGCAGCCCGAGGACTTGTCGATTCTTCTCCGGTAGTTTGTGAACCAGGCAGTGGACAGCTTGGATGCGAGACTCTGGACTTCCACCCTCTGTTTAAACGCAGCACATAAACTTGCATTAAATTACAAAGACTCCTCTGTGCTGCCCAAGTGGCAAAAACAGAATACATCCAGGGTAGAAACAGGAGCTAGAGACACACAAAAATAATTCATCCCCCTCCTTCTGGACGATCGGAGATTTTCGAGCACAAGGGGTTAAACATTCGAGGACGACAGATCACAGCTGAAAGTGAAGAGGAGTGAGGGTGATATGTGATCTGAAGCCTCCCAGAATTTGGCAGCAGGGACCACTATGCTGGCAGAGGAGATAGCTTTACGTTACAGTTGCTACCATATAAAGGGGTTGTGTTAAAACCCCCAAGATCATCTCTTAAACATTTCCTCACACATGGGCATCTGGCCGCCCACACGAGAAAACCACATACACACTTCCACACAGACACACAAAATATCATTACTATGGGAATGACAAGGATTTAAACATGGAGAAAGCTTCTTATGGATGCTGTCACCCATCAAAAAATATTCTCTGCTAATCCACTTTTTCCCCCCTTGTTATGAGGGCATTGCGAGCGCCTGATAAAAATGTCAACCTGATCCAATTATAGCACTTGTTGTAATAAGATTCAAGTTTGGCTTGCTTTGAAAACATCTCATACAGAAATTATGTTATGTGGGTGAAACATTTTTTTTAGCTTATTTTGCTGTTTAAGGTAACTGGACCATTTGAGGGCATGCAAATTGTTGTATATTTGGCATTTTAAATCTCTTAGCCCAAACTTTTAATTGCTTATTTGGCCACATTTGTTTGTGCAGCACTTAAGAAACCATACGCTCACGCGTTATTCTAAAATGTCTGATAAATGTCAGAAAGATTTACGTGAAACTAACATTTCAAGGGAGACCGTCTGAGCCAAACTCAGCTGAAAGGCTCTTTGGAAATCAACACATATATTTAGTAAAGAAAGTAAGAAATCATCGCGCTCCAGCAGATAGAAATCTAAAAAAAATGAGTAAAAGTGTGGATTAATCCTTTTTGCATTCAATATAAAAAGTTAAAAATGAGTAAGAATAGATGGTCGACTCCTTTTTACAACATCACCTTAAAGTAAACATTTTTACTTGTTTCAGTGCTTCCCTTTCTAACATAGATTTTGTTTTGTGTTTTATAGGTTCTGTAAAGTTCAATATAGAAAAGTGTGGTAAAATGTTACAGTTTCTGAAGCCGTTGACCTGCCTCATCACTGTGACATGAATACCCTACATTTGCCTGAAGCCAGGTAAGTTCTAAGTGGAGGGTGGTATTTCTTATGCCGCGACAGAGACGAGCCGCGGCAGTGACAGCGTGAGAAAAGTTGCTCAGTATCTCACTGAAGAAGAACAGACCGTGAAAATTCCATTGACTTGGTTGAAGTTGAAGTCCTGGCTGATACAAGTGTGTACATTTAGTTTTTGTCTGTACTCAGGTGTCTCGGTGTAAAGTGTGGTCAAACTTACTCGCAGGGCTGATGAACTCTTTGTAAAGTCCATAGGTCATCAATGGCTCGGGGAGGCTCCTTGGGAGAGAGAGGAAGAGACATGGGTGGGGTGGGTGGAGAGGGAGAGCAGAAGTGAGCGAGGGGGGGACAGAAATAGCCGGCACACTGTTTTATAGGGTCTACACACAGCAATGATTAATGTGGCTGGGCCGGGGGGATGGAATTAGATGGTGCACGTACTGAGATAACCAAGTTCATCTGAAGGTACTTTCACACTGCAGCTGGCCACTGCCCAAAAGGTACTTAGCATCAGAGGAAACCGAGCAGCCTGGGCTCGCTTTACTCCAGCAGACCGGACAGAGAGTAAAAGACGGTAAACATTGTTTTATATGCATAACAGCGGCGATATGCCATGTTAGGTTCGATAGTATTACAAAAAGTGTTGACTGAATGAAAACTGCAGAGGCTTAAATAGAAACTCCTGTCTGTAGCAGAATCCCACAGCTGTGAACCCATTATATCAAAGTGCTTCCTGCAAAGCTTAAAGTGAGTTAATCACAACAGTCTTGATCTGAAGGACCCATCATGTATATCTTGTTCAGAATACTCCACAGATAATAGTGCACTTCCCACGCAGCAGTGGACAGAGAACATTAAAAAAACAACACTCGAATCATTGTGAAAGTAAGAGAGAAACTAAAGTGACATAACAACACTGTTATTCTTTGATAAATGTGTTTGTGCAGTCAAATTATAAAAAATGTAACAGTGGAGGGGAAATATGGAAAAAAAAGATTCACAAATGTTTACATTTACTACAGGTCAGTAGTTTGCGAATATCCAATATACTTTTTTTTTAGCAAACAAGCATGCACAATCTAAATTTGTGTTTCAGGTTTTGCTTTCATTTAAACAACCAGAGCCAATTTAATCTGATGCTAACGGCTCGCTTATTAAAAAAAACAAAAAAAAAAAACAACCTGGCCTTAAAATGAAACTGCATCGGGGTCCTGCAGCCAAACTTAATTTTAAATCTTTGAACTCTACCCTCACTGTATCCGTCAACCGGGGAGGAGTCAGAGGAAGTGGGAAGCAATGTGACCTTGCCAGGAGTTAATTATGCAAAGTGCATAATGAATCCTGTCGCTATTTTATACATGGCAAGAGCTGACAATGAGCGGGGAGTCGTGTTCCAGTCAACAAAGAGGCTCTGAGGCCACAACACACATGTTTTTACAGTGAACTATACATTACGATATCCAATTACTCCATTGCTCTTTAACACAATTGCCTTGAGCATTAAATGACTAAATTATATTTTGAAAAATATAGTTTCCAACAGTTGTAAACATCATCTATAAGTCAGTTAACATTAAACCTCACATCTAACCCTGACCCGCTAATGAAGAAGTTCTTTTTCTTACATTTGAGAAGCAGAACATGCAGAGATTTAGCTTTAAAAATAACTAAAAACTACTAATTAACTGTCAAAGGACCAGTGATTAATAAACTAGTGCAGCCTTTAATGGCTGACGATGTGTTTGTGTGTCTCTTTCATCACGCTTGTTGTTACCTCAGATACAGCTTCAGTGCACTTGTTATTGTCTTAACGTCCCAGTCCTCGCTGGCGGACAGATCCACTTCGTTGCTCTTCTCCTCTGCAAGAATCCCAATCACACCACATTAACATACAATAACATTCACCGGCTCAGACATTAGCACAAAGGCACCGACGAACTGCTCTGCTCTGGTTATTATGAAAAGCGAGTGGCTGTGTGTGGTTTCGCGCACAGCCTGGGAAGCTTAAATGTGCAATATAAATATGTAACTTGTAATTAGCCATATGAGGATAAAAGCATTGTTACTAGCTGTGGGATCGAGTCTGGCCCCGGTGGATTTGGAAGGAAGTTACAGCTTCTGTAGACGGTGGCTGGTTCTATACTCATTACAAGTTTAATTAATCCCTTACTACCTCACTGGCTCCACAGGGACTCCAGGGCTGTGTTGTGCTGAAAATTCAGGGGGCTTTAGTCACACCTTGAGTAACCTCTGATGAATTATAGAGGATGTAGAGGTGCAACATGCCAGTGAAGTTTTTTTCTCTAGTCAGACTCGCACTGTGCAGTGTCAGGGTCACCACGCAGACTTCAGCTTCGTGGGTGGCAGGTTGTCTCTTACTGGGAATGTTTTTTTTTTTTTTTTTTATTATTTCTTCAATGCACTGCAGCCAGGATGACTGTTTTTCTCTGTCTGCTCTCGTCCACAAACTGGCATGTCCAATATCAACTTCTGAGGGCAAATGTTTTCGTAAAGTTTTTCAGAGCCAAAGGTGTGCTCGCTTCTGTGTGAGAGAGAGCCTGAGCGGCTCTGCACAGGCTCTGTGGTGTGATTTAGCAAAACACGCCTGACATAATTTAAACCAAACGTGTTACTCTCAATTATTTCAGCCGTGTTCTAAATAAAGCCCTTAGGGACATTACAGTAGTGTGGTGTCTTGAGCATAGTGTTTAAAGCTGGTACTGCAGTATACAGCAAAGACCGCATTGCTATACAAATGAATAACTACAGATCCAAAACTTGGGTTGTGTGGATTTATAAACCGTTCAATGACATACCAGAAACTAAAAACTCCAAATGTCATAAACTGAACATTGGCCAAATAAAAGTAGACTTTTGGAAATGTGTAAAGACATCCATGAAAGGCGTGTATGAGTACCAGCTAATCTGCATGTCTCTGAGGTGGGAGGAAGCAAGAGTACCCACTCAGACACGAAGGGCTCGTGAACACTGAACACCACACCATGACGTTATAACAAGTATTACAAGTATTACTGAATCTTTTAATAGAAATAAAATACCTTGAACTAGTTCAACTAACACAAATCTAAGGAATGGGGTTAAAAAAAAGAGCAGAAACTGTTTTTTGTCCTATGGTCCTATGGGACCATTGCATTCGATCTTCTCTAATTTGGTTTGTGAACTCAGAGACACAATCAATCTGTCTCTGGACTAACTGTATTTAGAAGTGAGATTTAGTTTCCCCTGGTTATGCTGTAACTGCTGCTCTTCTACAACGTACTTGTGTTTGTGTGTAAGTGATGCTTTAGTTACAATACAGCAAACGTCTCTCTTGTGGTACTTAAAAATAATATATATATATATATATATATATATATATATATATATACACATATATATATATAAATCTACAAGCACACACTGGTAAACTATATTTTTTAATCTGAGTAACATGAACTTTAAATTAATCAATTACTAGTATGAATAATCGAGCAGAAAAAGACAACATTCAAGGTCATTTCAGCCTTACACCATGAAAATGCAGCAGCTCTCACACATCTCACAGCATTCCTCGAATTAGCATCACTCTGCCATTATATGTACAGAACTAAAAACTCCAGTTCAGCAGCTACCATTGGCAGATTCCACCTAATTCCTTTATAGGTCAGAGAATCAAAGTTGAGCTCACTGTTCCACTCTCATTCATCATATTTTCATGTGACACTCGATAGGTGACGCTGCCTTTGTTTCTTCTGCGCTAAGATGGGAGAATGGCTCGCTCTCCCTCTGTCCTCTCTGATTGGACTGCAGCCACGTTGGTGGGTGAGAAATGAAAAGGAGGAGGAGTGGGAGGATCCGAACGCTCTCTTCAGGGTTTAAAGCTTGCTTCTCCCACACAGAGTGAACTGTTATATGCAAGACGTGTTTGTGAATGCTCAGTGGAAGCAACACATCTATCATCCTATCAGTCATTTCGAGGACGAAATATAAATAACAATAAACCCCAAATACTCTATGTGGTGAATTGTTGTCTAACATTTAGTTCAGCTTCTCAAAAGAGCTGCAGCAGAGAGAGTGTTTGGAGTCTCTAACATGAGTCAGCAGGTTGGGCGGCTGGAAGGTTTCGCGGGAGGAAGCTGAGAAAGGCTGGTGGCTGCCTGAGTTTGTTGTCATTCTGAACACAGATTGGAGAGTGAGCTGGTGTCTGCTGGAGACGACAGGAAACCAAAGAGCAGACGGGGAGCTTTGGAAAGGAGAGCGGACGAGATCTATAGGAAAAAGGAGTTGAGTGAAAGAGTTCCAAGACAAGTGAGACGCATAAAGGAAATTGTGAACGGCAGATGACAGCCAGCAGCCAGCTGTGAGCATCTGAGGGGCTGCTTTGTCGTCAAGTGCAAGCATGTGGATGGGAGGGTTGTCTGGTGGACGCACACACACACACGTTGCACTGTGGCCAGTCTTTGTTCAGATAAGCTGAGTCACGGGCTGATTGCCAGTCACTATCTTTTTAATATCGCCCCAGCAGACACATCCATTACATCAGCACATTCACCTAACAGGAAAAACATGACAAACGGAGAGCAGCAGCATGTAAATGAAAACTTCATCCAGATTTTACCAGAGAACTTTAACCTACCGATCATTAATGACAGGAGCTTCTGGACCCTGGAGCTCACACCGACAACTCTGTACAGTCCCTGGTCGTTAATACCTGATGAGTAACAATAGTACCTATTAAAATACATTCACAGCAGCTGTCATTCAAGTTGTAAAATGCTTAACAGGGATTAAAAAAACACAGGAAATATACTGAACAAAAACACTGAAATAACCACAAAGAATGAGGAAAGATGATATTGCATATTCACAATGACATCCCTGTATGTAAAATATATATGTACTTCAAATTGTCAACAGTACAATATGTAACTATTTACATATAGAAATATTTGTTTCATTTACATCATTTGACCCAAGATTTGTGACAATCGAGTGAAGACTGGGAATTTTTAGTGCAGTGCAACAGCAGCCCTTAATATCACCATAATGTTAATATGCTGCTTGCACTACGGCCGCTCAGCCCTGCCTCAACACTGGAGCATGACTGCCACCTTGAGTGCAGATGAAGAACCTGCACCCGAGTGACTGTTTTTAACTGTTTCACCTACCACTTGGTGTGTTAAATTTCCCAAATCAGGCAACCTTAAACAATTTTACACTTCGTATATGTTCACATATCTGAGGCTCACCTCTCGCCTCTATGGCGCCGATTGAGTTCTTCACAAAATGCAAACCGACGTCATCCAGCTGGGCATCAACTGCAATGGGTAAGAGAAATTAAATATATTTCAAATGTGATTAAGCTCCGTGTTTAACTTACATTATATGTTTTTTAGTAGACACTAAGTCTGGTTACTTTACAAACTTACTTCCTCTTTCTTTGGAATATGTTCTTTCAAGGTAGCGTCCGATCTGTTAAACGCCGAAACAAAAGCACGTTCACACAATACTTAAAGTGAGTCAATGCTTTTTAAAAACACAGGGAGTCTATATGGAAGCGTATGAAGTGAAAATGTTGTTCGACAGAATGCAGTGATGACACGGTAGAGGAAGGTGACTCACAGGTTCCTTCCCACCCATGGCCTGCATCCAAAACCTGTGGTCATCCTCTGACAGAGCTTGTACTGTGAGCACCGTCCCAGGCCTGGGAGAGAGAGTCATAGGCCATTAGCAGCTGTTAACGCCTTAAGGTCAGTTCAATAATGCATTTGAAATGTGCTTTGAAACAACAACTGTCTGACGAGGACACATGCAGCTTTAGATTTAGATTTACAGATATCCCAGTTGGTTCATGAGAGCGACCGTCACGTGGCACCAGATGGATATCGAGTTACTCATCACAGTGCGAATGGGATGTGTGGACTCGAATTTCCATACTAAATGTGGGGTATTGCTTTTCTATTAATACTACAGAAAAGGGGCAGGGCAGCGTTAAGATGTGTGACAAAGTGAGGTATCTATTACAGCAGGGCAGAGCAGGGTGGGACAAATACCCCCAGCTGAGTGTGTGAGGGCAGCGCCCCAAGACAAACCCTGCTGTCCTGCCATCGATAGCATGGAGAAACAAACCTAACGAATGTGGGGCGAAGATCTAAAGCCGCACGATGGGGAACATCAGATCAGTATTACTATTGTCATACATGAAGAAGATTCTCATGTGTCGATGTTTTTAGCATTGTACCGATCGGTGATGTCGAGGTCTAAGCAGAACCTTCTGTCCAACATGTCCGTTGTTTTACGGAGGCAGGATTTGAGCGTGACGGACTCTGTCTCACCCTGCGAGAAAAAAAGAAGAGGCTTTATTAAGAAAGTTATCGTGATTAATAATCATTAACAGGAGCAGATCAAATATAAAACTGTGTGCCACCTGCACTGTGTTCTGTGACTACTCACAATCTTCCCACCAGATCTGTGGTCGAAGGTCACCATGTGCAGGATCTTCTGCTCTTTGACGAATGTGCAGTAGCGCTTGACCCAGCTTGAACCGAAGGGAGGTGGCCCTAAAACAACAAGACACAGATGTGACACATGCATTCGCTCCATCAGGGTTAGAACAATTACTTGCACTCATCCAGGAAATATACTGACAGACAATGTTGTGAAAGGGCAAAATGTGGAGACACAGGAATGGACGATAACTCGTCCGTCTAAACTTTCCTGCTGTTACATAACTTCCCCGTTGACCTTGGTGTACGATTCTAAACTAGTTTATATATAAAAAATATAATGGAAAAAGCAGTGGGCTTTTACATTTGCAGAAGACTTACGTTTTTCCTGTACGTAGAGGTAGCCTTCACAGCTGATCGGGGTGGTCTGTCTGTATTCCTGGGGTGCCTCCCTGATCCTCTTCATTAGCTCATACACCTCTGACCGCGCACCCTCAAATCGATTCCTTGTCTGGGGAGGAGAAAAAATAAGCAAATGCACGTTCAAGGGAGCCACTTCCTGATCCTCAATCATTGGGCGGGATGACCCGTCTAAAGAGAGGCCACTGCCAATCAGGTTGATGAGCTTCCTATTCGAATCGCCGCAGAATCTACCTGAATTCAGCCGGAAGGAAACAGGGCTGCGACTATAATAGCATTACAGAACAGATGAAGTATACAGGACATAACGCAGAGCTTTAGTTCTTTTTATATGTTTGTAGACGAATCAAGACAAAGACTAGAAAATGTTGGAGTGGGAAAGGGTCGGATAACAAGTCAGACACAATCTTACAGTTAACTGTGGGGCTTTCCCGTCACTTAGTGGTCAAATTATTTAGAATCTCCATCTGGAAACATTTATAAAAATGATTCTGCTCTGACGGAAGAACAAGACCCCACAAATACAAGTGTTGTGGTCAGAGTCGCCATCGCCACCAGTATTAAATATGATAATACAAGCATTGCCTACATTCTGAATGTTGATCTGCAGCGCCCTTTTATAATGGTCAAAGTCCTTGGCAAGCTCAAAGCCCTGGTGATAGAAAGTGAAGACTGTCTGAAAGAAGGCCAGCATCTAAATGAGAAATCACAGAACAGTAAGACAGTTAGAAATCTTCATTTACAGAGCCAGCAGGCGAAACAGAATCTCACTGCCGAACACAGAAACTAAAACCCTTGTGATATCTTGTACGCAGCCTCATCTCTGCTGACGTGCCCTGGAGGCCAGTCACTCACCGGCTCCACACACTCAAACTTCTTTCTCTCCTGAATCTCCTGCAGTTTGCACACGTAGTCCAGCGACTCCTCCTGAAAGTGCTGCCTCATGGTTTCCACCTGGACGTCTGCCTGGAGAGGTGGAGCGCACACAGCATGATTATAGTGACGCGCACACAGATCCATGGAAGCAAAGAAATAACCGTCATGATCTTTATGATACAGTGCAATTTGGGAGGTCGGAGGTTTTTTCTGGGTATAGCATTACATTTTTTACAGACCACACACTGCAGTGCTTAACAAAGAGATGATGACACTCATGCGAAGTTGATTTACAGTAAATGGAACCAAATGACGGGAAAGTTTTTCACAGAAATAAATATGATCTTTAATAGTAATTAGCTGCTTTTCATTGAGCTGAATGAACAAGCGAAGCCTTGTTGATGCAGTTCGCGACCGCTGCGTACGAAACCCTGCAGCACATTTATTGAAGTCTGACAGTAATCGGTGTCTGCGCCTCAGACCCTTGTGTCACAAGAGACACAGAGAACACACTGAGCAGAGCAGCGTTCATAACGTCAACAGTTTCAAGTGCCCTTCCTGCCTGCTGTTACACAACCTATGGGTAGGCCTTACATGGCCACATGAAAACGTGCGACACGAGAAGCTTCAAATGTTCGTGTCATCGCATTGCAGCGTGGCTTATTCTACAAGCGACCGCAGCCAGCGCTGACCTTGGTAGTACTGTACAAGTGAGCACACATTTCCTTTACAAACACGCCAGGAAAACTGTTGCTGCGGGGCACGTCAGTGGAAACTCACATGGTCCAAGAGACTTTGCAGGGAGGCACAAGAGAAAACCCAAAGCCAGGATTCTCATTCACTAAACAAAAATATCTGTTTCTATCATTGCTGCTGCCACATATCTGTCTGGAGTTCAGACGGGTATAAATACCTCTTGTAGCTGCGGCTCTTTCTTCTTCGCTGACATGTTCAGAAGCTTCTCCAGAGAGCTGTAGTACTTCTCTGTCTCTTTCTCGTACTTCTTTCTTTCCGCCTTGACAGTGCAGCAGGAGCAGAGGCACACAAGACAAAGAACATGTTGGATAATAAGTAGTAGCCTCAGAGCTCAGTCCCATTCATTTTTTAAGCAGCTATCTGTAAAGTATATACTTTTTAAACTAGATCAGCTAAACAGTATTGGGTAGAGGAAATAAACCATTATACATACCCGTACTGTACCAAGATGGTCTTTCCTAAACTTCTCCAGGGGTTTCATTAAAGTTTCTGTGATGTTTCTCATCTAGGAAGGAACAGAAGCCATAACATTTTGTGTAATTTTATGTGTCACTATTTTGGCTTTTGACCTATATGTGTTTATGTGCAAAATTACATCACTGCTTATTTTACAGCATCCCATAGTTCCAGTAACATATTAACAGCAAAGTCCACTCCTCCACTCCTGCCGTGTTTCTGCAATGCTGAGCGCAGGACATGCCCGTACCTGCACGCCCTCCCGTCTTCTCCTTACTGTGCACTGTGATGTCATACCAGCATGCTGAGCCGCGTGTTTAATATTATGGTCTGAGTCTAGCACTAAAACAGTCATCCACTGGTGTCCACTCCCTAACCTCAGACAGTACAGGCAGATATTACATGACAACTGCTGTTTATAAGAAAGTCTCACACACACACACACACACACACGATAATGTGCATCCCTGTGCAGAGAGAAAAGTGCATTTGATATACAGGTATGTCTCAGGACGAGACTGTGATGTCTATCTCTGATGTCCCAGTTTATTACACAGTGTGACACTCTAGCAGGGGAGTAATTTATGAAACGCATTCACTGTCCTTAAAATATGGTGTAACTTTCTTTATAGCCACATTCTGCTGTTGAGGGCTGTGGTTTATAAATGAGCAACTTTAACAACAGAAGCTAGACGTGTGGCTGAACGGGCTGATGGTAGAAGCGAGTGGCTTATGTAATCTGCTTTGGTATTTAAAGCTTGGGTGTAATAGCGTGGATATGCCCTCCTGCTCTCTCTGTGGCCACTCCCAGGCAGGCGCTGCGACAGTGACCCTTAGACGGGTACGAGAGGAGCAAAGACTCACGCACTAGCAACGCTAACACACCCGCTCAGGAACTGGTCTGTGCCGTCTGCTGGACGTGGCGTCTGTGCCGTACGGGGGAGAAAATTATATTACGGATGTCTGTCTGGATCCCGGATGGATGACGGCGTCAGACATTAATAGATGAGAGTACCTAATATGGGCAATGATAGGTGTGGGCTGGAGGAAGGAGGTTAGAAAAAGCAAGCATAGTAGAGTTAAACAATTTAAGTGCACTACACCACACACACACACACACTCAGGTATTCCTGGCTTTCAAGCAGGTTCTGACTGGTTGTTCTCACCATCAGCTCTCTTTGGTCTTCTAGGTTCTTCAGGAATATGGAGAACTCTTGCAAAGACTCATCTGAAAAAAGGAATAGAATAAAACAGATTCAATCACTCACAAAGATAGCATGGTTATCGGCTGTTCCCACCACAGTGCAAGCCAAAAACTGGTTTTCATTTGCTGGTAGAGAGACAACCATAAACAAACATTTATGATGCATGTCTGTTTAGCAGTAACAAAACTAGTGGTTAGTTTCCATCATGCAGGGAGAAGAAAATCACACTTACCAATACATTTCTCATCATCTGTCTTTGCATCTCCGATATACTCAAACTGAAACTCTCCGAGGCACTGGGCAAACTTTCTCTGTGCCATCCCCAGCTCTGAAAGTTGACAAATAAAAAATAATTTATAATGATAATAATCTAAAAGAAAGGAAGGAATACATAGTTCATGTTTTATTACAAATGTCCAAAGAACTGATTTGTTAAATAATCCACACCATACTGCTGTTTTAAAAACTAGCTCTGATGCATCGCACACACTTAACCATGTCGTTAACATCCTGTTTGTCTGCAGCCTGCTACATCCTGTTGCACATCAGACCTCTGTCTAACAAGAGGGCAGGTCCCAGCGAGAGGCGAGACAAAAAAAGAGAGAGTAAACTTCATTTAATTGTGTGAGTGATAACTCATGGCTTGATCAAAGAGAGGGAAACTAAACAGTATAATGCAAACAATGAACTGTTCAAATACTGAAGAGCCACAGAGAGAAAAGGTTGTTCACAATGACATACAAGTAAAACGTCAATTCTTTATTTTCAAAGCAGCATCTATTTCACTTCTGTTCATACTGCAGGAAGAGGGATCCCTCTAGCATTTTTATGGCAGTTTTTCTGAGGGTTAAGTACAGTAAAAACTGGCCTGAGCCTTTACAGGCTGTTATCACTTATCTTCTAAAAAACATTCATATTGCCGGTGCTAATCTATTTTTCTTGATTGATGATGATACTCAAATAAACCCGATATCAATCTGGATCTGAAAAACCATTTGAGATTTTGAGACGGGGATAAGTGCAGACTGCTACACCCCTGCACAGCAGATAAAAAACACACACAGCTCAGACCAAATCTCTTTCCAAACAGTGAGGAGATTCCCTGAGGTGGGATCTCTGACCCATGACCGTCTCTTTGGGAAGCATTACAGAATGCAGCAGCCTGGGTATTTTTAGACTGCGGCTATAAGCAGTGCACTGAGCAGCAGTGTCATCGGCCTGAGCAGATAGCAGCGACTCTATAGGAAACTATTAACTGGGCTGCAGCAGAGTAGAGGCCTGCACTGAGCATCTGAAGCTGCTACGTCGAGTAACAGTGAACAGTCATTTTCTTTTGATGGGGACTCTCAGTTTGATGGGGACTCTCAGTTTTTAAATACTAAAACTCTGACTCTAAAAGTCTGACCTCACCATTAAATCAGATCTGTGGGTTTCCTGTTAGTGGTTGGTTAACAGATGAACAGATTTTTTCCCACTGTGTGAAATACAAGCTTATAGCATTATGGCAGAATAGGAAAAACAGCAGGAGAAAGAAGGGTGATATGTGACAAAGATCCCTGACAGGATTTAAAGAAGTTGCAGTAACGTGATATGCTTCTCAGTCCTCAGGGCTTCAGTATCCATGACCCCCCAAAATAGTTTCTTGCTATCGATGACTCAGCAAAAGCCTCCAAATATTCTCTAAAATGAAAAAGGCTGAATATTTGAAAGCTTTAAAAAATGACCTAGACTAAATAAAGCTCACTTGTATAGCACAGATTCTAATAACATATTAATAAAACATGTTCCCCATTTAACATCAGTTTTTTTCCTGTGCTGTGTGTGCGTTCAGCGAGGTGTTGGACAATGTCTGACTGAGCCTGCATTATACACAAGCTTTGATTAGTTTCAGCAGTTTGAACTTGGTTGCGCTTCAGCTCCACCGTCTCTACAATGCCAAAGCTCAAAGAAAATGCGTCCCAAACAAAACACCTGTCATTGGCTCTTTTGACCAAAATGTCCGAGGTACTGAAGTACAGGAAGCTAAGAGATTCACACCAACAATGGGGAAGCCCTGGTACTGCAGTATTTATAATGGTTTGTTCTTTGAGAAGGTCTTTAAATAGCACCTGGAGGAAATGGGATTGTACTTGGATGAGGTAATTGTTAAAGAAACCAAAGGCGGAAAACATAAGACATGAACATGAGAGCACTGGTTACTGCAGAAGAAACATCACGAAACTAACGCAAATTAGCACTGAATCCTCTGGTTCTGACGCCTCTTACTTTTCTGTATTTTGGTGTGTTGAGGCAGGATGAGTCATTATTGCCAGCGCATAATCATCTGAGTGTCAGTGTTTGAATTTATTACGCAAAAGTTTAGAGTAAAAATGTTTTATTACAAACTTGCAGAGTAAATAAATCTTCAGCTCCTATTACTAATAAACCGAAAAGCTTTCCACGTTTATTTCCCAGATAAAAGGTGATAGGTTCAGGTAATATTTCCAAAATAAAAGTATGGCAAATATAAGCCTGTCGGTATGCTATTTTGGTCACAACCACTTGTATGCTTAATATAGTGGGTTCCTGTGCAGTGATGGTAAAATCTAGAGGAAACCTAGGCCACCCAGATGGGTCCAGCACAAGTCCATAAAAGGGTTTAGCCCATAGTTTCCTCTTTGCTGCAATGTGAGTGACTTCAGATAACACAGGTAGTCACACTACACAGGTAGTACATGTGTGTACATTAGAGCAATGTCTGTCATTTTTATCTATATGTCAAGACATGAGATACGCAGATTTAATTTATTGCTGAACTTTACTTGTATTGTTTTTGGGGGAAGTCTTAAGCATTTACTTGACAGGACACGGGAGAGAGTGGAAGACATAAGGCCAGGTCATCGCTCAGGTTTTTAACCTTCTGTCTGTTTTAATGTCCAATTTCAAAGTTAACAGTGTAGTAGGATACAGTGCGATAAGAACTAAAATGATAGAGTAAAAATCAAATACAATTCGACTCTATTCTCACCATGAATGAAGCTCTGTATCTCTTTTCGCGCTGCTTATATATGGAAACTGTTTTACCTCACCTCATCACAAAAGCCTCCTTAAAACTAGAGCGGGGCCTTTCAAACAAAAATACAGTTTCATAATCACGGAACTATTGAGCCATTATCTGAACAGCCTCGACGCTTTGAACATTCTGCCAGAGGAATGTGGGTAAGATGACGGGCATTATTTTTAAATCCTTCATGGAAAAGCAGTTTTACAGGTTGTGGCGTTTCACCTGAACATAAGACGGCGCACCACTGTTTGGAGTTTAATAGTAGATTTAAAATTTATAATATTTTGTCAAGCACCAATAATAGAAGTCACAACCTAATCCTGACTCCTCTAAGCCTGCTGGGTAATCAGTGACCCTCACAGTCTGTGTTGGTCAACTGCAGGACTCACATTAAAACTAGGTACACATGGATGCAGAGTGGAACGTTCAGCTCCCCTCCAACTGGTGAAAAAAACATGTTTTGACAACATAACTCTGAACCTTGACACACCTTAACAGAGCCTGAACACACCACACTGTGTCTGACACAGGCTGGAGTCAGTATCTGATGGCATTGTATTTGTAAGATAAGAACCGCTGATGCGACAAAAATCGACTTCATTCAAGCATTCCCTTTTTACACAGAATATAATCATTATGTTCAGTTTTCTTTACATCAACTTGTTTGAGATTTATTTGGGATAGAAAGATGTGGTTGTGGAGAATATTACTTGGAGTACGTTAAGCATATTCTTTATTTTGCAAAGGGACAGATCAAGGCCCTGGTCACTGTGAACGCTAACGTGTCCTCCATGAACAGTGATGTCAATAGATAGATTTGCAGTCTCTTTATTAGAGCCACATGTGAGCCTGGTGCACAGATCACACCCATCCACAATCTGATTACAAAGCCTGTGTGCATGTTCAGCTCACTGCAGGGTGGACAGCTAATATGAGAATATATGGGGCCAAGCTGTGTGGACTTCATTACATAAAACATGAAGAATGAATGTTATCCCGTTACACGAAGCTCCAGTGTTAATCAATGTCAGGCAATGTTCAGAGGAAGGAAAAACAGAGCGGCAGCATTTGTGTTCCTGTGCTGTGTCAGTTGAAGTTCCAGCAGCATAGATCAACTGGATACAATCAGTCGAGCAATAAACAAAAGTGTGGGATGAGAGGTCTGTGCCGCAGATTGAAATGATAGCTGATGTCCGAGGGGAAGGAACTGTCACAAGCTACAAACACCACACACACCAGGGCACACTCGGGTCCAAGACGAAGGCTTCTCCGGCTTTTTGCCTTTTAAAGAAAGGCATTTCAGAGCAAACCTGGGAACTGTCAAACTTGGCTAGTTTCTCTGCACAAAGCCAGAGATCCCAGTCCACTGGTTTCTGAGCATGAGTCATACAATCCCCACCTCACGTCTACTCTATCTGATCTAACAGGCCAGCAGAAGAAAACGCAGAACTGTGTGGCACAAACATGAGGGCCCCATTCAGGAGAGGTAGGAAAACAAAGATGGAAGAAAAACAGTTGGGTACTACCACCGGGTAGTACCAGAGATCATGGCAGAAACAAAGTACAACAAGTGTATACTGTAGTGTTGGTCAGTGTCATATCATTATTTACAGGCACATCTCAGAATGAGGCTTTTTGACCTTTCAAAATGCCAATA
This sequence comes from Pseudorhombus dupliciocellatus, assembly GCA_016785235.1. NCBI lineage: Eukaryota > Metazoa > Chordata > Actinopteri > Pleuronectiformes > Paralichthyidae > Pseudorhombus > Pseudorhombus dupliciocellatus. Next base: position 2,098,704 of record JAFBJW010000054.1, on the reverse strand, counting down.
GGCATTTGACATATTAACAGCCATCACATTGGACAAATCTCAAGGAAGCAACAATGGAAGCGAGAGTGAGGCTTATAAACTGGGTTTATAAGAGCCCACACATGAAAATATGGATGTTTGTTTTTTTACCTCTGTATGCTCAGTATGTTTTGGGACACACACAGGACCAATGATGGGCAAACAATGAGCGTGAACCAACTGGCTTCTCCCTTGTGCTTCTTATTTACAGCAGCTATATATATATAGCTGCAGTTTTATTCACATGTGATCACTGTTGACCCTTTGTTATACGTCCTTCGCTCTTAAAGTAATAGCCATTTAAACATCCTGTTACCTTGAATAAAACTTTGTCTGGGTTTGATAATGGCATGAAATGGGTCAACAGAATCAACATATATGTGTAGTCGAGTCAGGGAACATTAAACAACCAAATCCTGAACTTGTTGTCAACTTCCTGTGTGCCTTAAAGCAGGAAACCTCACACTGCATGTCCTAGCTGCTGCAGAAAAAAAGCTTTCCCTGAAACAGGCCAGAAAAGGTATGCATGTGTCAGGGTTCAGCTGCTGAAGATGTCCTCAGTGTATTCATTGGCAGCTGTCGGAGCGTTGTTTGTTATGATTTGTACAGTTTCATCAAATGTGCCACTTAGGTCAGAAGTTGCCTGGTCCAGGCCCCTCACAGAGCAGCAGGCTTTACACGGCGTGCCTTTCCACAGTCCTTCCTGTTCCACTCTCCCATCTTTTCCAGTCTGATCCCTGCTCCACGCTCAGTTCCCACCTTTGCCCTCGATGCTGCCTGCCTGCCTGCCCACATCCCCTCCCACAACTTACTTCATTCATCCTGGTCCTCAAAACAAATCTACAGGTCAAAACAGCAGTGAAAGAAATCTGTAAATTGGATCTGTTTTGAATGGTTCACTGCCTTTTCCTGCACCAAAAAGCCTTGATAGCACTACCACCAGGCAATAGTAGTATCACTTTTATAGACGGCCTTGTTCCCTCTGGAGTGAGACAAGCGTTCCTCCCACATGACTTCACGTCTTGTGCAAATGCGATTTTAATGAAAGATTGTGGCTCTTTGGCAGAATCAGTAATGTGATTACAGAGAGCGGCGGTGAGCCAAAGCTCACCGTGCCAGACTACTCTTAAACCTGCCTGCCAATGAGAAAAAGACCTTCACATGACTGGAGCTTTCAAAACGGAGATGAAAGTGAAAGAAAACTCTATGAGTCAATTTATGAGTCAATTCAGAGGAGGTCCACCTGTGAAAGTGACTGCGATTGACCCCAATAAATCTTTGTCCAACAGAGATTGGTATTAACAACAGATAAACCACTGACGGACAATTACTACATCACAAACTCAGTCCAACATTTCTGCTCCAAACAAGAAATAAAATTGTTGTTAGGGTCGACAGGGGTGGAAGAGAGGGTACAGACAGGACACGGTTCCTGTGGAGGAAGCCCCCTGAAACAGAAGCACATCTGCACGTTGCTCTTCTAGTGGCCACTTCCATGTCATGGCTCTCTGGCCCGGGGCCCTGCCTTTAAAAGTTTCCTCTCAGAACCAAGGACTTTCCGTAGAGGGACATCCTCCCAGTCGTAGGAGTGGAGGGAGTTACTGAAAGGATGGACTGGGAATTGGACAGTTGTCCTCACACCACAGGCGATCACTGTCAGGTCACACTTAATTGTGAAACTCTTGAATTCTTTACATTTTCACTTGTAAACGGGATTCATTCTCAGATGGTAAAAATCCCTTGGACATATACTTATACTGTGTGAAATGCAACTATTTCAAAACAGATTCCAATCCCTTTTAAGGTCATTCATTGTTATATCAAACTACCAGTTTGAAATTAAAAATCACAACAGGAAAGCTCCATTTCCGTGGATTTTATCATTGATGGATTTACAGCTACAGCTCAGGTCACCTTGTCCTGAATTAAAGATTAATAGGAATCACCCTTTGTAAACAGCAGTGTACTAGTTTTAACCACTGGGCCCTTGTAAATATAATTTGAAAAATATCTGACACCAGTAAGAGACAATGAACGAACATGTCAAAGGAGGGTGTGTCGATTGAGTCGAATCTGAGCGTTTAGTTACTGTCAGTATAAAAATGTGACCATTCGTCATTGCCAGATATTTCAACTGATTTTGCAATAACTTCACGAGAAGTGTGTGACCAGGGGTTCCCTATTCTACTCTCATAACAGAGAGGCTCTATTGCAACAAGCAGATGGGCATTATCAGATGAGAGGTTCAGAACATGTGACTGTGTTAAGTCAACTTCTGACGTCACAACAAGTAACGTGCAGTCCAACCACAAACAAGACACGGATCCGGAATCAGTTCATGCTAACATGGAAAAGCATTACTATCAAAGTCTGTGAAGCATGTTAGCATATTGCTATGGGAGAGACTCCATAATACTAATTCTGTAGTAAGAGCTTATTGACTAGGAAACGTAAAAAAGAAAAAAGACATCACATCACATCTTCAGACCCTTTAGGATTTTTCCCAGAAGCTGAAAATGAAAGACATTAAATTCCTTTCATGTGAAGACCTGGAATTACAGATGATTCAGGGCATTGCTTTGGTATTATTACTTGAAAAGTACAGTGAGTAGTAGATCTCAGCTTTATCAACCATGCGTGATAAAGAAACACGGCCAGTCGTGGTTAGAGAGGAAAATGGCGAGCCCTGCTCAAACTGACAACAGAGCAGAGGTATTGAAATAACAGCTCGGGACAACAATGCCGTGTAACAAGGTGACAGTGTGAAGCAGCAGAGCAGCGGCGGCCTGTTTGCATGCTGCACTCACTGCAGCTCAGAGAATTCCATCTTCTGTTTAACACATATAAACAGAGTTGAGTGGAGGCAGCTCACTTGTCTTTTGTCCAGGGAACAGGTTGAATCCTGGGTGAAATCCCTCTATGACCTTTTGACCCTGATCATGAAATAGCTGCTGTTTCTTTAAGGGACTGAACCCTGAGCTTGACCTGGCACTTTAATTTAATGTCGTCATTGCATTAGATGCTTTTCATTCACGTCAGGCTGATGAATAAAACAGATTACCTACTCAGCTGTTACAAAAAAAAAATGCAATCAGTGAAACACAAAAGGAAAGTGAGAATAAAGAAACTGAAATCCAACAATCTTTACCCGCCACCTCCTCGATGTATTAATGCAGCTCTACAAAATGTGACTGTGTGACACAATAATAAGTGAGGATGCAGTCACAGTCTGCAGAGCTCGCCATTCAACACACACAAGTACGGGTACGTTTTTTACTGCAACTCGCCGTGAACACTTTAGGTTTATGGAACTATGCAGCTGACTGACTGACTGCACGGAAACAGACATGTGATGAATTAATCCTGATTTAAGGCTTTAGGGTAGAAACACAACCCCAAGCACCAAGCACCCTGAAGCTTGCATGTCAACAATATAACACTGATGCTATTATAAATACGACCGTATACTGTAAGTACTCATATACCACTCACTTTCACTATTACACAGCACTGACATGTGCTCTGATGTTTTAATGTTGCCTGAGTTGCCTGAGTTCCAGGGGTTTCCTCAGGGACTTTCCAACAAGAGGCATAGCATTGTGTGTGTGTGTGTGTGTGTGTGTGTGTGCATGCCACCTTACAACAAACAAGCCCAGCCCTGAGGACTAGAGTTCAAAGTGATAACGATCTAATCGCCGTAGCCAAGCTGAGGTGTGTGACTTTGAGCAAATTGTGCACAGGCTTATTAAAATGAAGCCGAGACACATTCACACTCACTCCCAACACGAATAGCTGTCCAGAGAGGGAATTTTTAAATGATTTAAGAATAAACGAGAAGAAGTTAATCAATTTATCATAACCCTCTATGGGCACCATGAGTTTTAATTTCCCTTCATGTCTTTATCATATATTCACTGTAATCAAGTTATAATTTATCATCTTAAACATGTCCTCCATGGTAATACTATCATCTGTGTTCTCCGGTTCAATGTAACTCAATGATGACCCACGGAATGCTGGATTTCAGTTTCTATGTTATCACTTTCCTTTTCTGTTTCACTGATCAATCTGAAAAATATAAGAACTACTGATTATTTCTTGATTTCATGGAGATACTAATAATGTGTCCCATATGTTTTCAATGTATTAGCTGTGTCCCTGTCTTTTTTATTTTTTGTCCTCTGGGCTGTCCTCACTGAAGCCTGCTCCTCACCTGCTCCTCAGTGGGACCTTCTTGGGTACATGGAAAGTAAATGTAATCTATTACTAGCGTGACAGTTTTCCTCCAGCTCGGCTCCTTCTTTACTCAGGGAACAACCAGTGGAAAACTGCGGGAACAAGATGTTGCAACGTCGGAGGACTGGTCCCCGAGGCAAGTGCATGACTTGACCGAATCACAACCGAATCGAGACACTCACGTTTGGTCGCGTTGATAAGGTTCTTCCCATCCTTGTACAGCTCCTTGATGAACCTGTTGGTTTTGTCCAGCTCTGCCTCGTGAGCCTTGATCTTGTCCCTGAAGCTGGGGCTGTCCAGATAGCACTCACTGAACTCCAGCGGGTGTAGTCCCATTTTTTCAGCCGACACACTCGCTCTCAAGCACCAGAGGGAGGGAAACTAAACCGCCGCTGTGTTTAAAAACTCCTTTAAAAACTTCAAGTATCCGCTAACAGGAGACCCCCGCTGTTGGCGCCGGTGGTTGGAACTTCAGCCCTGACAGCATAGCTACGTGTGGTAGCGGCGGCTAGCAGAGGTTAGCATGGCTGGTTCCCCCGGGGTGGGTGTCGTTCCCTGTGGTTGTCAGAAAAGCAGCTAACAGGTATCACGGTGCGGGGGCGGCGGCGGCTCGGTGTCGGGTGAAGTGTTCACCGGAGGTCGGTTGACCGGGGGGGCGTCGTCAGAATGTCATGGCTCCCGCACCCAGCGTCTCTGTCCCCCATCAAAGTTCCTCCAGCTCCCGGACTGACAGATGGAGAAACTCCGCTGACATCTGCGTGCGCGTAGCACAACTTCTGACCAACAGCACGCAGTCAGTCACAGTCAGCTCAGTCAGTCTACTTCCTGCTTCGCTCAGCTGCGCCCCCAGGCGGCTCCACCTCTCTACCGTGACTGATCTGTCAGTGTCTGTCATTGGTAAAAGCAGCTAATGTACAACCCCGTTAGTGATGATGCATCAATGTTAGTTAGTTAGTTAGAGCTCATAATCAGTTAGTTAGTTAGTTAGAGCTTTAACAATTCCCATGATGTGTCATAATCAGTTAGTTAGTTGTATAATATTCATATATATACACAGTGATATTTCTTGATGCTGCTGTTACTTATTCTATTTTACTTATTTTATTTTATTTTGTGTATATTGTTTATATTCTTTAGGCTACTTGTTTATATTAGGTTATATATTATGTTATATTTTATTTTATTCTATTTTTCTTCTTAATTTTAATTTGTTTTATTCCATCTTTCATTCTTGTTCATTTGCACAATTGTGAGCTACTGCACCTTCATTTCACTGTCATTGCCTGCAATGTCATGTGACAAATAAAGCTTCTTGAATCTTGAATCTTGAATCTTAGTTAGTTAGTTAGTTAGAGCTTTAAAAATCCCCATGAAGTATCATAATTAGTTAGTCAGTTAGTTAGTTAGTTAGTTAGTTAGTTAGTTAGTTAGTTAGAGCTTTAACAATCCCCATGATGTGTCATAATCAGTTAGTTGGTTGATGTACTGATGTAGTTTGTTGGTTAGTTAGCCTCAACAATCCCCATAATCTATTTCAATAAGTTCATTTAGGAAATACTTTTAGCCTCACAAGTTAGGTCACCAAAAACACAGCTCAGGTGATGGCATGATAACAGCAGATACGTACTAGTACATAATAAAACACATACATTAAAAGGTTTTAATGTCCTCTTACTGTTGGCATTCAGGAAAGGTGTGTTCCCTTCCTGTCTGAAGTTGGGGTACTGAACTTTGTTGAGCTTTTGTGCTCTCTGATTGTCCCTCATTGCCCCTTTAGTCCCCTCAGGAAATGTCTCTGGCTGTCCTGCACATTACAAACACAGATGAGATCAATTCAGTTTTTTTTAAACCGGAGAAATAAAAACACTGAAAAAAAAAGTTCCAGGCGGAAACGGGCGCGTCTCCTTCAAAGTAATGGTCCATTGTTGCCTCTGCACTTGCAATCTAAGAAAGAATGATTTGAACTGATTTTTCTGTTCGTCGTTTTTGTTATTCCACAAAATAAACAATTGAAGTTTCCACGAGTGTGGCCTCCGGTTTTCAGAGAGACTCAGCTCTGTGAATACAAATTGAAAAAATATTATTTTACATCAGGAGATCATTCAAATCTGACAGGTTACAGATGGTTGAGATTAAATGTATTGTTTCCACCAGGTACTCTTCAAAAAGTAAAGTACCTGGTGGAAAGTAAAATACTTGTAAAATAACATTATTGTGACATTTTAACGTAAGTTAACGGGGGGAACCATGTTGCTCGCTATCTGTTACCGTCGGATGGTTTTATCGCAGGGACCAGCCTGTGGTTGCGCGGTCGCTGCTGTTTACTTGTGAGCACAGATGTGATTTATCGTCTTTAACAACCAGTCCGTTGATGTAGCGGGGATATAAATCAGACATGTTGGATTCGTGACACCCAGCTGAGTTATCACAGCTTATTGTTCTTATTTTTATCATGTGAGCTAACGTTAGCTTCCTGCTGCTGGAGGAAGAACAGCTCAGTGCGATGCTAGCGACTGAAGCGCAGTGTTAGTGTGTGGGTGCGTGCGTGCGTGCGTGCGTGCGTGCGTGGTCGCTGGAGAACAAATTGATGAAACAGACAGTTTATCCTCCAGGGATCTGACACTTCACACAGTAAGTCCATAGCAGTCTTTAAAGGAATTGTTTGTTGTTGTTTTTTTTAAACTTTTGCTTAAGAAAAACAGGCGTCACGTAGAAACTTAACTTAATTTGTCATTATTCCTTCTTATTGTACCTCACTCATTCGTTTCATTTTCTAAAGGGATGCCTAATGCCAGTGCCAGGCCGAGGCACAGCAGGAGGAGCAGGAGGCGGCGCAGGGACGACCCCGCCAGGAACGAGCTGGTCTCGAGTTCCCTGGAAAGTGCCCAGCAGTGCCTGTTCAACCAAGACTATGGGACTGCGTTTGTCCACTACCTCCTGGTCCTCAACCTCGCACCTGTGTTTAAGGACATTGCAAAGGTGAGGACTGTTTGCCTTTGTCTGAAACCCAGCCTGCACAGATAACACATGACCACATTCACACAGTCATTTTGTGACATCTCTCTCTCAGGAGTCCTTCAGGTTTACTCTGTTTAAATGGGCAGAGGAGCTGGACTCTGTGGGACGTATTCAGGAGCTGTTTGACTGTTACGAACAGGCGCTGGAACTTTTCCCTGCCGACGAGGTCATCCTGAACAGCATGGGTGAACACCTGTTCAGGTTTGTGAGTGTTATTGTCGCATAAATATTGTTTTTCTCACACCTCAACCATTCCTCAACCACATCCTGGGGTGTGATGTGGTTTTGACATCGACTGGTTTTCTCTGTCCTCTGGCTGCTGGTTTATGGTCCAGGATGGGCTTTAGAGACGAAGCTGCAGGTTATTTCCACAAAGCCTTAAAGCTGAGACCAGATTACCCAGAAGCCAGGGAGAACTTCTACCGCGTGGCCAACTGGTTGGTGGAACGCTGGCATTTCTTAATGCTCAATGACCATGGGAGGAACCAGAAGTACCAGCAGGCCATTCAAAAGGCTGTTCAGAGCGGCTGCCACACCGTACTTGACATAGGCACCGGCACTGGGATCCTCAGGTGAGAAATGTTCCAAGAGAAACTTTTTTTTTTTCTACAGCCAGAATAGAAACTGTGTTTTAACATGCATGTATTCTTGTTCTGATTTCCTGTTCTCTCTGTAAAGCATGTGTGCTAAGAAGGCAGGCGCTGCTGAGGTGTACGCCTGTGAGCTGTCCAAGACCATGTACGAGCTGGCCTGTGAGGTGGTGACTGCTAATGGGATGGAAGGCAGCATCAAGATCCTTCACATGAAATCTCTGGAGATGGAAGTGCCCAAGGACATTCCACACAGGTGCAGTTTAAACTTTGGTCATGCATTGTGTTCCAAATTATTATGCAAATTGGATTTAACTGTCATAAACATTTAGTTTTTTGTTTTTCAATTAAACTCATGGATGATATTATATCTCAGGGCTCTTTGGATCATTGAAATAACTCTCAGACCTCTGTGATAAGTAGTTTGCAAAGTGAGCCCAATCAAAAGAAAAACTACTTAAGAACGATGTTCCACATTATTAAGCATGCCACAGGTTTCAAGCAATATGGGAAAGAAAAATGATCTCTCTGCTGCTGAAAAGCATAAACTAGTGCGCTACCTTGCACAAGGTATGAAAACATTGAATATTTCCCAAACTTATGGGTGATCATCGTACTGTGAAGACATTTGTTGCTGATTCAGAGCACAGACGGGTTCGTGCAGACAAAGGCATAACAAGGAAGGTTTCTACCAGAAAAATTCATAAAATTAAGAGAGCACCTGCTAAAATGCCATTGCAAAGCAGCAAACAGGTATTTGAACCCTCTGGTGTCTCTGGAGTCCCGCAAAGCTCAAGATATTGCGTCCTCAAGAAGTTTGCAAGTGTGCATAAACCTACTATTTGACCACCCTAAACAATGCTCACAAGCAGAAACGCTTGCAGTGGGCTCAGGAATACATGAAGACTGATTTTCAAACAGTTTTGTTTATGGATGAGTGCCGTGCAACCCTAGCTGGTCCAGATGGATGGAGTAATGGATGGTTGGTGAATGGCCACCATGTCCCAACAAGGCTGAGACGTCAGCAAGGAGGTGGTACAAAAAGAAGAACCGTGCCTTCTGTAGCAATATCATCTTTATGCATGACAATGCACCATCTCATGCTGCAAAGAATATCTCTGGGTCATGGGGGAGGGGGGTATTCTGACAACCTGCAAAGACATTAAAGCAGAAACACTCCAAGAACTCACAAGTTCAATGGATGCAAGAATTATGAGGGTGATATCAATGAAGGTGTTACGTGTTAACACGCAACTTTGCCTGTTGAGATTTTTTTGATGGAAATAACTTTTAATTTAATTTACATGACCTCCTAATACTGCAAATTGAACAAATGACAATTTTTAGTTCTTTACAACCTATAAAATATCGTGAAACTGTGAACAATCCATTTTGAGTTTTTTATTTTTGAAAAAAATACTGTCATCATTGGGAGGTTTGTTCAATAGTATTTGAGTTATACTCTTACGATTGATGACTTGAAAATTATACTGACTCATTTGCGTCAACCATGTAGGAAAATGTAATTTGCGTAATAATTTGGAACACGGTGTACAGACAACACACCTCCATCTTTGTTTCAGCTGTGGTGAAATTCATATTCGTATTAAACCTGTTTTTTTTAAATTGTTTTCGTCAGGGTGTCCTTGGTAGTGACCGAGACAGTGGATGCAGGGTTGTTTGGAGAGGGCATCATAGAGAGTCTCATCCATGCCTGGCACCACCTCCTGCTGCCTCCACAGGTAACTGATGTTGTCCAGTGCCATACACTGGCACTGACGTACTTACGTTCATGAGAACCCTAAAAGTGTTTCTGCAAAATATAAATATGTTAAAAACCTGTGGTGGTTGTGTGCGTGGAGAATCCAGAGTATAGGAGATGCAATGCTTGCACCAAGGCTGAAAAAAAACTTGCTTGATGTGTTGGTGTCATCAGAGAGACTTAATCATTAAAACCCTTTGTTTCTGATCCTAAAGAAAGGTGAGAATGAATTCAGCGAACAGTCTGCAACAGGACGGGTCATCCCTGCCGGAGCCACCGTGTTTGGTATTGCGGTTGAGTGCGCTGAGATCCGCCGGCATCACAGGTAGGCCTCGACCCCGGCCTGCATTCTGTGTCAGCTGAGATGTGTTTTCCCTCATCAGTTGTTCTGAAGCATCGGTACGAGTTGTCTGAACCTCATATGAAACTGTTCTTCCTTGCACAGGCTGTGCGTGTCAGAGGTGGGAGGTCTGTCCATGGCTGCAGCCGGGCAGCTGCGTAGCCCGGTGAGCTGCAGCACCGAACCAGACGACTCCATGGAGCCGTACACCACAGAGAGACTGAGCCGGCTGCCGGGTGGCTATAAATCTCTCACTGAATCATTCACAGCCTTCAACATCGATTTCAATAACGTGCAGGTGAGCAAACTCTGAGTGGGCCCTGTGTGTGTACTATCAGTTTAACACGTTTGGAGATTATTCCCTGTGTGTTTGATGAAATGGTTGTGAACAAATATCTGTTATTCCTATGAGACTAAGATACCGCCTGCCTCCCAGGCCTAAATATCACAAACAAGTGGCCTCTTATTATGCAGCTGTAAGCCTGCACGGGTTTTCTGATTAATGAACTTCCTGTTTACGCCTGGCAGGGTGGAAACATTGCATTTGTCTGGTAGGCAGAACCTGCAGGGTGATCTGTTGATACTGTGCATTTATTCCCTGCAGGACAATTGCTCCGTGAAATGGCCACTGTCTGTGACCTGAAGTGAATATATTTTTGTTGTCTGTAACTCCACTGTCTTGCTGTTGGACGGTGCAGGACCTGGAGGGCCTGAGCTCCAGGGAGGTTCAGCAGCTCTTCCTGCCCGTCATCCAGGAGGGGGAGCTGGACGCTCTGGCCGTGTGGTTCCAGCTCCACCTGGACGAGGAGAGCAGTCTGTCCACTGGTCCCCAGGAGGACACCTGCTGGGAACAGGCCATCTACCCTGTCCACAGCGCCAAAGGTAAGATCACCAAGATACACAAGAGATCACGTTTTCAATTGTCTATAACAGGGGAGCCCAATACGTCGATCGCGAGGGTACTGTGGGTCGATCGCATGGCATTAAAACGTAGACGTCAGCCTATTGTTGTGAGATGTGCCTAACTGTGTAGTACAGGCAGCTCAGTGCGTGAACGGGAGTGAGAGAGTGCATGCGCGCGGCCGAGGTGTGCCGCTGTGAACGAGCCCCGGCGAAGTGTGTGTGTGTGTGTGAGTGAGAGTCGGGCGAGGAGGAATGGAGATGATGGTCGGAACAGGTAGAGAGTTAGTCCATCGAGAATAACAGTGCAGTCGGACAATAAAACTCCTTCCCTCGGCAACAACGCCCCGTTATTTGTGTGCCACCATCTTACCCACTGCGGTGGAGGTTTAGGGAGTAATCCCCGAAGCAACGCGTATTTTTTTTCTATTTGTATACTTTTTTTATACTTTAGATTGCCACTAACACTACTGTCTGTCTACTGTCTGTATACTAACACTTACTGCAACACCGCGGGCCCTTGAGAAATGCAATTCCATGACTCTGTATGTGTCTCACTTGTGGAGAAATGACAATAAAACTCCTTGAACCTTGAACGCTACTTCGGCCCTGGAGAAGACGATCTCCCCCGCATCTCCCGACCACGGTCAGAAGATAGAGCAGGAAAGGATAACACTATGATGTGATTTGCAAATTTATAGTAGGTAGAATCTACCTGGTAGGTAATTTTATAAGTAGCTCGCATACTGGAAAAGTGTGAGCACCCCTGGTCTATAATATATGATTGATTATAGTGTAAAACTTCTGGCTATTCTGATTTTATCTTTAGTGTTCCTTGTTAATCTGAGCCGGCCTATAACTGTGCTCCCATCTGTCTGCACTTCCATGTTCTATCAGAGGAGGGCAGTGTGTGTCGCTGACTGGATTCTTTACCTTTCAAATCTTTGATGTCAGTCATCACAGGAAAATTGTGGCCCGATAAATCCTCACTACTTTTTTATTTTCTGAGAATTATAAACTATAATCCAAGATAGCTGTTATAGCTTCTTGGATATATTATAAAATGACATTCTAAAAAATACAAAACATTTACGTAAAATTAGGAAATTATTACAATTATTTTTATTTCCATGAAATTCTTTGCTATAGCAATAAAGCAATTATTTGCTATATAGTTTACTGTAATCATTTTATTTATATCCACCTTATTTACTGTATTAATCTCACTATAATATTTATTTTAAAAGCTATAACTTGCTACCAAAGGTTCACGTGTACTTTATTTGACCAGGAGGTTCCCACTCGCTCAAGATGGGCAAGAATTAAATATTCATTCCAAATTGAAATACAAAAAAGGAGAAACAATTTTCAAAAGATATCAAAACACATCAGGCAGATTAAACACAGAACTGAAACAAAGGTTTACTCAACTCTGCTCTGCTAGTTTGGATCTTATAATATCTTAATCATCCTTCATTTGCTCTAAAACCATTATATTAAAGTTGCCAACTTCCCCACAGAGCTCTCCCAACTCTGCTCTTTGCTGTGAGAGCCGGGCCTGTGTGAGCATAATCGCGGCTGACACGAGGTGACATGTTCCAGTTGGCATCGGAGTACATCATCTCGCAGAAAGAGCTCAGCAGCATTTCCCCGCGCTGCTAATTGGCTCGGGCAGCGTCGGGGGAGCCGCCACCTTTCCTGGTGATCACCAACATCCGCTTCCCGGCCGCGGTGACGTGTGTGCCGTGATCGCCTGTGACACTCTTTAGTGTTCATGAAATTCTTATAGGCAATAAATATGCATTTTCCCCAAATGCCTCTGACGAGCGGCGCGCTGACATGAAGACGTGAACAGATGTTATTCCTGTAGGAATCCTTTCTGTGCCCCCCCCCCCTTCTCTCCAGTCCCCTGAATCTCATTTCTCCGTGGGGTCTGTTCTCCCTTCCTCTCCTCTTTGCTTTCTGTATTTTCTTTTCCCCCTCCACCTCCTCACTCTATTTCTACAATGATCTAAGTATGTTATCAGGGATACTTCTTTCATGCCAGTTCAAAATTCCAAATGTCTTTTATGTTAAATTTTAAATAACTATAATTACTATTGTTAGTTTTTTATTGTTCATTTTCTGCTTCTGTTCAGTTAATTTTTTTGCCACACAACTCTAAGGTTTGATATTTGAGATATTTCTATGCATGTAGGCGTTTAACAAGCTCTACTTGATAGTTCATGTCAGGAATATTGTTGAAGATTTTATTTTTTGTGGCCCATTCAGGGACTGATGATTAATGTAACTTCTTTGTACTGTTGTGTTTTAGTTGGGGAGAAATAAAACAAACAAAAAGAAATAGATTATAAATTAATTCTAAATCTAAACAATTATCCATCATCAACATCCAGTACTTCTTGCATTTTAAGAGTTGCTGCTGTGGGTGTTTGTCTCTGTGCTTTAAGTTCCACATCCTACATTGCTCTTTTAAAATCAGACTTGGTCAAAAGTTTCCTTTGTCGCTTCTTCAGGTTTTGTCCTGAAACCTGGAGACCAGCTGATCGTTGAGATCTCCTGCCGGGACGCCTACCTGAGGCTGTGCAGCGTCGCCGTGCTGAGAGACGGCCATGAAATCCGTCTGGACAAGCGCCACGACTCGAGGTTCTCCGGGAACCCCGTTTCAATCCCAAACCCAGAAGCAGAACTGTGCAGCGCATTAGCGTGCCTTCAAACAGACCAGAACCCGGCTAAAGACTTCTGTATGCTGGAATGTTCCGAAATGGCCCTGGTGAACAATCAGGATTACCATCAGAGGTTTTCCAGCGCGTTTGGCAAACTCGTCTCTCGGCTCAAATGCCAAAGCGCTCAGTCGGGCCCGGCTGACCCCGCTCCGCCCACAGACTGCAGTGACCTGCTGTACGTGCTGGACGTGTCAGAGGGCTTCTCTTTGCTCCCCTTCATCGCTGCCAGCCAGGGCCACGTGAAGGCCTACAGCTCTGTGGAGAAGAAGAAGCAACAGGAAGTGCTGAAGAGACTGGCTCAGTCCAATAACATCCCAGAGCAGCATCTGGAGTTCTGGCTCAACCACGTGGAGGACGAGCACGGGATGCTGCAGAGGCCATCCAGGGAGAAGCTGTGGAGTGCCATCATCCTGGACTGCGTGGAAACCTGTGGTCTGATCAGACAGAAGTTGATGGAGAAGGCATCACTGGCCAGGTAGGAGGAAGTGGCGAAACAAACACAAATCACTTCTCTGAATGGTGTTGTCACTTCATTTCCTGTAGCCGCAGATATTTATGGATAATGTTTTGGAACACTCATCCAGTACTGTCATGTAATGAACTGCACCAGGTGTCTGCTGGAGGAAGGAGGGCACATCTTCCCACAGCGGATCGTGGTGAACGGGATGCTGGTGGAGTCGGACATGTTGCTGCTGGAGAGCGCCGTCCAGGGTCAGGAACCGACGCTGGGATTCAACATCGCTCCCTTCATCAACCAGTTCACCGTGAGTAACACAAGGTTCACTTATTTAGTTAAACCTCTTGAAATGTATTAACATTTTAACTTTACCAGAACTCAATTTTAAGATTCTTAGATGGTGGAATTTCAATATTATTATATATATTATTGTTTCAGAATAATATTAATCAGTGACTTTAAACAGGATCTTGTGTTTAGAGACGTGTCTTTAATTGAATCATGTAGCGTCCCTGTTGCTGAGCCGAAACTTCTTCAGCCTTCAGAACACAAGTTTGAAAATCTTCCTATTGTAACGTCTGCGTCCACTATCTTGCATTCCGTCTCATGTTTCTGATGCAACCGTCAATCTCGTGTTCCTGACGCAACCGTCAATATTGACAGTCTTCCCGTTCACCACGCTATGTTTGTGCGCTTGCATCATTCGCTTTCACATTCCATGTGCATTAGGTGCAAATGTGCAGCCCGTGGAGTTTGCTAAGTGTGATTGGCACATAGCGCGATGCAATAAAAATGTCAATAAAAAAATCTGGGCTAGAATTTGACTTGATTTAACTTGTGATGATCAGACGGGCTCTGAGTCCAGCTGCTTTGTTTTCCACCGTGTACAGTTTGTGTTGAAGAAGCTATTCACCGAGGTTCGGGGCTGTGTTTACTGTTGTTTGATGTGTTTCCCAGCTGCAACATCCCTTTGAATTCTTCTTCTTTATTATTTGCTCCGTGAGTTTCTCTTTCTCCAGTATCACGCCTGTGATCTGATTTCGCAGGCCCCGCGCGGGACGGCCGTTTGCTTTAACAGATGTTGTCTTTGAAGCCCTCTGTGGAGGGCACTTTTCTAGCACAACTGTCACACACAAGACACAACACACACAGCTTGGCCCGAGACATTCCTACCTGGATCCATCAGTACACATTACATCAAGCACGTCAGAAAGTGGGCGCTGAGGTCTACACAACTGTGACAGGGAGGAGGAAAGGTCCTTTTGTTCTGCGGTAGAGGAAAGCGTGACACTTCTCTGCGCCGTCACTTTGATTCCCTCCTCTGCCTTTTATGTCTGTTGCCCCGCAGCCACAGGCTGTTGTCAAGTTTGGGAGAGTTTCAGGTGGAGGATTAGTTTCTCAGCATCAATCAGTGACTGAGTGATTATCCACTGACATTAGCAATTAAGAGCTAATGTGGATGAGGGCTGGCGTGTCAATGAATGTGCGTACATCAATTGTAAATTGGCTTCTGCAACTTATATACATTCAAGTGTTCCTCAGCCTTTTGTTGTTTTTTAAAAAGTCAAATCTGTACTGTGGGTTAACCAGTAGTTATTTGAAGGATGCATACATATACCAGTATTTGGCAGGAAAGAAATGAGAGGCCTTATATTTCACAGTTTGTCTAAAAAAAAGTTCATTTCAGCTGTTTTTTGTTTTTTTTTGTTTTTTGTTTTGCAGTTTACTGGAAAGAGTTGACCAACATTGTTGTGATGTCTCATGTACTTTAGGTCCCCGTCCATGTGTTCCTGGATTTTTCCACTCTGGAGTGCAGGCGTCTCAGTGAGTCTGTGGAGCTCTTTGTTCTGGATCTCATGGACGCCAACGCAAACTACACCAACAGAGAAGTGAAGGTAAGGCCTGCAATGTGATTGGAATTAGAATAATCACAATGTCGCCTGTGGAGAAGGGCTCCGGTTCGTTCTTTGACCAGAGCTGCCACCAGAGAACTGAAAACACATACTTGAAACTTTACTTGTTACAAGGAATGCAGGTATGTCCTCTCTTTCAGAATTTAAGAAATCCAGACTTATTGTCTGTAGCCATCGCTAATGAATTGTATTTTTTTTAGTTTAAGTCACTCATTAGTTAATTATATACTTTTACAAGTTATCAAGATTAAAAGTGACAGGAATGGAGTATTAGACATCATTCCTGTTCCAGTAAATCTTCGGTTAAAGCCCTGATCGTGTCGTCCAGGTCCAGGCAACAGCCTCCGGCAGAATAACGGCAGTGCCCTTCTGGTACAACATCTTCCTGGACCAAGAGATCAGCATTAGCACCCTGAGCCAGACCTCTCACTGGAAGCAGGCGGCTGCCGTGCTGCAGCAGCCTCTGCAGGTACAAGCTGGAGACTGGGTCCTTCTGGCTGTCAAGCTTCACAAGAGCACCATCTCCATATCGGCACATGTAGTCAACGAGCCGACTCAGTAACACCCCGCCTGTAGCTCTTTTTTTTTTAATATATATTTCAGGTTAAATGTAGATTTATTGTCAGAAGCTCTGTAGGGAAATGCATTCAATTACTATGCATTCATTATTTTTTTAAATCAATGTAATATCAGTATAATGTCAGGGTCTTGGCTCTGAGTGGAAGAAAGTTCTGAACACTGATCCATCAAGTCCCGTTTTTATTTGTAAACTGTCACAGGACTTTGGTAAGTTGTACTTGAGAATATACTATTTGTAAGTATATAATATAAATATCATAGTTCGTTGGTTCCAGTTGGGTTTGTAAAGATTGTTTGTGGGTATAGATGAAAAAGAAATCACAATAAATGTGACATTTTCTAAATAAAAGGAAGAAATGAGCCAGGTGTAGTTAATCTGATTTATTGACAAGACGGAAGATGTATTTAAATGAACCAGTGGAACTGATGAAATCCTGACTGTATCCTGTATTACAAAAATAAAAGAATCCCATAAGGCAATGCAACATGTTTCAGCTGGACATGGACTAAACTGTCAATATCTTACATGTAAGTATTTACTGACGCATCAACCTGATATCCATCCAACATGTGAGTATCCCTGCACAGATCCGTATCGGTCACAACACACGCAGAGTCAAACAGACGGCTTAGGTGCAACGTTATTTAAAGGCTAAGAGGTGGATGGAGATATACTGACGCTACATGAGTGGATAGATTAGCTTCATAGCACATCTGTCTATGCAGTGTTTATAGGATTTGATACTACAGTTTCATGCTGAATTGTATGTTGTATTAATACTTCAACTGTACTCCTCGTGTCTAATGAAAACCCCAGGAAATACACGTTATAGATACAGACGCTGTAGTGATGTCAGCGGGGAAACGTTTCCTCCAGTAAAACGCTTCGATCGTCAATTCTCCACTCGGCCTGCAGTCTCTCCGGGATACTGTCGCACAACAGATGCATTGAATGATAAAATAAACAAAGTGTATTTGTATTAGAGTTCCACTGGACGATGGTTTCAGTTATTCTCCCAGGTCAGGCTGGATTATAATCTTGTTTTTGCAGAGGTAAAAAAAAAAAATAAAACAAAAAACATCACTTTCATTCAACACATTCAATACCTACTCAGCATGTTTATATCCTCTGTGTGTCACCGTCAGAGGAATCGTTTCATTTGGACCTGCATGTGCTCTCTCATAAAGTCAGCGAGCGACTCCTGGCAAATCTGCTGCGAGCAGTTATGCTCTGTGTTCTGAAAGGCGTAGTTTTAACGAGAGGGAGGATCTAGGGAACCCCTTGCTCTGGTGGTGAAGTTAAAGATAAACACCTCATGTGCTTTAGTCTTGAGAACTCAAAGAATGAGATGAGGTGAAGATTTGTCTCTTACAAGTTGCATATTTCTTTTGTTCATCTGTAGCATTTAGAGATGTAATGTGAAAGGGCTGAGGAGTAACTACACGGTGCATGCTTCACTCAGGAGGACGTCAGGAGGTTTCAACTTGGCTCTTTGGGATACGTGATAAAACCGACCGTCCCGAGTCTTTCCCCAATGACAGTAGATAAAAAACTCTCTAGCATAGCTTACTGAGGGATGTGCATAATGATATGCAAACTGGCTAAAACGCTTGTTACCTACACATCAGTAACTCCACTGAACATTCATGGACTGTCACTGGCACAGAGGTCTGTCTAGCCTCGCCTCTGCTGGCAAATATCAACACTTACTTGGTGGATGTGCCCCTCGTTGATTCAGTAACGCAATGTCTGCAGGAAATGGAAAGGCGTTAATTAGGTCCTGCCTGACCACGTCTGGTAAAAGTCTGGTGACATCAGCTCTGATGTCGGGGCTAAGTGATCACGATGAGATCTGCCTCCGCTGGCTCTTTGCTTTGGTCCGTCCTCTCTTCCTCCGGGGTGTCTTCCGGCTGAGCCTCGTATCCTTCGTCCCACGGGGCCGAGCTGAGCCCTGCGGGGGCCGACCGGGAGTGAGGTGTGACGGTCCGCCCCAGGCCCTGGTACTGACCGTTGGGCGACACCGGGTTGGACGCCGCCTCGGCGATGGCATCCTGGGAGCCCGACGAGAGCAAGCCGGATCGCTCGCCATCACTCTGCGCCTCGCCAAAGTAAGACTTCCTCGGACGACCCAGAACTGTTCTTCCTGTCGACGACGACCGGAAACATCCTCTCAATGTTGGACAACATTATTACAAACTGGAAAGACGCTGGCAGCCAGAAGGCACTTACCAACGTTGCGAACTTGTTCAGAAATGTCTGCCCTGACATCTGATATGTCCCACATTGCCATGAAAGAGTCAAAGCACGAGCCCTCCTCCGCCTCCTGGATGTAAGGCTTATAAGTGAAGCTGAAGTGATGGGCTATGGCTGCTAGGAACATCTCCACACATATGATGAAATCCTGAGGGAACCAGGACAGTCGCAGTGTTGCAGTTAGGAACTAAAACCAAAGAGATTGATTTTCTTACAAAAATCTCACCAAAAAAAATAAAATAAAAACTATCCCACCTGCAGTCCAGTAGCAACCGCCTCCACGCTTTTCCATTCCCATGTACGCTCCTCTGAAATGATCCCCACCTTCACCAGCAGAGCGATGAGCACGGCTTGCCTGCGAGTTTAAGTCATCAGATCACAGCCTGACACGGAATCTGCATGTCCTTACACAAGTCATCCAGGAACAGCCGTGCCAATATTTTTTAATACAAAGAGAGAGAGTTTTACCAGAAAGAGACAAACACCACCATCTTCACACACAGGAATTTGCCCACTGGTTTGATTGGACCCAGTTCTTCCCTCAGGGCTCTGTAGAACAGCACCAGGCAGTACATGGCAAACTAGATCAAGAAATGAAAGAGAGCACTTGGTCACACATTTTTATATCCGCCCTCTGAAAATACAGTTGCATAGTAAGTCCCATAAAAAAAAAAAAAAGAATAAACCCTTTCTAACCCTTTCTAAATGTGTCTAAATGCACATGACGGTGGGGTAATTACCAGCTGGGACATATTGTTGAAGATGACCAGGTACGTCCATGCATTTTTTGAACTGAAATTTCCTTCATCATACACTCCACTCAGCTGGCAGATTCTGGGAAGAGGAACACATCAACCACAATTAATCTCCACACAAAAACATGATACGAAAATGCTCTTGTTCGTATTAACAAGTAAAATGAGAAGCAACGAACATCGGAGTTTACTCACAAGGCAATTACTGTCGTGACAGGTCGTACGACTGTGTACTGTAACACCCCCAGTTTGCATCTCAGCAGTAAAACCCTGAAGAACAAACATGTGACCTGGGTTAGACCGATATTGGCTTCACAAGATCTGAGTTGATGCTATTAAAAATCTATTGAATTTTACAACAAATAAATGAAACACACACAGCCAACTGTGGTTGTTTCTTAAGCTTGGAAATCCATAAATGCAAGAACTAAAGGGCTATTCATTTAATAGATGAGACTAATGCTGGTGACATTCAGGTAACTGTTGTTCTGTTTACTTTTTAAGAGTCTTGAGTGAAAAAAGGAATGAGAAGGAGGATGAGGAATAACCTCCAGGCAAAATGAATGTTGACCAAGGACTGATGGTGCCAGACTGTGGCTAATTTGAAGCTGGTGACTGTCATTGATTTGTTTATTTCAAGAGAAAAAACAACACATTTCATCTCAACATTTAAACATTATTGTGCCTGAGACAAAGGCACAGAAGCTTCCGCAAAAAATGTAAAACCAACGCACCGAAAAGGGTAGTGATATAAAAAAAAAAACATTTGTGTGTGAAAGTGGTTTTACTCTGAAGAGCACTCACTCTCCCATCGGCCATGGCGGGCAGCAGCAGAGGGGGGGCAGGTGTTTCTGCTGCTCCTGAACCTCCAGCATCAACACCAGGCTCGGGTACTGATTCTCCAGGTAGTTGAGCAGGAAGGTCATGAAGTTGTAGATGACGTAGGCCTCATAGCACTCTCTGCACGTGTCCACATAGATCGCTATCCCTGGGTATTTCAGCGCAAGCCACTGAGAGAGAAGCAGCAGGGTCACAGGGAAAGATTATCCCGCAGCATTGAGATTAGATTCTGTTAACATTGCTGCTCAGGGCCAGGACCAAAATGAGTGATGAGTCAACTTACGCTGTCCAGGCTGTAGATCGGGACCATCCATAATATTCTGTAAAAACCATGAAAACACATGGATTAAAAAAAGTCTGTTTCAGGCACGGTCATGGAAGACATGTTGACATCTTTACCTGATGATGGGTTTCTGAAGCTCTGGCTGAGTGTAGTGCACCAGATGCTGGAGAATGCCCCACAACGATATGGGAATGGTCATGAAGACAAATATCCCAGCGATGAACCATGCTTTGTTGTGTGTGCTAACCTGCCATTGCAAAGAAACACACACTGAACACGTCAGTGACTCACACGGCTTAGTTTTAGCTTGTGAAGTGATAAATACTTGATGAACAGAAAACATTTTTCATATCTGAGGACGATCAATCATGTATGGTCATCTACTTGTGTTCAAGTTTTATTAGGGATGCCATTAATTGCATAACTACTGTTGATGCTTGGAAATGTGTCTTGCTGCTCCTCCCAGAGATGTTGTTGTAAGGGACACGGACCAAAAAAACTATGATCGCTGTGCTATGAAGAACATGCGAAAATATGTTAAGTTCAAAGATGACCCCCCCCTTCACACACTCACATGATGATAGCAATTACACAAAGCACACAAAGGGACTCTGTGTGAAGGACATGGCATCCCTTCAAAATTTATTTTGAAATAAGACATTTTCTAGTTGAGGATTATATCATGTTACTTAGTTATAGTATTTGAAACCTTAGTGGTTTTAAAGTTGGGTTAGGTACATAATGTGTTGCCCTGGAAGTCAATAAAATAATCTAGACTAAATTGAAAGGCATTTAAAACTTGTGAAGTCCTGTGGATGCGTTCCTATGAAAGAAATGCAGTGGAGTAAACAAATGAAATTAAAAGCCGAACCAATATGATTCCAATCAACTCAATGTATAGAACTGTATTTTACTGCATCAGATCTCTCTAGGGTATCTATGTATCTGTGGGAGCAGCATGGCTCCCAGGACTCAGAGGACACAGCGTGTGCTCCTGATCCACTGACCGCAGACTTCTGCAGCTCCCAGATGCACAGCGGCAGCACCACCAGCAGCAGCAGGATGTACAACACGACGACCAGCGGCCGGATCCAGCGCCTCCAGTTCCCGCAGGAACACGGTATGTTGCACATCGAGGCCTCCGGAGCTGGCCCGAGGCTCAGCGGCTCTAGACAACAACTACTCCTTCCTCCCCGGTGTGAGGACGGGGACCCTGCGCTGACGCCGCTCGCTAGCTTCGCATCGCAGTCGCGCCTCCGACCGTTTACCGCGAGTTTACCGCAACACCCGCGTCCCCGTTAAAGTGCGTCAGCTCGTCCTCTACCGAGAAGTTCCATTCATGAAGACCCTGAAACAGATCGTGTCACTCGGGTTCGCTGAGCTAGGCTGCTAACGCTAGCTCGTCAGCTGACTGCATGTAAACAAACACAGGCGAAGACCCGCATCGGCTGAAAACGTTGGGTTCCTCTGTATTTCTGACGCAAACAGTTGAAACCGCAGGTGAATCGACTCCGTAAATAACTGTTTTAAGCTTCAATGTTCAACGTTTTGAAGTTTACAGAAAACTAATTCCAGAGTTGCTTCTTCCGGTTATCCACGGTACAGCCCCGCCCAGAACCCATCCTTCCTCTAGTGCTAATTGGCCGTTGATAAACCCCGCCCATATTGTTGAAGCTGATTGGTTTGTTTGGAGGAAGTAGCCGTTATAAACAGGAAGTTGGGTTGCCCTGCTTAAAAACCTAAGAGATTAAAGTATTTCAACTCTTTCCGCTGAAGCTGCCGATTAAATATTTCCTCATATGCACATGTACCTCTACTTCATATAATTTTCTTATACATACTTTCTTACATATTTTCACATATTCACATACTTCCCCTCATATTTTAATTTTATTGTACACATAAATTCCATATTTTATAACATCACCCCTGATGTCAAAGTCAACTCTTGTCATTTCTGCCATAGAATCGATTCAAATGCTGATTCTCTCGGATCCCCGGTGTTAACAGGTAGACAGAACATATAAGTACACAAAACATAGTACACATTAGGACATGGTGTGGAATTTTGCATAAATACAGGTAGATAAAGAATGCAAAGCTTCTTCATCAGATGTAAAGTAATAAACATTGATATGATGTAGTCAATAGCAACACTTGTAGTGTGATATAAGCATTTACTGGAAAATATTAGTTGTCTGTGTCTGCTTTTATATATTTTTTTTATAATTTGAAAAAAGCTTTCCTACTGACCACATCACATGTGTGTCGCAGAAACTGTGCTTTCGCCACCAGATGGCAATGTCAATTAACAGTTCCTGTGAAACCACCCAGTTCCAGTGGGGGTGGTAGCAAACAGTGGGTCGTTTCTTAAACTGTCTCAGACCTCATGGTCTTTCCTTTGGTCTGTTGATGGAGCAAAGTTTTCTCATGGCCCACATTTCATATCAGAGAAGGCACATGTTGATGATGGCTGTGCTCCATTTATAATCTATTTATTTCTGCTGACTCTCTGTGTGATGTAAATCTTTAGGGGAGCATGTCCAGTGGCTTCAGCTTGATTTAATTTAGGGGACTATTGGGCAGTGAAAGTCAGTGCTCCACTTCACAATACCACTTTTGTATTTTGTTGTTAAAATTAAAAAGATATATTTACAGACTTGTCTTTCTTAGGCCTGAACTACAGGACTAATCACTAAATCATAACATAGAATTAGTGATTCTGCTGCCTTAAGCTTGACCTCAACAAGGCTATCCAGAAGTTTTGATTGTGTTATAAATTAAAAATAATAACAAAGTCAGCACTCGTATGGCAGTCTTCCAATGAACCACTGTTCGCTCATTTCAATTTGCCCTGGTTTCCCAGACATCTGCAATCTTTTCTTTCCTGTAAATGAACAGTTGGATGAGAAAGAATCACACACCAGTGTGTGTCTGTATGTCTCCCTGTAAAATGAGAGGAGGCAGAATTTTCCCGTCTATTGCACCATGTCTCCACTGCCCCACAGTCACAGGAATCACCGGTTGTTGCAGGACAGATTGTTCATGAATTTTGAATTGATCCTTTTGGCTTTTATGAATTAGAGATGGTCTTTGCCACTAGTTGTGCAAGCGAGTGTCATGGTGGATAGCTTGGAGGGATTGCCAAGCAAAGTGGCATACAGGGTACAACCACGATAAGGCAGGGTAGATAAACATATGCTGTGTTTGATCAGAGCCAAAACACATTTTAGAATAAAGGATGTGGCGCCCATCACTTCTGCTAAATCACAGCCAAAAACTGTGGCTGAAGCAGCTCGTACTCTGCGTGCCTCGCAGGAAACGATGAACAGAATGGATCAGTCGGTCGGCGGAGCAATGATAATCAATGCACAAGGAAAGAAAAGACATACTGTCTGATTCCCGAGATGTAATGTCTCAGCCAAAGTGCACCTCCTTTGTCAGAGTAATAAACCAGCGTGCGATTGTTCAATGATGACTTATTTATCTTAATACGTCTGCCACAGGCTTGTGTGTCAGGAAGTGTTCAGGCTCAATGAGGGCTGCTCACTTCATTTCGCCTGCTCCTGAACAACAGTGCAAGTGAAGAAGTTGAAGAAGCTCAGTGGAGCCAAGGCACATCAAGAGGGAATATAGGAGTCATAGTTTTACATTATGTAACTCGGAGCCTCTTTAGAGGGTCAGGCTGGCAGCATCCTATTGCTTTTTACGTTCAACTTCCAGTATTGAATCAACAAGAGTGGCCTGCTCATCCAAAGCTGAATGCAACTGAATCCTTTGTATAGAACTCGAGGGAGTGTCGATGTTAAAACACAGGACTAATAATAACGACTACATTTTGAGTCCATATATAATGACATTAACAAAAGTTCTGCATTTAGTCATGCCAGTTTGGTGTGATGAAGCAAATTCTAAATTTACCAACATGCTCATTAACAAAGCCCCTTCAGCTGCTCTGTATTTCCTGTGTGCAGAGGCGGGACCTGAAGGCCTCATGCGCACCATGTGTCTGGGCCGCAGACGCAGCCAGAGACGCTCAGCTGCTCTTCTCACACAGGCCTTTAGCGTTTCAGCTTTTCGGGCTTTTGCTTCTTACCCTCACTTGTCCTCTCCCCGCTCTACTGTGTCCATCTCTTTAGGCGTGAATGTTGCAAGACATATTCCAAAATTAAATTGAATATGATGACTGTGCCTGAAGAAAGACTTTCAAGACTTTTCTTTATTTCTAAATGTAAAGACTTTAGCGGGACACCCAGTGACGCAACCTCCATTGTCTTTGCCTCAGACTCTTGTGGTTCAACATACTGAGAGTATCAATGAAAAAAATCTGAGTGGGCTCCACATTGAGAAGCACCTTGGAGCCTTCAGAGCCCCTTATTTGTTTTCAAGCTTTATTCAATTCACTGCTGGCAAGAAAAAAAGGTTCCCACCAAATTCCACAGAAATAAAACCGCACTGTCTCACTCTTCCTCACTTCCTCTCACACACGCAGATTGTTCACTTCCCAGAAACACATGGACGTTATCCCACTGGGCTTCAGCTGAATGTTAATAGATGTTTTGCGTCATTTTCATCCTCTCTCATAAAATATGTGAAATGTTGAATTTCATCAGCCCATGTTTTGACCCAATCAGTTATTTTGCATGAGGAGCATGAAAGAGTTTCATGAAGTTTATGACTTGGCAGAAACTAACAACAGGCTTCAGCCAGATACATGTGCTGTTCCTCAGCTTTGAATTGAATCGGTGTTAGCTGGTGCAAAATAAGTGTAAAGTAAACACTTGTTCCATTAAAGTAAGATGAAATGTATATTGAACAAAGTTCCACTGCCATTGAAACTATTCCATTACAGCAACATATGTACATGTTCATGCAAACCCGTCACATCAAAGCCGAGAATGAAAACCGAGTTAGGTAACATTAAAACTCTTGTTTCCTCGATACTCTGTTAGCTTCGCACATGTGAAGTGAGTTCGCGTATCAAATTCCCAGCGTACTCTCCGCTCACATCCTCTGCGCTGACATTAGCAACCCCGAGGGCTCCGTTGCCAAGCAGGTCACAGCGAGCGTCAAATCACTCCCAGACGCTGATGAAAAACAGAGGGGGCCTCTGCCGGCCTTTCCGGACTAACTGACGATGGCGCAGCGGTGAAATGAGCCTCTTTGCTCACAGAGGACATGGAAAATGGATTTATTGGTAGAAGCAGCAGCACAAACACAAGGTTTACATGTTAAATCCAAGGCAACAAACACACAAATTCCGTCTTCCTCAGAGTCATGTGTATGTGTAACAGATTTATATGTTGATGGATAGTGGTAAAATAATACTGCACAGATATCGCTTAACAAAGACAGGGAACACACATACACTTACACACCCTCACACCCTCACATACACACACACACAGACACACACAGGTTTACATGTATTCACATATCAAACAGTATAAGGTGGTAGAGTTGAACACGATTGCTACACAAAGAACACTTATAGTTTCCTGTACTGTCCTTGCTCTCATTTCTATCAGTTAGCTATAATGCTAACGGTAGCAGCAAGTTAGCCATCAGCAAAGATATGGACAGTAATTTACATAAAGCTGTAAGGTGATCATAGTAATTAGTTACTGAAAGGTTTGGTGTGTAGATTTAGTGACAGAGAACAAGTGGTAGCTTCAGTTTGCTTAAAAACTCTAAATGTATTTAGTTTGTTCATGTTTGGGCTGCTTTAGATTTAGAACTTTGTTGATTCCTTCGGACCGGTTCAGAAAAGAAGTTGCGTTGGCCGGGAATCGAACCCGGGTCAACTGCTTGGAAGGCAGCTATGCTCACCACTATACCACCAACGCTCTGTGTATGTGCTCAGCTGCCTGGAGGACCCGGCTCAATGTAAATATGATGGGCCCGTTCTTCGTTAAAGAAAACAACTATTTGTACAATTTGGATGAAGCACACTCGTGAAAAAACATCTCGAGGATTATTTAATAGTGAATTTCTGTTAATAACCCCCCCACTACACGCTTCCCAAACCACTAACGTGAGATTAATCAGTATTCATTGATTTTCATAAAGCAAGAAACTCATTCACACACAAATTGTACGTGTACCACCACCTTTACAACTCTTCCCCCTCCGTTCTTACATAACTGGATAAAATACTTATCATTACAGCAATATAACACTTTATAAAAGTGGACACTATACACATATATGTATACATATTCCATGGCTTACACATGCACATTTAGCCTATTGTTGATTATGTATAGTAAAATTCACAGTGCTATTAAAAAGTTAATTCCTGTCCATTTTTGGTGAATGGTGACATCAGACCTGTCATAATACATTGCTACATATTTATCATTTGCTTGACCTGCGCTGCAAAAACAGAATGGAACCTTATCTGCTCCAAAAACAGTCCTGCACTTTTCTCGATCGGTGCCAGTGAACTGTTCTTGATCATATTCTGACACTGACGTAGTTCCAACAAATCTTCCAGCCGGAACAAGCATCGCTGGCCGGATGGCGTCCGTCCCCAGCAGAGGCGTCCTGGACCTTCTTCCTCTTCAAAGTCGTAATAACAAATAAGCAGTCCAGCTTATGGAATGGTCGCTTCATGGTTAGGTTAAAGACAAACAGAATAGGCTATTCCTTATGGTTGGAGGGCCTTTGGCCTCGTGGTTACAATAACAAACATGTGACTGAAGTTGAACAACAATGCATGGGAGAAACAATCCTGACCAAACAAAGGTCCGTCGTGTGAAGGTCTTGTGTTTTGTGGCTCAATCCGTCCATATGTGCATAGAACTGAACGTCCATTGTCCCCGTTAGGCTCATGTGTTGCGTCAGTGGTGGATGTGGACTGAAAAACAACCTTCTCTGAAGTGGCTGTAGTTTAAAAGATGTAGAAGCTTGAAACGTCCTCAGGCAGGACTCGTTGACTAGTTGCTGTCCTTCCTGATGCTGCGGTCGCTGAACAGGTTGTTGGGCTCGGGACTCTTACACTGGACGCTGGTGCCGTTCATGGGTCCGATGCTGCTCAGCTGGTTGTCAGAGTAGCACCAGCAGCACAAACATGACTTGAAGAAAAAACATTGAAGAAAATTCATTTTAAATTAAAAGTTTGTCGATGGATCCTAGTCATCTCTTGAACTGATCACCCCCCCCCCCACAACTTATATTACGTGTAAACTTGAGCCATGTTTTATCTCCAGCTCAAGTCCTTGTGACAAATATCTGCAGAGTGTGACGTCTGCCAGTAAATGGGATGCATGAATCAAAGAGCTGCTCTCACAAGGAATGCCATCACTACCTCTGAGTCATGGACAAGCCTGAGTCAAGCCTGAGTTCACTGTTTTCTTTACTGGCCAGACTAAATCCAAAGGCTTATTAAGAGTGTGTGTGTGTGTTAGATGCAGTCATGTCCCTCTCTCGTAGGAAAGTACTTTACCTTGAAGCAGTTTTTAAACTTCTTGCTCACAAAGTAGAGGATAATGGGGTTTATGCAGGAGTTGATGGTTGCCAGGTTGATACCAAGGTAGTCCAAGACCAACAGGAAACTGTAAAAACAAAACCATTATGCTTCCATCTCATATGTTGCACATTTGAATTTGCTCGACCAGCGACTCACCTGAGCAGCTCACAGCGAGAGTTGTCGTTGGGGCGGTAAATCATCTTCTTTAGGATCCGGCTGAGGTGCAGTGGAAACCAGCAAAGGGCAAAGATGAGGACGAGGCAGAAGACGGCTTTGGCCACTTCCCTCCTCTGGTGAAGAAAAGAAGAGAGCAGATGTAATGAGGCTTGAATAATGGAGCGTTAGACCGTTATTGATTAGACCATTCTACGCACTGTAAATGTTAACGTCCTGTTTGTGAACTTAATAAATGCCACATCACTTCTTAGCTAGAATTCAGCCATTAACATTAGAGACGTGGTCAGCAGCTTTTTTTTAAGACAAGATGGCATTATCAGAATAAAGTTCCATCGTCTGATCGTGGTGCATGTTTTCATCCTCATCGTCCTTGAGAAGAAGGACGGTCCCACCTGTTTGAGGTGCTCACTGAGGGCGATCCGTAGGCTGCCCTTCCTGTGGTTCAGCATCTCGCCAGTCATCAGAGTGTAAAAGATTCCAGTGCAGGCGAGAGGGACGCAGAAGTAGAAGCCAAACAGCCACCAGTCCTTTGCATCTTTGTAGAACTTAGAAATAATAGCAGAAATGAGAATGTGAGCAGGTCGATCACGCATCCTGTCCTCCTCCCCCTGCCCTGCGTCTCCCTTCATTATCTGAAATCGACCACATCCCACAAGTGACTCCTCTTGCAGCTAAATCTGTCAATGGAGAACTCTCTCTATTTTATAGAGTCTCAATTGCTGCTGATGTACTGGAAGAAGTCATGAACCTGAAGTGATCTAACTGAACCTGACCGGGACCGAAACCACCACCAGACTACCCCTGCACTCCAGTGCCATTGAAGTCTCTCTGGCTGGTTTGAATTGTCTTTAGTTTGATGAGGCATCTGGAAATTAAGTATACGCTTTAAAAACAGCACAACTTCAAAAGCGCCGCAAAGTCACTGAACCGTTTTACAAGATAAATCTGAAGAGAGAAAACAAAAACTCAGTCGATCAAACTCTGAACTTTGCTTCCTGTGAAGAGATAATCTGTGAGAAAGTCTTTTATATGATTTATTCATATATTTCATTTCTATCTAGGCTGGGTTCTGAAACATGTTTATCATAGAGATGTGAGACGGTGCATATGGAATAGATATGCACATGTGGCTCGGCTCGAGGCCTCAGATTTCAGACGGGTAATTGCACGTGGCCTGCAATCAATTATGTTCTCTGAGGATGTTTGAAAGGGCACCGCCGAACAGAGTAAATAGACCCAGTTTATTTCTTACAGGACCACTCCCCTCAAAAGGTGAATTTGGGCCTGGAGTAGCACATCCTGAAGTAATCACATTGTTGTTAGTTTTAAAATATTCATGGCCCAGGCAGGAAAAGTTACAGGTGATTGCTCTCGCTGTCATATTGAGGCTCTAAAAGTATACGGCCCCTTAACCAAAATAGCACATCGGCGTACCATTAAAAACACTCCGGACAAACAACACATGCTTTTAAGGCGATGGAAATATTCAGCTGAACGTGCACTTTCACTTGAAGCCCTGCTTGTGCAGCTGGGTTTCCTATCTCATTCGTCCTGTAATGTTTTGTCTCTTTACTCCTGGAATCAACGGCTGTTCTTGACACGGTGTCCTGTACGGCACATCGTGGCCTGAGCACAAGCAAAACAATGACTGGACGGAGATAAAAAAAATAGCGGAGGCGATGATGTTGAAGGACGGGAGCGCACCTTCATGAAGTCAGTCTGGGGGTTCATCATGCAGGTGCGTAGGCTTTGATTCCTGTAGGTGAAGGGGACGATGTCGAACACGATGGCCTCGGGCACGGCCAGGAAGGCCGACAGCAGCCAGATCGACACGATCTCAATGATGGTGAACATAGGGATGCCCACGCCCTGCACTCTGCTCCAGGAAGCCACAGCTCTGTACCTGTGGGGCACAAACACGTGCACTCAGGGCTGTAGATGAAAGACTCAAGTTTGGTCTGCGGGCTCACGTCATTGTCAACACAACGTTTATTATCCAGACGAATGATCAACTAATGCAGTACATCATTTTGTGCAGAACGTCAGAGCTATAATTTTACATGTGAGCACCTAACAAACAATATTTCCTCACCCTGATGTGAATAAAGAGACTCGCTTCCAGCTGCTTCTCCAAGTTTAAACAGAAACCAGGAAACTCATCCTCTTCTTCGTGTCTCTTGACTGACAAAGCAAACAGCGCTTCCCGTTTGCGAGGCAGCGAACTGCTCAGTCAGCAAAGCATATCAAGTGTTAAGAATTAATGACAAGAGATGATCAATTGTTTATTTTAAATATCTAATATTTATATTTCTGTGAAGCCTCCAAACAGACCGGCCCATGTTGGCAGGGAGGTCTGTGTTGGCTTGTGTTTCCCGTGCACTCGGTACTTGTTTGCCTGTTTGTTTCTTTAATGGAAACCACTTGTCGAAATGTTTTAGTAAAATCCCGCATCAAGATTTTATGGCAAAAACAATATATTTTTCATGACACATTTGAATTTCTCTGTTGAACAACATGGCGGCATTTATATTTCACTAAGTGGTAATGTATCCACCTTTTTTCGCTTCCTCCAATGATGAAAAGACACAAAAGAGTCTCACAGGCAGAGATATGCTATATACACGTTTCCAAGAGACGGGTGCTCTTGAACGCAGCTCTGCAGAGCTGCTGCTTCTTCTTCTTCTCTCTAATAGAGCTTGTTACATCCCTGCAGGGTTCAATCGGAACATAGAAGAAGAAGAAGAAGAAGAAGCAGAAGAAGCCTCTTATCTCTAAAGTTGTGCCTGGTGCATAAAGTGAGACGACACTGAACTTCAGCACTTCACTCTGATTAATTATTCATTAGGGAAATTCTATTAAGGCACTATTAAAAAATTAACTCGTCATTATCGTGGCTAACAAGATGGAGTTTTTAATATCTCTGAGTTCATCTCGGTGCAGCGTTCACTTTCTATCACACACTTATTGTTGTGGAACACAAAACAGTTCCACTCAACAATGAAGGAACAAATAAGAACCAGCTTTCCGATGGTTATTGATCTCTGCTGTTTCCTGGAAATACGATATTTATCATTTCTTTTCATGTGAACCAGCCTCGTAACAAAATGATTTTAGACACAAACAGAGCCATAACAATCTGAAGTGAGGCTCCCTCCTTCCCTCTCTCTCTCTCTCTCGAGACTGGATGCCTTGGCACGGCTCGCTGGCTGAATCTGACTTGTTTAATTTTCTTTCCAGCGATTTCACTGGACTGCCTCCTTCAGTGTAATCAAATTTGCTTTTGTAATCTTTTTTTTCTCTCCCTCAAACATGTTACAAAACCATCCAACCACGGGGAAATCTGCCCGACTTGTTGAGGATGGGAAAGCGGTTCTAAGTTGAAATCGCCCCCAAAAACCTTTTTGAATGTTTATATATCCCTATCTGTGCAGTATATCCCATCTCTCTTTATCTCATTTTATCTTAAGTGACACACAACAGACTGTAACAGGTTGAGCTGTGTGGAGGATGTGGACACTGACCTGTCCACGCTGAGGGCACACAGGTTGAGGACAGTGATGCCCACAGAGGCTTTCTGCAGGAAGGGCACCAGCTTACACAGATACAGGCCGAAGTCGCTGTCGTCAAACGGCCAGCGTGACACCAGCAGCTGGGTGGAAAAAAAAAACCCAACAAGATCAGAATATTCAGGTTGATGATGATGTCATGAAAACCTTTAGATTAGCTGATTATTGAGCTCTGAAAACCGGCAGCTCAACTTGAATGATGACTATTCAGCATATCGTCGCTCGTATCCAAGAGCCACTTCCACAGCCTGTCATCATATGACTTCCTTCCTAAAGTAAGTCAAGGCCACGCGAGTAGAGTTTTTTTCGTTTGCGTCAGAGCGGCCTTGACAAGTTTCCCCTCAGAAAGACACAACCTGCGTGGAACAAGTGTCTCTGGGCCAGACCCAAAGGAAGAACTTCCTGGTCCTTCCTGCCCGTGTTTACCCACGCACTTTCCCAGGAGTTCAGGAGAGGAGCCCACGCCATTGTTTTTAAGTGGCAGATTATTTTTGGAAACCCTGTGGCTGCCCAGAGGAAGTGCCCGGGGGACCCCGGGTTGTGTGGAAGTGGCTCTTTCTTTGTTTGCCCCATGGTTTGGTTTCCTCCTTGCACACGTACATCTGGAAGTACAAAGTCACCGTGCCCTCAGAGTGTGTTCATTTTAACCAGGTGGCTCTATTATTGTTCCGCTGTGAGCTGGAGCCCCGTGATGAACTCACAACATCACACTGACTGATCCTTATATTTAGCCGTCCGTGTTGATTATTCTACAGAGCTGGAAGCTGGTGTGCATCAACACCAGGCAGGAACCCTGAGAACAACACGTCATCATTAGATCTACTTTCATCATTTGGAGGAAAACGCTGCAGGATTTCTGGTCCTGATTGAGGCCGTAAACACAGGGCTGAAATAATAATAACGCGCTGCGTCCGAGGGTCGAGAGTTTTTTTGGTGTAAATTTGTTGTCACCAGGGTTAAAACTACTTGATGTAATATCTTGAAACTCGGGCGAAGGTTGCTTTGTTGCTCAAGGGAAAAAAACCAAACATTTTTACTGGTTTGGAATCAAAACAGGGAGCAGATTCTTTTTTTATAACTGCCTATTAAAAGTTTGTACAAGTTTCCCAGGGAATCTTGAAAATCACACAGATTTTTATGAATGTGGGCAATGTGGTGAAAAGCCAAGTGGAGGATTTAAATGTGGGTCAGGGCTTTTTTGAGTTGCTGCGTTATCCAGTAGGATTATAAACCTGTGGCTCTCTCCGGCGTTTAGCACTAAGGCTTGGTTTCATTCAAGCTGTGGGTAAACGTATGGACTACCCACGACAAACTGAGTCAAAAACTCCTCACGCGATTTATCACTGGAGGAGCGCTTGAGTATTTCCGAAAATAAAACATAGAGATAAGCGACTGATGTCTCAGCTCAGCACGAGGCCCCTCGCATGTGTGGCTACAGCCTGATCCCTGTGTTTACTCAAACCGGCCGTATCCCTGCTCCTCTCATCACTAATCTGCTCACACCCCGAAGATAACCCCGTCTGACTGATTACACTTTCCCGTCTATTTGCTCCCTCACTTACGCCCCGCCCCCATTTTCCCGTCTGTGCTCTCCCATGCACTCGGAGGCCTGTCACTCAGCAGCACGGCAGTGGAGAAAAACTGCACCTTGTAAACGTTGATCGGTATATCGATGAGGATGTAGATGAGGTCACCCAGTGCCAGGCTGGCGATGAGGGCGTTGGGCCCGTTCCTCATGCACTTGTTGCGGTAGATAATCCTCAGCAGGGTGGCGTTTCCGATCAGGCCCACTGCGAACACTATCACGGAAATGGTAGTGTTGATGTACTTAAAATATTCCCGAACAGAAGTCGTCTGCAGGCACATGGGCGGCGGCACCGGCCGCTTCACCACCGTCCCGTTGGCAGAGGGGGGTCCCACTGCTTGTGGATCGGCCCCTGGCGCCCGCTGATGGAGCGTCAAGTCCCTGCTCGGGCTGACGGTGCTGTACGTTCCCAGGTCCTTCTCGGTCTGAGCTCTGTTTATCTGACACATTCCTCTGGCTGCCACACAGGCCGTCAGCAGCAACATATGTAGAGCGGCGCTGCCCATGGTGGAGCCCGGTCAGAGCTTTGATTCCTCGGATTGAAATATGGATCTGCGGTGAGGAAACGACACGCACCAGAGGAGAGAAGAGCTGGTTAGTTTTCAGAGAACGCCGACCATTGCATTTTCGATTAAATCTAACCAAAGTGGAGAGTTAGAGGAAAAGGTTCGGGAGCGTCACAAGCACTGGGACTTTCAAGCTTCAGGGAGGTGGAAGAGACGGTGGGGGCCGGGACAGTGGGACGGTGAGGATGCACAAAGGGCATCTCCTGTCCTTTCCTGGAGGAAATCTTTTTTTGTTGTCGCTGCTCTTTCTCAGTGGCACTGCTGTTAAACAGGAGGCTTCACGTGCGCCCGTGCTCCTCCGACCACGAGCCTCGGCTGTGGGTTTACAACTGGATGGTTCCCTCGCTGTTGTAGTTTCCCCATCTGTTCCCAATTTCGAGAATTTGAAACTGTTCTTGCGTGGCTGCGGGGGTCGATTTCAAGTAAAAATACACAATGGAAGATGATCAACGACAAAAAGACAAAACACTGACAATTCATCTATCCATTTCTTTTACTGCCTCTAATCAGGAAAAGAATCAACAAACTTTCTGGACCCAAACCAGAGGAAGCCTCTCCACAGTGAGGAGCAGATAAAGTTTCAAACTGTCAGATGGATAGTGAAGCCCATTTTCATCATGCCACAGAGCAGGCAAACTCTTATAGCCCAGAGTTCTTCCTGTTCAAAGTCCCAGCTGTCACCAAGTACACAAAGAACTATTTAGCAGCCAGCCCTTCAAGTAGCATCACAGTTTAGCATCAGCATGACACTGCTGGGATCTGTGACAGCACGCAAACCGATCTGTCCATAAATAATAAATACGTTTGGTTTTCACCTACCGCTTCTAAAATGTCTGCCTGGCCCCCTTGGAAACTGTCAGGCAAACTTTCGGCTGAAGCCCCCAGACATCTGTATCACATCACATGAGTAATTAACGCACTATCAAAGCCGCACGGTATCCCACTTGGTTTGAGCAGTGCACCCGTCTGCTCCGAGGTGCCTTCGCATTATGGCTCAGAGTTTCCTGTTGAGAGTTTGCAGTATGTCTGAGTGTGTGTGTGTGTGTGTCAGAGCACCAGTGAGACACTTTGACTGGGTGGGATAGTAATTCTCCACCTCCCTTTGGTAACAGACTGGGCCCCCTTTGGAAACATCCCCCCCCCCCCACCCTCCACTCTCTCCTCTCTCTTGGAGGCACCGCCTGCTGACAGTCTCACACACACACACACACGCACACACACATACATTCATATACACACGGACGTCCGCAGGGGCATCTGGGAGCCCCCCCCCACCGCCCCATCTGCCCTTTTCTTCTAAGCCCTCCTCCTGTCTCTTCCAGGGCCGCTCACGCTCTGTTTTTACATACATTACATGCAACTGTTTCCTCACACGAGAGGCAGCAGAGGTTTGATCGGAAGGAAGACAACATGAGACAGTCAAGTGTCCAAGTTGTTATGTCTTGTTTCTTCTATTTTAGACGGGAGGGGGAGGGCGGAGACGGGAAGCAGGAGAGAACTACCATCAGCCGCCGGGTGGGTGGTCAGAGTGCATCACGCTCTCTCACTGCTGCTGAAACTCTAGTTCAGTAATGGGCCGTGAAAGGATGGTCGTCACTGAGAGTCACCCTTTAAATGACCAGATATATATTATCGTTGTAAAAAAATCACAACACGAACAAAACACAGTTTAAAATCGTCCCCGACAGCTCAGGGCTCCTTCAGATGACGAAGCGAGGGGAGAAGACGAGAGAGAGCAGAGCTCCTGCATCAGTGTCCATTATGGATTCCAGAATGGATCATTAATCATGATGTGCATTAAGAGCAGGAAGAGGAGCCGCTCATCCTCGATCTTTCTCCCCCGACAAAGAGCCGACGCAGCAGCTGCTTAAAGGGGAAAACCACTCAATTAAGATGTTCCCGTTCTATTCCTGGTGCGTCTGACAGAAAACAGAAAATCTCTCGTGATCACATCAAACTAACAAAATGATAAAGTAACCTGCTGCGATGAGATTCAAGTAGAACAGGAACTTGTGTGGACTGGAGCATTTATGTGACCAGGAAACAGTTATCTCCAGTTTCACTACAGTGAGTTTATTTGTAAATGTGGGATTTTTAGACAATACACAATCTAATACATGTTTACTATAAGTACTGAAGTGAGCCTATATTATTTATTTGCGCTTAAATGCAACTTTACATTGATATAAAATAGTAAGGGATAGATTTATTTAACATTATATAAATAATAGTTAAAGGTGAATACATATAAAAAATACATTACATACATTTAATGCATATACAGTTTTACACAAAGCAATGCAACACCCATTTTTTTTAAATCAAACTTTATTAATTATACTTGAATTGAAGGCTGAGCGCCGATTCATGGGCAGGTACTTCCTCCTACAGTGCGGTGCGACTTAATTGGGTAATGCCAATATTTACAGCCATTTAAAATTAAAGGGATCATGTTTTCTTTAATTGTAGTCATGAATATATTCATGGCCTCTGAATTACTTATGGTCAGCAGTGGCGAATATTTAATTTATTGGAACGTGATTTGCTGACGGCATCTGATTTTCTTTTTTTTTTTTTATCTGCGAAGTCCCTTGATTGTTGGCAGCTTCGATGACATTTTAACTTTTGAGGGGGTAGTAGAGCCTTTGTTAGTAAATCCATTAATATATAAATGATGAAACCTTTACCTGCTCCCAGTTGCTTTGGCTTTCATGTTGTTGTTGTGTTGTTGTTT
Organism: Pseudorhombus dupliciocellatus; assembly: GCA_016785235.1. Lineage (NCBI taxonomy): Eukaryota > Metazoa > Chordata > Actinopteri > Pleuronectiformes > Paralichthyidae > Pseudorhombus > Pseudorhombus dupliciocellatus. Next base: position 2,061,934 of record JAFBJW010000054.1, on the reverse strand, counting down.
GGATCGTAATCAGGTATTAATGCCATTCTGTCTGAACTCAAAGATGGCAGGCTGCCTGGTAATTCATATGCTTGTTCTCTGATGGCATCTGTCGAAGTGTGCTCTCTGCATATTGGTACATACCCTATGGGAAATTTCAATCCAGCCCCAGACTGAGTGGGATGTAAGCAATTTCTTAACTGGGACACTTGCACGAAAACAGAAAGAACAGAGAGGAAAAGATACAGGGAGAAAGAGGAGGAGAGAGAGAGGGAAGGAGGAAACAAGTTTGAGGCCAATTCTTCTGTGACAAGCAGTGACAGCGTGAGCAGGGCTGAGTATACCGCCTGGCTTTATTAATTTGGGACATATGGTTCACACAAACAAAAAAAAAAGTTCCAGCACGAGAGAAAAAGTCGTGCGAATTGTGACGGCGGCGTTTTCATAATAGCCTGATTTGTGCCAGCGCCTGACTTCATTGGAAATTAATCAATATAATATTAACAGACTCCTTTAATTAGAAGGAGGGAAACGTTGTCAGAGCAGCGATGATGATATGTGATGAAAAGAGCCTGTGGAGAAGTCGGTGTTCTCCAGACGAAAACAGTTGTGGTTCAGTTCCTGCCACTTGTTTTCTCCTCACTCGTGTAACTGCTGGGAAAGGTCAAGAGATCAGGGACCAGTAGAATTGTGGGGGGAAAACTTTATCAGGGAATCTGCAATTAGCAGATAAATATTTCAGTATTAAGACAGAGCAGCATTTTTAGATTAATATGGTAATAAAACACAATTTTTATTTCCTCATAAATACATGTAACTGAGAAATACTTATAATACAGTGAAATCTTATGCAGTCACTCTAATTGCACTGATATGTGAGTCTGTAGAATCAGTGAACTATATTTTTAATAACTTAATAATGTTGTTCAGGTCTTGTTGCCGACTTTAACTTTCTTTGTCCAGTTTTATTCTACGCTATTCAAACACCCCAGTTCATTCTCTCTTTGGATTATAGACTGGAGGGCTTGGCGATCGCACCACCGACTGTTGAACATTGCACAGGGTTGATCACACAGTGCCCTCACTGTATAAAACTTGAATCTACTATTTCTGTCTTGAGATGTCGAAGTCGTCTTCAGACTTGTCATACGCGTTTCCACTTTGTCTCTTGTGACTTGAACCCGTGGACGTGGAGCGCCGTCCCCTGTGGTGTCGTCAGCACTGAACTTATCAGGGCTGTTTACCGTCCAAGGAACAGCTGGGTCCTGCCTCTGCACAATGGCTTTTAGATCATGAAACCCAGCCGTTTTTCCTGTTATGGTGGAGGGTGGTGATGGCTTCACTGCCCTCTGCCACGCAGCAGAAACCTGTTCCTCTACTGCACCACAAAGATACACTTGATGGTTGATGGTCCTATCGAAAGTCTTTAGCTTGATTCCACTCACTTGAAACCACAGATAGAAGCCTCTGATCTGGGGGAAGTTTGTTATCAGCTGAACTCTTTAAAGACGATTCAAGAGGCTCTCTGCCTCCGGAAACTGGTCGGCCTCCAAATAACAAGACAAGAAGTCATAGTTAGCATGTTTCCATAGCCGGAATTAGCATGTTTGCCAAAATTAGCAATTGTCATTGGGAAAAAAAACACAATGACAGAAATGTTGCCGATGAACTGATTCATACTCTCCTATACCCACAATAGAATCACTGAATAACTGTAAAGCGTGGTGCTGTTATCCAAGAGGACAGAGATTATAAAAGTATTCCTGCTCATTAAAAGCATATTGCATACTGCTAGTCATTTTTCCAAAATGTTGCGATAACATACAATACTCGCAGTGTTCTTATGCGGGACCCAGAGCTCTGAGATGACAGGCGAACTGATAGTGGGGTGAGCTGAGGCCCGGACACATTCCTGCTTACTGTCTGGCTCTTGTCAGACAGGCCTCGAATGTGCTGATAAATCCTAGAGTCTAGGCCCATCGCACTTTTTTTGCGTTCCCCGTATCTGGAAGCCAGTGAGTGCGCGTTCAGAACGTCTGGGAAATAATTAGGCCCAACAGACAGGACCCATTTTGGAAAATATTTAGTGCTATGGTGCTATGTGTGTGTAAGTTCTGCACAGACTTGTGATTAGCCTAAAGCTGCTGTGTCAGAATCTGCCACTGGGGCCATGATCTCTGCCTCACGCTGCCCTCACCCCGAAAACATCTGTGGACAATTTGAAAGTCGTTGGCTTCTTGTTAACACAGCTGTGAAGACCAAGGGGCCGAAGCTGCAGAGACCTGAGTGGAGGTGGACCGACGCGGTCGAACGCTGAGACGTTGATCTCTTGTTTGCTGATGTAGACGAATCAATCCCGCAGTGTAACTGCAGCCATCTGCTCAGCCAGTGCTGAGTGCTCAGAGATCTGCTTCCTATTCAGATCGCCGTCCAGCAAATTGACATACGTGTGCCATGTGATGGTCTCCAAACACGCACTCTCCTGTCCACCGACCCACTGCATACTTTTCCACTAATCTCCTCCCGACTGTCCATCATATCCAGTTGCTATTTAGACTGACCGCCCCCCCGTGCTCGCCCCAGAGCACCTAATCCCTCCACTTATGTCCCTTGATTGCGAATACTGTTGTTTTGTGTTCTGACGCAGCTAGGGCTCTGGGCCCGTCTGCGTTCCTCGTTCAGGCTGCTTTGTGGACATCCTGACGGAGAGGCTTTCTTCTTCTTCTCATGAATGCTTCACATTTCTGGAATGTTCTGAAATGGGGTTTGTTTGGAAACAGCTTTGATTACAATTCAGTCTCACATCCGAGGATCCTGACAACAAAGTTTTTAAATTTAAATAGACAGTTTCCGACATCCCTGTGGTTTTAAGGTTCAGTCGGTCACCTAATGAGCTGCTGCCTGGAATAGAACTTTACTCTCCCACCACACACAATCAAGCTGCTATGATGGGTTAACATTTAGGTCACTGAAACTGAGTCTATACTTAACACACACACTTGGGCTGCAGCTGTCGGACTGAAGCCAGAGAATGTAAACACACTTGAGTTATAGTGCATTTGCAGGATTATTGTACAGACAATAATAAGACATGAATATGATAATGACCTGTAAAGTATTCAAGAGATGACACCGAAATATACGTTTTGCTTTTTCAACAAACTCCATTAAAGAAATGAAACAAAATTTAACAGAATTTCAAAAACAAACAAGTTGCCTACTGGATGGTCGGGGAACGTCTCTATAATTTGGTGCCGAGCCAAACAGAAATCTCCGACCTGGTGAATCTGAACGTGTTTTCTGCTTTTCTGACTGTTGGGCCTTGGACGACAGTCGACACGCTCTCTGCACGTCTGTCATGTTTACTACAGTTTCAGTGCCATATTTGTGCCTTTGGTTTTAAGGAATTTCACACTGAGCCGCAACCAAAGGTCTGTGTGACAAACACAGGACAGAGGGATCAAACCCCTTTAGTCTCTTCCTGGAACACTGAGTGAGATGTTATATTTCTCTGCTGTTCCACTGGAGCACAGATAATAAAGATATATATCTATATACTGTGTATATCACACCCTAAGCTGAAATCACAAACTGTGCTGTGATCATAATCTAAATGTTTATTGATCTCACAACATCCCACAGTCAAACGGCCGCACTGTTGCAGGCTGTGGTCGCAGGACCTTCATGCATGATGCATTACCTTCCCTGAGCATGGTCTGTTTATCTTCCATGTTGATTACCAGACCACAGGGATTTGCTGGGCCTCCGTACTGTACGACCTACCGAGTTATATTCCTCCGGCTCGCTGGGCTGCGACTCCCCAGGCCTGATCATTCTCTGCTGTGTGCATGAGAAAGAGAGACAGAGGGAGTGGGGGGGGGGGGGGGGGGGGGGGGGGGGGGGGGGGGGGGGGGGGGGGGGGGGTGTCAAAGGTTAGAGAGGGGGCGGCTGACACCATCTGTTTGTGGGCGGAATTTCTCCAGAATAACCTTATCTGCTGGATTTTATTGTGAAAACGATTACTGTTTATAAAAAATATCCCAAAGTTTAATGAGTAAACACAAGGATTTAAAAAAAAAAAAAAAACAGTTCACTTAAAATTCTATGATGTGAAAGAACCCATTATATATATATGTGATCCCTGGATCATTGCTCTGATGAGCTGAGGAGGAGGCTGTGATTCATGGGATATGCAGATTTAAGCGTCACTCAAATCAGTTAGCCTCCAGCAATAAGTCGACCTTTGACCTTACTAATGGGGCCCTTATTCTGCCTGCAGGGTCAAAGGATATTCAGGGGCCCACCTGTGTAGACAATTAAAGGGAGGAAGCTGGTTTCTAAACTCAAACACAACACTAACAAGACTGACACAGAGACAAAATCAGCAGGCAAAGCTAAGATCTGAAGCATCTGCAATATGTTAAAGTTTGAATTGTCTCCTCGGTGACTGAGTTTATAGTTTATTGAATCTGTTTTTGTGCGTTAATGCTAGATAGATTATTCTACACTTCAATAGAAGCCTCAGGGCCTGTTGGCTCTCACTAACGTTAAAAACGTATGAATATTTATCACTTTAAAACAGACGTGCAAACCTAAGGCTTGTTTTCAATAACTGATCGAGTCAGTAATGTTAGAACACCAGTTATTTCCAGTGTCATCAAGACGTGTTTTTGATTGACAGGAGGTATTTAGACATCACTGGCCACGTAAAGATCTCACCGATTGTTGGACAACATTATTTTTAGACCTGTGTGTTTTCACCAAATTCATTTCATGTCTGTTTTGATGCTAAACCGTCGACTGTGTTTGTCCAGAGTTCGGTGCTGGAAAAGTTGTGGGCAACGAGGTTTATCAAACCTGCCAGCAGCGACTGTAAACAACACGGAGGAGAGCGGAGGGGCTGAATCATGACTCCAAAACTGCTTTGAAATAGAAAAACAAAAAACGGAAGCAATGAACCTAAAGACGCCCGAAGGTCCTGAGGGCTCACGTCACCGACCCGTCGTGGTGGTCGTTGCGTGTGAGGGCCCAGTGAGTGCACATAATCCATCCAGAAGTCAGGCCACAGGATTCTGGATGCCAGTGTTACCAGTGTTCTGAAATTAGAGCGGGAGTCTGCTCAGAGTATGGAGGCAGGGTGCCGAGCTGTCCGCCTCAGCTGTCAATCATGTTTTCATGACATCAAAGTAAAAATAGAAATTATGATTTTAAAAAGTGTTGCGTACACATCAGTGGGATAAGAAATTCCTAAAATTACACAAACCATCTTTGATGTTTATATTCTCAGTTTTGGCCATGTCCCATCCAACAACATGGAGGAGGCCAGGTTTATGACTTGTCAGACACCGGGGGGGGGCGATCAGGATGCTCCCTGAAGTTTATGCTCATTACTTTTAACGGTAAAAGTAAGTATATTTGAACTCTTCAAACCATAAAGCAGCATATGGCTCTCTCCTTTTCCCATGCAGTCAGTTTGTTTCTTCCAACCTTATCGCTAATTGAATCAAACTGTGACCCAGCCTTTCACACTGACCGCTGTTTCCTGCGCTCGATGATCAGAGTGGAGGAAATGGGCAGTGCCAGACGTGCCAGGGCAGGGCTGGTTAGAAACTCGCTGCGAGGCTTGAGATACGGCCCATTAACTGCAGCCGCGGCGATTTTATAAATCTGCCGTGTTTTTGTTTATGTGGGCGACGTCTCTGAGAGGTTTGTCGAGGTCGCTGGGTTGGAGGGGGCCGACGAAGTCTGAGCTGTGATGGATGTTCACCACTCCAACCTTTATTTTGAGAGAAAATCTCCCCAGAAAACAGCTTGAAGCTGCTTCAGCACATTTATCCAGAGGTATCATAGTTAAATGGAAATATGTTGAAGACTTTATTGGATTTATTGGTTTATTTCACTGACATGTGCACAATAAACGGATACTACTTCTGACACCATTACCACTAATATTACTACTGCTGCTGCTAATTAAACTATGAGTACTGGTTCTTCTTCTAATAATAATAATAATAAATAAGAACAATAATAGTGTCTTTTAAAACAGACACTTAATAAATGAGAATGTAACAGCAGTGAGTACAGGTAAACTGAACAGAAGCATTTACAGGAAAAAGACGACGTTGCCTAAAAGCAAAGCAATAAAACATGAGACGGATAAAACTGTCAGACTGAAACTCTATTTGTTTTTTTATTTGCCCCCGTGATGATTCAGCCAGGCAGCCTATGTGTCGACTCTTGTACAACTCGCAAAAGGGAAAAACATCTGTTCAGCTGACTGCTGCCGAGCTATGCCTGGACATCGGTCTTATCACCATCATCATCATCATCATTTCCTGTGCTTGTTTACACTAAATGTTCTTACAGACGCCTGGGCTGCTGCTGTGTGTGAAACTGCGATTATCAGAAATGTTAAAGACCCCGAGAAAAATGTGGTGCGGCCCCTCTTGAAAATGAGCAGAGCTTCTCTGGAGTTCTGTTCATGTCTCAAAGCAACGTTCTCTTTTCTTTAACACCAGGGAACCAGCAGGGTTAGTGGGATTGGATTATCCCACATCTTCACCACCTTCCCTGGTCCCTCTCCAGCTGACTTCTTCCCTGATGGTATCACACAGCCCGACTCACAGAGACGTCATAGCTCAGAATTCTTGCTCTATCTCCTCCTCCTCCTCCTCATCTTTCTTTATCAGCTGCTTAGAGGAAATTGTGCATCTCAGGGAGAAGACGTGGTGATTAACTATGATGGGATTTTAACGACCAGGTGAACTTCAGCACGTCCGCACACACACGTTAGCATCGTCATTGCACCTCGACAGACATGCACATATATTTTAAATGCGCACGCTGGAGCTGGGAAATAAATGACCGGCTCTGAAAACTCCTTCTGATTATGAGACATGCTGGAAGAATCCAGGACAACTTTCTGCTCTGCTGCTGCTTCATTTCCTCTCCTGGGAAAACACTGAGCGTTCATCCTCCTCTGAGGGTCTCGACTGGTAAATTTATCTCTGTGACCCGGTCACCCTCAGCCTCTGCAGGTCTTATTTAAAGTATTAAAAGTAACCGATGCACAAACACGGCCCTTGCGAATGTTGTATTATTATAAGCTGCCAAAGAATGTGGAAAAAAACGAATGACACTATCACGATCTGTTTCAATACATTTGTGGAAGAGAGGAATTCACAAAACTATTTGAATAACAAATGAACTTGATGCCTATTAAATCAGTGACTCAAATTCCGATTGGGTCAAAAGCAAAGACGACAGACTGAAATAAAATTTAGTTTCATTATCTTTATCAATCCATTTTAATATTTCCAGTGGAGTTGGATCTAATTTCACTTTCATCATATTTTGTGAATTGAATTCAGTTTTTTTTAGAGCAAGTATAAACAGCAAATGAGGAGAGAGGAACAATAAAAGGGGCTGATGTGGGCGATGACTGGGAAAACATGGCAAATTATTTAGATAAAACCAACACTTTTCTTCACAATTGTACCCTTTAGTATTGAATCATAATTTAATGTGGTTGCCTCAAGGATTTTTAACTTTAGGAGAAACATCTAGTTGTTACTCTACGTCTTGAAAGCACCTGTGACACTTGGAGGAAACAGACACTGCCTCATGATGGAGATCCGGCTTCTCAGAGCTTCTCCTGACCTCAGGAGTCTCTCGTGTTACACGGTCTCACTCAGGACAATTTGATTTGATCTTTTCTCGTTGATCAAACAGCATTAAAAAAAAATCCATATGCTGTCTCCAGTCTTTCATGTTAAACCAACAACGCAGACATCGTAAACAACAAAGGCGGATCAATAATCTGGAGGTCGCCTCATCGCACCACGACCGCCGCTGAGAACTAAGCGCCCACATGTGTGTTTATCGGTGATAGCAGGTGAAACGTGTGAAGAAGCACCGAGGCCACGAGGTACAGATCAGTGGCGCAGCACGGGCGGCTTCCTGCGGTTGGAGACCCTCAGAGGAGAGCGGATTACACGTTTAGAAGTTGTGGATCACAGTGCAGCCTGCAGCCATAGACCCCCGTCTCCATCTGGTGTCGCAGCCACAGCAGCCAGGCTAATGACCGGAGCCTGCCGGCTCTCCACTCACAACGGGCCAGGCGTCGATACGTCTAACCTGAGGAGGGACCCGGAGCCGTTCAGTGGCAGGGGGTCCACCACTCTTCAAATCCCCCTTTCAAAGCTTTTCTTACAAAAGATGCCGTTTGAATTCATGGAATCAAGCTGCCGCTTCTTTCCAACCTGTGTGCCCAATGCCAAGGAAGTCTACTTTGGAAAAATATATTTTTATATTACCTTATTCGAGATTATTACTATTATTTGTTTTCCCTAATTCATTTCCATGCTGTAGGAGCATGGTGGTGCAGTGGTTTGACAAAACTTTTTTAAATGTTTTTTTTAAATTGGTGACCTGTGTACCCCACCTCTCAGCTGCAATAGACTCCACCCCCTGCATCCCTCAACTAATAAGTGGTGTTTCCCTTTGGTTTGAATTTTGCTAAACTTATCACTTCCATGTATAAATTGATCCGAAGTATTTGATTGGTGAACCTAACCCTAAGCCTAACCCTAACCCTCAAAAGAGAAAGTCCCTTGTTCTCTCCAGCCTCACTTTCTTCTGATGTTCCTCAGAGATCAATTTCAGGTCCTCTACTATTGTTAACCTGCTATATTTAAACCTCAAAATGCAATTGGACTTTTGTCTCTGGTACCCAGACCACTCTGTTTTTGTATTTTCCAAGTCCATCCATCTCGTGTGCTCATCAGGTTTGCTGATGGGGGGGGGGAGACGTGAGTGGATGTGACTCGTCAGTGACCCATCGATGAAACACCACTTACTCCAGTGGGATCATTTATCTGAAGCATACATGGTGGTGAACGCTGTCTGACTGTGCACTTGATTGTGTCTCTAGTGGCTGGAGGCTGCACAGCAACCTGCTGTTGAAGGGGCAGAGGCTGATGCAGTACAGCCTGGTCTGCAGCAGGGTGTGCAGAAAGACTGGGAATCAGAAACACTGCACTCTATCACAGTTTGATGATTTATCTCTTATGTCATTTTATAAATGCCGAGTTTCACCGTAAGCCTTTAGAACTTTAGTTTATCTCGGTTTATCAGGAACTGCCTGCTGCCTACCCCCCGCCCCCATGTGATGCAGACATGGAGTAAGAGGGAGACAAATTCAAAAGGTCCTGTCGTCTAAAACTCTGCCTTTCCTGTAGATTCCTTCATAAAATATAAACAAAGCAAACATGAGAAGACCCGAGATGACCTCCAGCATGTTGTGAATGTGAGGCCACCTACTGGGAGCCCCTTCAATCAAAGGCCTGGGCTGCTCCTGGTGTCAGGGAGCAGGGCTGAGATGAGTCTGTGTCTCGACATCGTTCTGATGCCCAGAATTCACATCGCCATGACTGGGCCCTGCTTCTTCTTCTTTTTTTTCTCTTCTGAAAGATCTAATTCCCAGAGACACACATGCAGTCTCATGAAACATGTCCAAGGAAAACAGCTACCCCTATGACCTGCGGGGACGGTCAGCATGGGCCCCTTCCATCCTCCAGGGAGATCCCAGGGGCCGAGCATGGGGTGATTTAATTACGCTAGGAAAACACTGTGTCTGTGGAGGTGTATGTCTGTGTGTGTGTGTGTGTGTGTGTATATATATATATATTGTGTGTACAGGGTGTGTGTGTATGTGTAGTCATGTTTTTCTTTCCTTACATGGTTTAACTGTCTGTGCATGATGGCCTCAGATCAGATATTTACATGTCAATAATTCAACTTGAGGTTTTGAAACTCGCAACTTTTATTTTTCTGTCCGACTTAAATGAGTTCTATTCCTCACAGTGCTGCATGCTGCTCACTGTAACCTTTAAAACTGAAAACAAGGGGTTGGTGTAACAAAATCAAGGGCTAGAACAAGACAACTTGTCAAGGACAGGGCTGAGGGAAAGTTCACTGACCAGTAGGACGAGGAACAGGGTGATTTATTATGTATCTCTAAATCTGAGAGCAGGCAGCCAAAGCTGAAGACTCAGATAAACCTGTGTTTTGTCTGAGAAATGATTTCTCTCACTAATCACCAACAAACTCCCCAAAGTTTGTTTTATTTGTTTGGCTTCAGCTCTCACATCAGTTTGAGACAACACAGTCGTTTTCACAGAACTTTCCTCAGCTTCAACTTTCCTTTTGTTGTTTCACGTGTGCTGACGGAACACTAATGCCTCCGTGATTGCTTCTGTGGCGCATAATCGGCAACATGTGACGGCCTCAGCGGAACCCTTGACCCCGCATGTGGTAACACTTTATTGGTAATGGCTCAAAGGAAGGATTGAAGATTAAGTTGCAGTAAAAATAATTAAAATGCTGGTCCGAAGTCGTGCAGTTAAATCCACGTATACCAGCACTGAGCTTCCTAAACACAGACGTGTCCCGTAAAAAGGTTAATGAGGCAGCTATTACATGAATATCTTGTGAGAATGATTGCTGTCAAAGTGACCAAATATTTAAATTCAGCTGGAATTGGTTTATTTTCCTTGTTAAATTAGAACTCAAACGTCAGCAAATATTTGCCGTATTGTTAATCTTGGAGTTTTGAAAAATAAATACTCAGTTTCCGGTGAAGACTGTAACACTTCAGAAAACTTTGGAGGAGCACACCCTCCTGCATGTGTTTGTGTTCCTCCTCTAAAGTGCATGGAAACAGGGGTCCCTTCGTTTCTCTGCAGACAATCTCGATTTAAAACATCAAAGCGAGCCTGACGGGCCTGATTATATAATGACACTGACTCTGTCTATATATGCAACTGAGGCATTTGTAATTCGAGCTGCTCTTTGATCAGAGGCGAACAGCTGATGAGTATAATGACACGAGCAGGGAGACAGATCCTTCAGCGAAGGCCGCTTGACTCTGTGCAAAAGGATAAAAATGTTCAAAGCATACTTAGAGTCCTGTCTATCATCGCGTTTATAGACGTCATATCGGGGAAATTGTGTGACCGGATTTTTGGGTAATCCTCACAGAGGCCGTCCTCCCGGGCCGTGAACTTCCCCATGAGCTTTTTGCAAATGCTTTCGTGGCACGACGTCTTATTGGCAATAAATTACCAAAGCGCAGACCTTGGGCAAGGTTTCGCAGAGCAGCTCGAGACGTGCGTGAGAAATTTCTGACCTCTCCCAGAGTTCAGTGGGCTTTGGCTCGCTGCCTGGACTCGCTGAGTTCTGGATGCTGTTTGCGGCCTTTTTGATTTCTGGAGAATCAGAGGTCAGCAGCATCTGTAAACAGCAATAAAACTAATGATGGACGCTGAAAGAGTCATCGTGCTTTTGATGTTTGACACGGTTTTTAAATTTGAATTAATAAATAGTTAAAGCAGAGGTTGTTCTGGGCTAGTTGTTTTGTCCTGGAGTGAATGAAAAGTGTGTTTTCATCCGTCCTGGTTGATGGTCCTGTGACCTGTGTCCACCCAACTACTCCTCTGAACATTAGACATGTGACATCACATCCTCCTCATTAATTATTATTTTGGTTGATTTGATGTAAGGAATTAGCATTTAATAATTTAACTGAATCGTCTGTAAACATCTACATTCGATGTCTTTTTACCTTAAATAGAAAATGGTCTATATTTAGATGTCCCTTTTCAAGTCTTGACACTTAGAGTCCAGTTTTATTCGCCCACTCCCACGCGTTCCCTTCAGAGGACGACCCCACCCTCCCCACAGCCCCCCAAACCCCCACGCACTAGAACTGGAGTCCTATCCCATCAGTCCACTCTGTGGAACCAGACGACCTCTGAACACGCTAAATGTATCAGTTCTATTCCTACCACGTTTGTGGGATATTATTCTTTTTTTGTCATAAAATATTTTTGGACTTTACCCCAGAGGGACATGTAATATCTCACAGCTTCATGTTTTCCACTGCTCTATAATCTGACAAGCTGTTTACTGGTGCGCGGGGATTTTTTTTCCAACATGAGTCCAGAGCTGTGTTCTATGACTGTGTGTCCACTAGATGTCACAGTTGCTCGGTTTTTTTCGGGATGGTCCCGCTCTGTGGTTGCAGTCACACACCTCTGCACTCTCTCCTCTGCTGAGCTAAAGCCTGACACACACGAGACTGTTTCATTGAGTTCTTTTACCTTTTCATAAAATCACAATATTGAATGTCTCCTCTAACATCCAGATTAAAAATGTGTACACTTCCATACTTCAAAATGAATTTATCGTCACCTTTTTGATTATTTTTGTATGGCTTACTGAGTTTGAAACATTTTAAGACACAAATGTGATGGATTTTGTAGAGAATCTTATTTGTGTCCACATCTTGGTGTGGACACAAATAAAAAAATGTTACGGTTAAATAATGTTTAACCTTGAACAGTAACTTAAAAATATACAACTGAATAGTGAAAATAGTAGAAATGTAAAGCAATTTAAATCCTCCAGCAGTTAATGACTCTTGCACAAAGTTCCTGCATTAACGTCTGAATAAAAAAGATAGTAGAAATGTAAAGCAATTTAAATCCTCCAGCAGTTAATGACTCTTGCACAAAGTTCCTGCATTAACGTCTGAATAAAAAAGGAGGGGGGGGGGGTGTACCTTTTAACATTTTCACTTTCCTTCTGCACAGTCAGAACAAAAGCAGAGCATCAGCTCCAACATCAGCCCCCTGCCCGCTGTCTGGCTTCTTCAATTTCTCCTCTCTCGAAATTTCTCTCACTGTGCATCTCTCCATCTTTCCTATTCAAGTCAGACAGATGCCTCTCCGGAACTTCAGAGCCGTGGAGTGGAAGTGATGAAAGCCACAAGCCGGGTCCCACTGCAAGACCCCAGCTCCTCGTCTGCCAGCGCAAACTCCCTCATTTAGAAGCACATCCTGGAACTGGGGCTGCTTTTTAATTAAAGCCTTGGTGGATTGGGCGAGACCCAGTAGAGGTTGCGAGGGAAACTTTAAAGTTGCACTTGACAGGTATATTTAAGTTCACCAAGTTTGACCAGATGGAACATGTATATTGTATAAGTCTTTGAATATGGTGGTGGTGGGGTGGAAAGAAATATATCAAACAAGCAAAAAAGAAGAAAAAAAATCACGGAGGGGGGAAAAGGGAAAGAGGAAGAGTGGAAGGGTGGGTGCTGGTTGAGGGATGCAGGCATGAGGGGGGCGTACAGGGAGCCCAGAGCAACTAGCATGGAGCAAGCAGTGCACAGCCTTCTGGGTAACATCTTAGATGTTTCTGTGAGGAGGAACTCAGGAATTAATTCAATAAGAGCAGCAGTCTTCATCTGGCGTCAGATAAAATACGACATTTGAAAGACTTAATTGTTAATATTCATCAATACGTCTAATTATGCAGAGGAAAAGTGAAAAATGCATCACGGCGTTGCTTATCACATGAATGGAAGTGTCCCTCAGAGAAGACACTTCTAACGTGTCTTTTTATGATTCATTAATCCATCCCCACTAATCAGCTGCATCACAACATCAGACAAACAAACACAGCTAAGTCAACTGATCAAAAAGATCCCAGCATGCAGTATTGAGCCTCACTTCCTTTGCGAGATCATCTCTGGGAGGCACAAACATTCAACGGCGGCGCTTCGGAGGGAACCTTGTTCCTCCCGCTGCCATTTGTGAATGTTCTTCATCCAAAATGAAAAGTTTTCAAAGTGCGGCAGTCTCCCAGTGTGAACTATTTGTCTAATGGAAACTATAGCAGTGCAGGAAAGTAAAGTATGAGAAACTGACTTTCTATAATAGACGGAGTTTGAAATGTCGTTTGCACAGCTCAGTGTCTGATGAGATGAACGAATGAGTGCAAACAATCAAGGTTTGTGTGTCATTTGTCTTCGGAGCATGGCAGAATTAAGAGCTTTGTGTTTGCTCCCTCTAGTGAAGCATTTTCGAAATGACAAACTGGACGCTTGATCATGAAAACAGGAAAAACTTAATTCTTCAGAGGTTAGTTGGTCATGTCTCTCTGTGGCCGTTACCCAGCAGCCACCAGGGTTTACACTGTAGTTCCATCCTCACACTGGAAGCTTGAAGTTATAACTTAGTGCATTTGGTTTTACTTTGTCACTGTACCGAAGTATATTTTTTATGAATCTGCACTTTAGGATTCATTTTCCCTCAACTCTACATCTGAAACTATCAGCACTTTCTACTTGACTTTTACAGAACTTTATATTTCATCTTGACATTGTTAAAACAATCAAATCCAATCAGGAGCCCAGTGTTTTCAGCTGCATAATTAATACGTGTCTAATTATCTGAGTACATTAAGGACGGTTTATGGTGAAGGGAAACGGTCACTGTCTGCCAGTACTTGAACATTTAAAACTCAAAAAGCAAGTACTCAAAAGTGAATGTAAAACTTTTCATCTTTGTGAGTTTTTGTACATTGTGTTTGTACTTTTACTTGAGAAATTTGTTTGAGTACTCTCCTCGCCACTTCTTTTAATACTGTAATGCTAATGCTAATGCTAATGAGTCTGATGATAAGATCGATGTGGGGCAGTTAGTGCCGCCCCTTTATTATTAATTGCCTGAATCAAACTCCTATGGACCCACTGCAGGGTACATGTTTCCTATAGATGTTACTTCAGTGAGCGGTTAAGATTTAAAAGCACCGGGCAGTTCTCTTTTGCTTCTGTGAATTAATAATCAAAGAAAAGGGGGAAGAAGGAGAGAGGCCTTCAAAAATCAATGGACCCATTAACAAGGCTGGCTGTTGTGTGTGTGTGTGTGTGTGTGTGTGTGTGTCTTCTCTTACCTGGGCGGCTGAGTGTGCACTTGAGGTGTGTGTGTGTGTGTGTGTGTGTGTGCCTGTACCTGCATTAGCACATCCATGGCAGCGGGTCTTTTGCCGTCGCTTCCAGCGCAGCAAGTTGTTCTGTACGTCTAAATCAGCGCTGAGCGGAGAGCCGAGTGAACTTGTGAGGAGACGGAGCACTCTTTTGGGTTTGTTCCTTCTAAACGCCAGTTGTCTCCTCCAATCAGTGTGGTCATGTCTGCATTATTGATACGGCGAGGGCCTGAGGGGCCCAGGCTCAGATGGTGTACAGCCTCACAATGTTCTCCGGTGTGTCTGGAGAGAGCCTGGATCTGGGGAGAGCTCAGAGGGAAGGTAGGACAAAAGTAAAATTAGGCCTAGAGCTGGAAACCTCCGCCAACTTATTCTGGTTTAAGTGAAAATAAATGGTAGCAAGGACCCTCCTGGGAGGGATGAAGGTTAGGGCTTCACAGGCATCTCACTGTATATGTGGCGAACACACAGGAAGGAGAGAGAGAGAGAGAGAGAGAGAGAGAGAGGCCTGAACAACAGATTGTCCATTGAAAGCTTCACAGTCTTTTACCTCCATCATGATGTTATGTTTTTACCCCCGTCCTCTTCTTAGTTCGATCCAGCAATCTTGTTATACTTTCTTTAACACTGAAACAAGAAGTTTTTCAACTTTTCCCAGAAATAATTCATTTCTGATTTTGATGATGAAATCAGGGAAGTGATATTTATGAGCGTGGGTAATTTAGTGTGGCTTGAAGGGGCCTTGGTGGCGGTGGTGGCACGGCTCCACTGAGTGTCACTGTGCTGTGATGTGATGAAGACGTAGATCTCTGTGTGTTCATTTACTGAATTAAAATAAACAGGACCGTAGATACAATATCACCATTTAGAAACAGTGGCTGAATATGCTGTGTGACCCTTTACTGCTATCTGCCCTCTGCAGAGTCTGTTCTTCAATTCATTGCAATTGGTGGATTAAAAATATAAACTTCCTGTCATGGTCGTCCACGGCTACACAGTGAAACACTCTAAATCAGCAGTGTTCCGGGGTGATTGGTTAAATGCTCTGAGAGTGTGGCTTTACACGCTGGTGTAGAGCAAAGGCCATGTTTTATTTCCTCTGATGAGGGTTAAAAGTGATGGACTGTGTCTGGCTCAAATATCTGGCTCGGTTACATTTAATAGAAGATCATTTTCCCCATTCAGCTGGAAAAAAATGTCAAACATTTAATGAGATGTCATATTTGATTAGACATTAAACCAGAGTGGGGTTCCTTAAAAACATAAACTGGATTAATTTGTAAGCAAGAAACAATTGACTGATTTTCAAACACTGATTAGACAACAATTTCAGTAATAGATGAAATTTTAAACACAGGAAGGAAAGTGGATATTTGCTATCATGTCAAATAATTAAGACGAATTTTCCACAAAAACATTTTTAATTGTTGATTATTCCAAGCGATGTGTCTTAAATTGAAGAAATGCATTTTTAAAGTTCTATTTTCTACCTTTAAACACAAGAATAAATCAGCGTTCACTGTGTGAAGCATAAAGACCAAATCAAAGCTGGTGTTAAAATATAAATTATTTTTATCAGAATTTGAAACAGCTCACTGTGATCATAGCAGCATGAATGCTAAGTTTGAGTTTTAATATTTTAAATTACAGGGCAATATTCATTCACATCTGTCATAAAGGAATTGGGAATGTGGTTTACCTTGATGTGTTTTGATTTATTCTGCAGGCCCTGAGGTTATACCCGTGAATTAGAG
Source organism: Pseudorhombus dupliciocellatus (assembly GCA_016785235.1). Classification (NCBI taxonomy): domain Eukaryota; kingdom Metazoa; phylum Chordata; class Actinopteri; order Pleuronectiformes; family Paralichthyidae; genus Pseudorhombus; species Pseudorhombus dupliciocellatus. The sequence continues at coordinate 2,045,372 of JAFBJW010000054.1, read as the reverse complement.
AGCATCAATAAGGAAGGAGCATCTCCCCTATCCCAAAAGTGATAATTACCAACATCACTATTGATCTGACTATTGATGCATTGCTAATTGTTTCTCGCAGTTATTTATTTAATTCCATCTCGGGCCATGTGAATGTGTTGACCTTGTGCAGCAGGAAATATCAGGGTTGCTCAGCGGAGGAAAAACACACATTAAGATTCCACATAAAACCTTATAACAGCAAGGACTTGTCTTTTTTTCATCCAAAGGAGACAACTTGGTTATGATCTGTTCATGAGGATGAAACGCACGGACTGAATGACAATTTGAGAGGAGACGTCGGACGATGCTTTACTCGTTTCTTTGGCGCAGCCTTGAAGAGCGATGCTCCTCAGAGTCCGCGCGGATACAACTGAAGGTTCAAGGTGGCATCGCATCGATCGATCACAGCATGACATTTTCTGCCATACGGAATAATAGTAATAATAAAAGATTATTCATCATTAAATGTGTATTGGATTTAACACATTAAAAATGCAGTCATGTCTCATGAATTAGCTTCGACACAGAAATCCAAGGTCTAACTTCATGGAGTGCGTAATTACATCTGGGATAAATATTGAAAGACGAGATTTAGAAAAAGTTTTTAAAATTTGAATTCATTCAAACACGTTTCTTTTGCAGCTGTGGCCAAATCCATAACACAAGTCAGAAGTCTGTATATATGTATATGAAAAGATGCATTGTTAGTGCAGAAGAGGTTCTGCTTATAATGAACTGACATTTGTTATGCAGAATAATCAATGTGTTGCATGCTTGCAGGGATAATGAACCGACCTGATGCAGAACAAACAGAGTCAACTTGAACAAACTTTGAAAAAGTACGAGCCTTATTAAGTCACATGAAGCTCTTTTTAATTAGAAGAAAAGTGCATTTATAGAACTAACTAAAAAAACAAAGACTTCTGAAGCATATTCATTCACCTGGACAACGCCACCAAGGTGTGGACACAAACAGTGCATGGAAACGTCAGTAAAGCAGATGATTACAGAGGAGATGCTCTGTGGTGTTCATGTCAGGGTGTCACAGGTGGCGTGAGGTGATTAAACATGGTTATCCACTTCAAGGGAATTTTGGTTGACAAAACCTTCAGAATACTGTGTTCTGCTTGGGTTTGAAGCTGTGTGTGTGTGTTGCGGGGCATTAGTGTGACAACAGAGTGGACAGTCCACGGTTGCTGAGGGACACACACTGCATGGAATTTATATCGGGGCCAATATGTGTGTGCAGCATGTGTGTGTGTGTGGGAAGTGTGTGGCCGTGGAGACAGCTGGCCTCTGCCAGGACATCTGGTACCTGTCACAACATGTTGTGCGTGCACAAACACTTCATTGGTGCGCCCTGCCCAGATCTGCCCACCCATCAGGTACCTGTTTAGACCTTTAGTCAGAGCTGTAACGAAACATCAGCGAGGGCCATGTCGGTGTCTGGTGCAAGGAGTGTGTTGGGCTCGTGTCCCAGCATGGAGGCAGGAAGTCCTTGAAGAGGATTGGCGTCGCTCCGCTCGTCACGCACATGCACGGTATTCTGGACGTCATCCAAGAGTGAGGCGGTGATGTGAGCAGATACAACGCCGACTGGCCCGAGGATGAGTCTGCCCGAGTGGTGACCTCAGTGCCTCCTAATCCGCTGTTCAATCCCATCAGGGGAACTATTGTTTTGACACCATGGTGGCTGAAGCGTTGAGCACATACACGCGTGCACATATTTACAATGGATGTCAGCGGTTGATGATTTCTAAGATAATTACGGCGTATTTATTTTCTCCGGCTCTCCTCTCTGCCTCTCCCCTCCGACTCCCGCCCCTCCAGATTGGAAAGCCGAGCCTCTAGCAGTGTAGTGCTGAAGGTGTGTTTGTGCTGTTATGCCCTCTGGCTTGGCTGCCAGCTTACTCCCACTGATCTGAGCCAGAAGGCAGACTGCCGAGGAATACCGATCACCTTGCCCAGACCGAATCCTTTGAGCTCTCTCTGGCATCTTTCCCCCTTCTGCCAGTTTCCTCCTCTGCTGCTCTCTTCCCCCTTCTGAAGTTGACAACAAAGACATCCTCAGGGTCCTCCTTGATGTGAGACCCACTCTTGATCTTTTTTCCCTATGTTTTTGTACCTTATAGTTGCACTACTTTCATATTCCGCAAGCACAATATTTACACACCAGAAGACAAAGAAACAGGGGTCTTTTCATGTAGGAACCCCTGCCAACATGTTAATCACCTGAGGACTTGCAGTGGTTAGGTTGGCCCAGCAGAGGCAGGACATTAGTGAGACACCTCAGCGCATCGCCTCCCATTTGACCAAAGCCACAGGCTGGACTGTATAGAGTATGTATCCATCCATCTGTCCATCCATCCATCCATCTATCCAAATACCCAACAATCCATCATCCATCGATCCAACATTCCATTCATGGACACATCCCTAACACTAACCCTCCTCTATCTATCTATCTATCTATCTATCTATCTATCTATCTATCTATCTATCTATCTATCTAGGTGTTGGACTCTGTAGGTCTGTTCTTACAAGAATCAGAGGACAATCATTTGAACCATGATATGCACTAAGTCACCCCCCCACCCCCACCCCACCCCCCCACACATACACACACGCGCGCACACACACACACACACACACACTTCACTCCATCCTTCTGCCTCTTCCCTCCTTAGCCCACCCCGCCCCTCAAGCCCCCTACCCTTCACCACCAGCCCCCTGCCTCCATGAAGAGAAATCTCTGAAGAGCTAATTAGTGGTGGAATGGAGTCCAGGAACAGCCGACGGAGCAGAAGAAGGGAGATTGGCGCTGGTGCAAGCTTTATCGGTCAGGGCCTGACAGAGGGGTGACAGTGAGTGGAGGCAAACCTCTGGCTCACAACTGACAGAGACAATAAAGTGAGCCTCTGAGCCCCGGAGAAAGAGAGTGACAGACAGGCAGGCGGGGCGAAGCAGCCGGCTTCTAGGGGGCTGTCCTGTGGCCTGTGAGCAGGCTGCTCAGTCCCAGCCACTGAGGCGAGTTGTACACTGTCCCTGTTAGAGTGTTGTTAGTGTATCATCCCATCTGAAGGTGTGTGTGTGAGGGAAAATATGGACACAAGGTGCAGGACTCCTGACTTCAAGGTGCAGGACTCCTGAGGTCACAATATGTAGCACAGTAATGTAGCACTAGTTCAATGCTGACATGGTTTAATTGAATTACATTTTTCTCATCATCTGCTTCCTAAGGTTTTATTGTGTATTTCCACAATATTGGTGCCTTTGCACTTTTACTTCAGTAAAGAGTTACAATACTTTCCCAAACACTTTCAGTGGTTCATATGTGGAAGTCATGTGGAATATTGTATTTATTTTGTTCAGCTCTGCAAATTAGTATATTTCTGGATATCATACATTAAAATGACCATGGTGGTGTAGAGAGCATTTTTTTTTTGTTGACCAACGTTTAAGATTAAAGCTCACGAGAGTTTTGCAATGATCATTACATGAATTAGTTTCTGTGGGATAAAGCTGTGTACCGTAATTTCCGGACTATTTATGCATTTTTTCTACCGGCCGCCAGGGGCGCTCGAGCAGAAAACGTAAGAGCGAGACAGGTGGAATATATGTGTCGAGGAAGATGCAAGTTTAATGAGAAATCGTTCACCAAAACGGGCCGCGCGCGAAGAGCAACTTTTGCACAAGTCTGCCAGTGGATCCTGACAGCGTGGAGCAGTGTGAAAACATCCACCGTCACCAACGGTTTTCGAGAAGCCGCTCTGCTGCGTGACGGAGCGGACAGCACAAGCTCACGAGTGAATTGGCCTCAGGACGAGAGTGACGCTGACAGCGACAGCGACAGAGAGACTGAGGGAGTGCGTGGCGAAGTATATCTGGCGCTATTCCAGTCCGACACTGACACTGTTACTGCCGCGTCACAGGCACTGTTTGGAAAGAAAAGCTAAGGTATATTATTAAAACGTTGAAAACTCTTTCCGTGTACCGTCTTTCTTCGTAAATATCTCATGTTTCAATGTGGGCACATGCGGCGTATGGACAGGTGCGGCTTATGTATGTACAAAATGTTTTTTCCTTTAAATATGTACTGGGTGCGGCTTATAGTCCGGAAATTACGGTATTTGTAGTGACGCGTTCATTTAGAACAGCTTAGTTTGAAGTTGAGTCAGTGGATGAAAACTATGAAAAAGACTCAAACTTCATAGAGTATTGACTTGTGTTGCGTCTGCTTTCAGTGTGGTCTGCGGCACCAGATACTTACATCTACACACTAAACAACATGCTCCAGCTGATATAAGAGACTGAATTCCATGGAAGGCCAAGAAGCTCTCCTTGGATCCTTGAAGAAATGCAAGGATCTACCACCAGTTTGTGATTATGCTGCGCAAGCTCTGCACATCCTCCCTCTGAGGCCTGACATCAGCCTGTGAGTACCACCGCAGTGGATTTATTTGCCTACTGTTCCTTATCACGTCAAACAGCCATTTGACTAAAGCCTCCCTGCTCCTGAGCAACAGCTTTGGCTTGCAGCATGTTTCACCACAGCAGAAAATCACTGGGAAATAGTTCATGAGTCACGAGTACAGTTCTCTGATAAGCTGCTTCAGTTTCAGGGGCTTGGGACTTTCAGGCTCACTGATGCAATGCAGTGTCTTATACCAGCACTTGAAGGGAAACTCTTATAGCATCATTATAGCATCATTTTCAGTGGTATAAAACCAAATGTATTTATTTATTTTTTAGCAGGCACACAACTGTAGATAGACACAAGTAGAGGCGAGTAAACATACTGAAAGTTGAAGCAAAAACAAATCCACAAATCATTTTCATCTGCATCTGTTGGTTGTGTAAGTAGTTCATGTATATAGGAACATGTCAGTGTTTAGTTAATGGCTCATTTCTGCTGCCCCCAAGTTGCTGTGCCAGGTTAAATATTCTCAGCTCACAACTCACAAGCTCTCAACCAAGTTAACTCTGGTATACGCAGTGTGTCTTATATGTTATCTTCCATACAGTGTTTCTAACCACTGTTGACTGTAATCAAAGACAGAAACGTTAACAAGAGGCAGCTGGCAAAGTCTCTGTGAGGAACACACACAAACTTCTCCCTGGCAGGTTTCAACAATGGTTTAAGAGTGAGCGAGTATCTAACATAAGAACAAAAGATTCTAATGATGTTTGCTCCACTATACCTTTACTAACATGGCCTGAGTGTTGGGAAAGGTCAGAGAGGTGGCATTATACTTTTATGATGATCATTTATTTATCTTGTCAAGTAAATCCAATCAGAATGCCTGGGAGCTACCCAGATAGCAAACAGGGATAATTAGCATCACTGGGAGAGGTGGTGTCTCCTTGTACTCTGGCCTCCACTTGCTTTTATCTGTAGTAGGTGGTGGAGAAGCTAAATATTGATGGAGCTGCCCATACTCACTGAAACTCAAACAACACTGTCCAGCTTTGTGAAGGGCTGTGTTTCAATGCTGGACTCTCTCCTCACATGCGCTAAGGATGACAAACCGCAATCATTATTACTTCTCTGACACTCTTTCGCCAGCTCATGCCTGACTTGTAATTACACTCAACTTGAAACCTTTTTTTTATCAGATCAAATGGGTTTGTTGTTGTTCTTGGGATGCTTTTAGACCTTTCGTTTGGCTTCCTTGGTCCAGTTGCTGTAAGTGACCACGGGGGAAAATCCAACTGAGGTTCATTCTGTTGACTGACAGGAGGTCATGCTGCACATCACTGTGCCTTGGTTTCAAGTTCTTGTTGGAGATGGGAATGTGACCTCCTTTTTTTTTTTTTTTTAGAGATGATGGAAAAACAAAGTCTGTCAGGCCTAGGTCGTGACAAAAGCTGAAGTTTTATGCAGTGTAAGGAGTTTGGTTTCAAGATTGAGAAGTTTGTGGCTGTTTGATTATTCAGAGGTCAGACGGAGCCCTTTTCTCATCACAACTGTATTCATAGAGCATTTTTTATACAAACATGCAGCTCAAAGTGCATAACAGGGTGATTAATAGATTTCACAATAAAACAAGTATGTGAAAAAGAAAGTACACATCAACAGTATCAAAAAGTATGATCCATGTCCTGGACACTGGGAGGCCAGAGGCTCTGATGGATCTGCTAAGACGCACAACTAAAAACAACCTGTCTGAGAATCACTGATTTAAAAACTTCTAAAATCAATTCTTAAACTGATGCAATAAGTTTGTATTACACTTCCTACCAGATCTCCATCAGTACAAGTACAAGTTATCGGTGGCCGACCACTCAAGAGCATTGCAGTAGAGAAGCCTAGAGGTTTCAAATCATGCTTTCATTTCTCTAGCATTAAAATCCCTGTTCTGCCTCTCTGTTTATGTTAGCTAATTAGTTCTCATGCTCCGACTTTATTTCGTCATTTAGAAAAATTAATATTATGCTGTCTGTTCAAGTGTACACCAGGGAATGCTGCCGACATCCCTTGGGTGCTCAGGCTCTGCACCTCTGCAAAGTCCCCACTCTGATTCCCCAAAAGGGTCCAGTTTAATACTAATTGAATTATGTTTTTTCAGGATGTGGTGTCAAGAAAAAAAGAATGATGCAGGATGTAGAATTATCTGACCAAATAGTCCACGACACTGGTTACAGCACAAAATCTTGGAGGTTGTCACTGTTTCTATTGTGCAGCCGTTTGCCGCCTTATAACCTTTGTGACAGTGGGACTATGTGGCACTGTGTTGCCTTTTAATCACCTCTATCCATTACAGATTCACTGATTCTAACATTAGGCCTAATGCAGAGGGAGTTTGTGAGTGATGACCAGATAAGCTGTGAGGCAGTATTCAATTGAACTGGCGGCTTAGCGTTGCAGCTAGATTATGCAGAGGCCCTATGAGCTTTATGACCTTACCTATTATAATGTATGTCCTCCTGCGTTGCTCTCAAAGATGCTAATCATAATGCCCATCGAGCCCTCAGGGCACACCGATCAGCAGTATTGACTAGATATCGTCTCTTGAGTTCTAGAGGTCAATCTGAATTGATGAAGTCTGTTTACCGTTTATCCATTTGGGTTATTTCAGATTACAACTGAAAAGACACTCGCTAAAAGAAGGACAGCGGATGTGGGGAATTGTTCCGTCCTCCAAACAATGATTGATAGTTGTCCAAATAAGAGACACTGGCAAGTGGAATTCAGTCGGTCACTCCTTTTATCTGGAGAATGGTATTGCCCTGTTTTTTTTTTTTGTGCTTTACTGTTGCTCAAGACATTCTGTGTATACCTTGGGGTATGCTGAATAATTAATGGTGCCCTAATGACAACTGCAGTCCCAGATATACGAATGACCTTAAAACGATTGATCTTTTTTGATGTTGCTTAGTACTTTGAACTATAAATCTGTTTACCCTATTGACCCTGACGGACTGATCCAGAGCCAAACTGGTGACAGCGTATAAGAGAATACATTTTTCTTTATCTACTGTTAGAAGCAGCTCAATTAACACACACACATGATGTGAAGGGGGGCTGCCCGTTAAGATATATTTTCATATGTATTTTTTTATCCTCTCGTAAGTGACTAACAATGACCTCGAATGTATTTAAACAACAGATAAAAATGAATTAATTAACAATGGGGTTTATATAAGCTTGTGGAATTTTTAAAATATTCTACAGTATTGTTAAACATCCTAGAATTTCAGAGTTGGAGTATCTAAAGACAGAAGTGAGAAAACCCTGACTTGTTTGTGTCGTAGGTAAATAGTAAATTGTAATGCAGCTCACCATCATAATATGTTGGCATAATGCACATCATTCATTTAGCATAGCAATTGTGAAAGGGTGGGAGGAAGCTACACTGACGAGTCTTTAAGTGGAGGTGACAGCATTCAGACATGGTGACCTTGCAGAGGGGACAGGTGACGGGCTTTCCTGTGACTAAAGGAACATTTCTGGAGGCACCCTGCAAGGCTTTTTGGTTAGCAAGTGCCCACCATCAAGGGAACCTACATGGCAGCAGAAGAGTGTTTTTTTTTTTTTTTTTTTTTTATTCTTTTAGTTTTTACGTGCTGCCAATGGCACCGCCTCATCAAACTCACTTCAGCTTTACAGCCCCACAACAAGCTTTGACTGGCCAGGCTTTGATGGGCATGGGCGGATTCTGACTTGTGAAGGAAGTGTATATTGATATGATAAAACATATGTAATCTTGAAAGTGCAGAGCGTATTGATTTTGGAAAGTTGTACTACATAAAAGTAACATAAGGTGTGTTTAAAAAAATATGAAAGCTTGCAGATGAGGTGGTACTCTTAAGTTTGAGTGCTTTTATTCATCCTTGGATCAGTGATTATTCACAAGATTATATGCAGTCGATACTTCAAAAATGACTTCAAATTCATAAAATGCTAAATTTATACAGGTTGGGAAAAGCATGCAGAGGACTGTCAAGGTTTTTAAAGGTTTACTTACCAAGAGTAATGGATGAGATATGTCAATTTCACAGTTTATAAGCCCTCTGTGTCCCTGGAGGGCTGCTGTAGCCTCTGGCCATTCTCCCCTTACCTAAGGCATCATCTGGAAAAAAAACTGATGCTGCGAGTCATTCTGCATCCCTGCATCTGTCTAAAAATAATTGGTCAGGAACCTTCCCTCCAAAAAAGACCATGAAAGAGTAATAGCTTGCAGCAAAAATCAGGTATATCTGACAGATCGCATTTGAAACTAAAAATGTATAGACCTACACTGTGTGCACTCCAAACCTCATCGGTAGTTTAAGTAAAGTTTCTTTTACTTTATCAACAACACTAAGGATAAAACAATAGGGTTGAAATGGTTAGATATAAACTTTGCACTGCATAGACACTGCCATGTGAACATACCAGATATAAGTGATTATTGAATTATGATGTAAATATATGAGACAAAGTGCAGAATATGAGTGAAATTTAAATGACTGGAAATCGATTGTCAAACAGAGCTTCTTCAAGTGGAAGTGTTCACATAATGCTTCTTAAAAACTTCTTCTTTTTGAGTATTTGTGCTTTCTATCGCTGCAAAGTTAGAGGAGGTCTTGTTGAGGCCCTAATCCAAATAAGGACTTTTCTCAAATGGATGCATTTCTTTCTTCTCACCCCTGTGTTGTTGTCTGTTTTTCCTCTGAGCAGCAACAGTAGATATTTGACATTCAGCCACATCCTCATATGCATGGGAACATATGCACAAAAGGAAGACTGTTTTCTGTTTTCTTCCACATTTCAAACAAAAATATATATAAAAAAATACATGTTTATTTACTTGCAGTCCTGGGTTGGAAGGGACCTGAAATGCATTCATTGGATTGGGCCTGAATCTTCAATCTCTAGCCAACCGCTAATAACGTGGCACATCTACATTTGCCATTCTTTTTGGCCATGTCTAATCCGGCAGAAGAAAGGCTCCTGTGCTCAAGTACTGGAGGGAAAACAATACCACTGGGCTTTGCTCTACCTGTAAGCTCACAGATGAGACAGAAACAGAGAAAATTAAGGGTAAAAATCATTATTCTCTGAATAAGATGCCTTGGGTTTGATCAGAGTGTGAATCAAAGCTCAACTCTTAGACTACTTAAACATTCACTTTTAAAATTCCAACCTGATTGTACTTTTATGGAAATTTCCTGCCATCAGTGGCTGCATTCTCTCCTATCTCCAGGTCCTCTTGTATCCCAGTAGATATCTGACTCTGCCCTTCATTAGAATTCTCTTGGTAAGAAAGCAGCAGAAATGAGGAGAAGATGTAAATTCAGTAGAAAAGAAAAGGTTTAGATCTTTTCCTTTTTTGTCCAGGGAATAGACAAAAAAGAAGAAAATCATGGATACATCACATCATCGAGTCAAACCTGACACCAGCACAGAAAAGAATTTCATCAGGGATAGATTGCATCGCATCACAATCACGGAAATACCCTCTATTTGTATCTGTGTTTGAAAAAACAGAAAATAAAGTTTTAAAATCACAATGACGTTATAGCATGTGTTTGATGATATATAAGTATTTTATAAATCATTGCACAGTGAAAACTAAAAACTCAACCTGCTGTTGTTCTTTTGTCTTACACCCTCAAGGTACTTTTTTTTTTTTTTTGTTGCATAAATTACAATATGATATCTAAGATTTAATTGATTCCTAATAGTGGTCGTACATGTTTTAATGGGAAGCAGAGAGCCATTCTCCTACAGTTTGGATAGGTTATGCCTGAGCTGTAAGTATGTTTACACCGGAGCATCTTTTAATCCTCAGGGAGAAACTGTCACAGCTCCGCTCTGATGACACAATTGTGAGACATTAACAACGCTTTTCAAGTGGAACGCTCTTTGAATGGCCGTCTGCCATGATGGACGCAGAAAAGATGTAGGCTGTAATAATTCCTGTCCGACCAGGGAAATGGCATCAAGGCCAGTGCGCGTCAGATGGCAGCCAACAAGCCCTTTTTATTACCAAGAAGCCATGCACCAGCTCCCTGATGCTAATCAGTCTCCCAGAGACCTCAGTGCTGTGTGGTTAGTACAGATTTACACCTCCTCTCAGTCCTTCACTTTTATTAAAGATGATCTTTCACACAGAAAGAAGAGGATGTTCTCCAGACAAATGTGAAAATGCAATGCAAAGTTTCAGGCATGAAAGGCGAAAACTGTAGGATTATTCCTCAGCTATTCCAGGGAGGATGAGAAAGGAGGAAAGAATGTGGAACAAAAACATCAAAGGGGCCATGGAAGAAGGGCTAAAAAGGGAGAAAGGCTGTGAAATATTTAGTATGGGGTCCCAACAGGTGGTCAAGAGTGCAATGCAAGGCTATGGTTTCATTATCAATGAATATTGGATGATGCTTGTACTTGTGGAATTTGTTTTCTTCTAATTGAAAAAGAAAATCATCACAACACAAATGCAATATCAGTGGTTCAGTAATATAATTATATGACACTATGGGAATTATGCACATAAAACATGTCATTGCTAGAAACTGTGAAATACCACTTGAAGTTAGTTAAAAATACTTCATAAAAGTGGCTTTAAATCCAAAGTAATTGCAAACCACAGGATATGTAGTGTCAGCTCAAGTGGCCGCAGCTTGTTCATTTAAGAATTGAAACCTCGGGATTGTATTTTTTCTTTCCTCTAAGCAGGGATTATTTTAAATTAGCACTGAACTATCTTCAGTGAGACTTATACTGACAGTACCAGAAACCACTAACACTCTGACATTCCACTCGTACTGCGGCGTACCACACTATTGGTTTGTACATGATACTACTTCATTCTGTAAGTACAGCTTCAGAGCTTCAGAAGCAAACACTGATGGAATACTGTTCCAGAGAGCCACGCTTGATTTTTAAAATGCAATCAATTCAAATAGTGTCTGAACAGTGTTTGAAAAATATTGCCTGTCTGATTTTTTTTTTTTTTTTTGGGAAGCGATGGATAAATTATAAACTGATGAGCATTTGGGACGAGGATAGCTCGCTGCAAAGGGACTGCAGTGTTTTTGTGAATACACTTGAATGTGATTATGCTCCCTGTCAACTGGGTTCATCTTATTAATGATACACAGTCATTCGACACAAACCCGGATTTATTTTAGTGAAGCTGCACTGTGGTGACAACTCCTTTTTTTTTTTTTTTTTTTTTTTTTAAATTAAATTAACATTTTTCTGCAATTGTCCACGTAGTGTCACTCGTGAGAAATAATTCACTATTGAGTCAGGATTTTTGAAAGTAGTGATTCATGCAGTTAATACCATATAATATAATACCATTAATGATTATTTTCCTTATCACTTAATCAAAAAGTTTTTATTGTAGATTTATATTTCCCTCTTATAAGGACATTTCTGCTATACCAACATATTTCATTTGACCCGTGGTCAACATAAGTATTAATGTTAATTTATTTAAAAATGAAAAGTCATATTAATTTAAATGCATACTTGAGTCCAACGTGTAAATGTGCCAGATTTAGACAGATGGACATTAGACAGTGTAAAAATGCACAAGCAGAGGCACATAGGTCACAAAAGAAAACACAACAACACAAATGACCAGTAAAAGTGATATAAAGACATTGAGCAGAATACACCCAAATATAATTTTTCATCATGTGATGAATGACTTCACAGTTTTGTCTATTATTCCAAACTGTAGCAGTTAATTTGTCTTCCCAGTTTCTACTCCACACATCAGTTAATGATTTGAAGCATGACTTTGAGACATGTTTCAGCTTGATCACTGAATGAGAACTCACTCAGAGGGATTCCGAGATTTTATTTAATTCCAACTCCAGCAGCACGTCTGTTCAGCTGTAGCTTGTTTTTGTTATCTTGCTATATCTCAGGTAGGATTTGGGAATTTGAAATGAGTCATATACAATATCCTTCCATCCAGTAAAGTCATGACCAGCAGTTATTTATTTAGTTGTTTTCCAAAGACTAGTCAATGAACTTCCCTCTTCCAGATTTTCCCTGGATGTAGAAAAACAGTGGTGTCCAGCTGGGAAACAAACACTTTCCCACTCTTTCTTGTGCTCCATTCTTAACGGTCCATGGTGAAAAGCCACAGGGAGCTGCCGTATTAGCTTCTCAATCTTATCCTTCCTCATCCACCCCTCTCGACTATATGTCTTAATATAGAACTGCATCTACAGGCCATTTTGTTAGCAGTTTAGTCGGCGGTACAGTACTTTATACAGTAAAGACAGACTCTCCTTTAACATTTAATCTGCATGATTCCAACAGTAAATTATAGACGACAAGTAACAGCAGCACATCAGTGATCTCTTAAGACAAGCCTTTTAAGTTTTGTCGGGCTTTCACAAGGGCAGATCTCCACAGATGAACCTTGTATCTCGAAGATTATTAATACAACCCTTAGGGAGAACAAACTGCAAGTCTAGCAACTACTTTATTAATCTCTCCTTAAATTAAGGAGCAGTGGTGGGCATCCTTTTCCTGTGGTTTTCCTTTTGCGGGTTTTACACACAGTAGAAGCCTGAATAGGTTCATAAACCCAAATGTCCCGTGGCGGTTATTAGACACACTAACGACAGTGCAATTAAGACGCTCGCCTAACTAAAAACAACTGAGTATGCAAAAAAGTAAACTGTGCACCAGTGTTTTTATTTGCCTTAATTCATAGACAGGTCCTTGCTCTGCCTTACAGGTAAGTTTGAATTTCATTTGCCTCTGCTCTCTCTTAACACACGAGATGAAGAAAAGGGCTTAATTAACATATATTTACAAATTATACTATTCAAACTGAAAAATGAATCTAAATTACAAAGGAAATTGAAATGGAGCATTAAAATGGATGAGTATTGTTTTATGGGGGTCTTTTGCATCACAGATTTTTTCTTGAAGTTATTCAGCAGCCCTATGCAGTATTAGAATCTATCACACAACACCGTGATCCTCAATAAGTGTTGTACTTTTTTCCGAATTACATATAAATTCCTTTGTGTGTCGATGAAATGGTGAAAAAGAAACTTGTTGACTATTTACACCTGTAATATTGCATAAAATTTGAATAAAGTGGGAGAGACTATAATTACTATAAATTGCAATGGTTTAACACTGAAGATATTCATGGTCCAAAAAAAAGAGACTGTATAATCTGTATTAATATTTTTTTATTCAACATACAGTATAATAGAATTTGTTTTAAAAATAATTTTGATCATCGCAGCTATTCATTCTGAGATGATGACAGTTTTACACATTTTACAGGGTAATGTTACACATGTCATCATTTAAACAGTCACGTGTGAATAGAATGTGAAGGATATACAAAATAACATAGTAAGTTTAGTCACTTGCATTTTTGTGTTAAATAGTTCATACATGACATCCTCTTTTCTCAATTGTGAGTGTTCTTTATAATGACTCAAATTAAAATTGTCATTCATTTTTGGCAGTCTTTCTGACTGATATTTAGATGCATATTGACATTCGTGTCTTTCGATGTGGCTGTTTTTGTGAGCCACATGATTTTCAACAATATACACACATCCTCAAAGTGAGCAGCGCCAGAGCGGCACAATTATAAAGCCGTCACAGCAGATAGCAGACTCAGTTATTTTTGTTCCCCATATTATTTCTCCCACATTCACTCACTTATTATTATTCATTTCAGCAATGAATATACATATCATGATTTGATAATGCAGCCGTAAAGAAAGATTTTCTTTCCCTACCATAAAGCAAACCATTTGTTCACCAGTTCCATTTTTTTGTTCCTTTGACTCTGTCATACACAATTTATTATTTATTCCAGTCTTCTGTATTACAAATGGTCTCAGGATTAGGACAAATCAGGGCTCTCCGAACTATCAGGAGGGAAATGGATTCCTGAACAATATGTGTCAACGGAGAAATTGGCAAAGGAGTGACAGTGGCCCTGGAGAGGGGCCAAACAATGCCTGGATGTCGCAGGAGGAAATCGCACTGTTCCACTTGAGACAAACACAATTTCATATTAATGAATAATTGAGAAAGTTTGGAACTGGGTTGGGATAAATGTGTGCGAGCGTTACATGTATCTGTGTCACGGTAATACTTGGATTGTTTCTAGAAGTGCAGCCCTATAGAGCAGGGTGTCTTCTGTGGGATTCAAGGCATCGATCACATAGCTTCATGAAAAGATACCGGCACAGGAAATGTATTGAGTGTCACAATCAAGGTCTCACGTTGATTATCAACTTCAGAAAATAGCTGTCATTTGTTTTAATCCTAATTTAATTGACTGTAACCTGCACAGCTGCCGTTATCCTTATCCATGTATTTACGGCTCATCAGCATGAACTTGTGCTAGCGCTTGTTAACCTGTGCTTCGGTAACAAGACCGGGGCTCGTTTGTTACATGAGAGGGGAAGGAGGAGAAAGGAGGGGGTGGTCGACTTGACTGGAGACGAGGATGCTCCATTCCGCACCCCCCATCCATGCTAATGATCCGAGCTCTGCACATAATTAAAGCCCTGGAACCCCTCTCCTGTGAAACGTAAAGGGGGGATTCATGTACGTCTCCCAATGTAGCTAGAGGAGGTTTGGGAAACTTCTGAACATCTATGGTCCATTATGTATAATTTCAAAACACATCTCAAGTATGAGGAAAAGAAACTTTTCATTTTTAATGACAAAATCATGAATTATTCTATTTATTGTATACACTCACTCTTTCAAAGGTAGCTGGTCCATGAAAGGTGAAGCTGGAACAGGAGGAAAGTCTTTTTTTTGCCGTTAAGCAGGACTCACGGCAGCAAACGACACCTGTTGAGCACCGTGGAAATGAACTGAGGCCAAGAGCAACATTTAAAATCTTTTAGTGTTAATGTTTTTACTGCTTTTCTTTAGTTGTTTCTCCTAATGCCCCATTATTTTTTATAAATCCTGAAATATGAAAAAATGACACAAACAGACACTGCTGCTCCCACAGCGTGAAGGAATTATTCAAACACGCCTCGCTGAGTTCCACACCAAAATATGGACTCAGCTAATTTTTGTCTTTCCTTAATGGTGGGCTCTAAAATTCAAAGATGCATCTGTGATCACTGAAAGGCAAAAGGGAAAATATCCACTGTTTCCAATTTGAAGCTTTCTTTCACATTGGGAGGGACTGAGTTTTTTAACACTTGTGCGTATCATGTCGCCGAGTGATGCTGTAATACTGTGCTATTTGAAGTCTGAGAATTTCAGCCATGTTTCTAGTTTTAATTACAATATTACTCGTTGTTGCATATCCTGGGACTGAACTATGTGCTTGTGGCTTGTGAGACGCTTGCGTTTATAAACCAATAATGATTATCTTTTATACATGATTTATTAGCATGTCCTAAGGAAGAAGTGCTTTTTTTATTCCTAACAGGCTGACTTGACTGCTCAGTGTGTAACTCTATTTAGAATTGGAAAAATACAACGCTGGCTTTTTTTCTGCTTCTGTTTTTAAGGAAAGGAATTAAAAATATGCCTTGTACTTTAATTGTTATCCATTATGTATGACAAGTCTTGTTTGTTATTCAATGTTAATGAACTACACAAATTAAAAGCATTGCACTCATGATTGGTGGGACATTTTCATCTGCAGGACGCTGTGTAGTACTCGTGCTCAGCCAATAGGTGTCCCTGCAAACCACATAAACATAGCACCGTGCTGGTCGTGCCTGCAGCGTGCCACAGTTGTAACTGCAAACATAACAATCATCAACAGCTCTGTCACTGTTACAGAACCAGAGGCCACAGGGACAAAGGACTAATCATTAGAGAGAAACTAACATGTGTACACGCCTTGATTTTTTTTGTCTTTAAAGAAACTTTCGTCTTTAAAATTGCCTTTTATGGTTTCTCTACATATTATATTAAATATTTCAATGTATAATGACATCATGACCACTCCAACTAATTATGTACGTTGATTTATTATAGTGACAAGACATCACGGTCACTCGAGAATGTGAATCATATGCGGATGCTCTCAACATTTTTTCATCCTCTGAGGTAATGTGTTGTTCATAAAGAAGATCACTCCGAAATAACAAAAGGTGGTGCCTATCTCTTGCTTCTTTTTGTAATTCCCCCGACTGACTAAGATGGACACTAGCTAAGTTTATACACTCATGAAATAAAACTGTTTTGTGTGTAAAATGTTCAAGGAACTATATTATGAGTACCCAAAGTGATTTTCTTATAGGTTGGTAATAAAAAAGCCCCTGATAGTGTCATTTGATGACAGCAGATGAGATTACAAACCTAAGCTCGCAACAAATCTCGTCTGCCAGTTATAATACCCGCCTTGCCCGTCAGTTAACAGTCCCAAGAGCTAACGCCTCCATCCGGCTCTCCTCATTACAATTTACTGTTCCCAGCAACTGGAATGAGCTGCGGAAGAACACCGAAGTGGACATTTTTATGTCAACAGCTCCATGCTTTTACTGATGCTCTCGCTGATAATTGCTTTTTGCCTCCAAAGCCGGCAATAACCCAGCAATAACTGAAACCTGATGTTCCTCCATGTGCTGTCTCCTTTGTTCTATGATAGCTTTTAACTGTCTTGAGTCTGTTTTTGTCTCAGCACTGGTACATTTGGGCTGTAATTGTATTCATGATGTCTTATTGTCTGATATATTGACTGCAGAGCGGCTCTGCCTTCTTGAATTTGAGTTGACTTCCAGGTGCTTATCTTATGATTTGCTGCTGTTGGAGTGTTATGTAAGTACATTGTTAGAATTTATTTAGTCCACATTTTGTGGATTAAAAGATTGGATTCCTAATTTTTAAGGAAATTTCGATACTTCAGAGCTTATAGCTATTATTGACCAAGTCACTCATTCCAGTAAGTGGGGGGGGAAACAAATAAAAAAAATCTATTTAAAATGGAATAATGAATTAGTAATTACATCATGGAAAGGTCAAATAGCTGAAGAGAACGACTATATTTGAATCTGGTTGGTTATGATCTTTTGTAATTATTCAGAAATCTACACCTAAATCATGAATTTTTAAGAATCAACCCTTGTTAAACACAATTTCTTCAAGTTTAATCACACACTGCTCGCACTTCCAGAAGCAGCCCTGAAGTATTCAAACATGTAAATGACATCTTCATATTCCCACAGGCGACCAGAGCACACAGCACATAAACACAAATTAGATAACAAGGTAGCCACAACAAGGCCTTTGTAGCATCTTTGATAGCAATAGCGCTATACTGCAGAGGATTCTAATAGGTCGGCTTTTTCTGCCTGTTGTTTATACACCATCTGGCCCGTGCATCAACTACATCCCTTTAGGCCTGCAAATAATGACTTTCCATACCCTTGCTTCTAACCTGTACATGGCTCACTGTGCTCTAGGCGAATATGTGACACGTCACATCCCTCCCCTATGCTTTCCTCATCTTTTACTACACCTCTCCTGTTGATGTTTTTGACTATGGAGAGAGGCAGACCTTCGCTTGCAGGATAAAAGACTGGAGTAGCGCCCCTCAATCACTCTGCCCTCCAGGAGGCGAGAGGAACGAGGGATGAGAGGGATGGGGGGCCTGGCAGGGTGCAGAGATGTAAGACATATTTAGATACAGCTTTGGCTGGTGTAAAAACTGCTGACTTTTTTCCTCCCATTTCTTCTTTTTCCTCTTTTGTTGCCTTTGGTGACAAAAGACATGCAAATATTGAAGCCGGCACCATTGAACCACTGGTGAAAGCACATTTAAAATGTCAGGGCGCTGCCAAGAAAAGTGAAGCCGCTGAAATGTGCCACCTGATGTGAGTGTCCTGGTCAATACTGCCACAGCATTCTTTTCATTTGCCAATCAAGTGGCAACTTACGCCTTTTTCTGTAATTCTTTTTTGCATCAGGACTGAGACAGAACAACTCATATCTTTAATATCTGTTATATATTTCATATCAACTTGGAAATGAGACATATAAAAGATCCAAGCAGTATCCAAATAAACCTGCATACTGCTTGACTGTGTTTTTAGCAGTTTCCTTAAACAACATCTGTGTAGTCATGCTGGTGGCAGTGGGGTAAGGTAGAGAGCTGTAAAATCTGAATCATTACTCTAATCCAGGCCCCACACCCCTGGGGAGGCTGCAGGGCCTGGGTCAGCCATATGGTGGCAGAAGCCCCTGGTGGAGCCACCCCGATGAGCTGGATCAGCTTCAGCACTTCCTGACCAAGGCTTGGGCCGCACCACCGAGCAGGTAAAGGGGGGGTGGTGGCACCTCTGAGCAACAGGAACCACAGCAGCACCATTAGCAGCCTGAGGGCAGAGATGTGGAAATGGTTTCATCCATGGCATCTGCAATGCAAAGGGAAATTAAACTCAGGGCAGCAAAATCACGAAATCTGCTGATCGTCTAATGTTCCGTAAGGGAAAACTTGTTGAATGCTGTGGCTGTACTTTCAAAATAAAATCTGCTATGGTTAATTATGTAAACTGACATAACAGAGATGGATTACACTCTCAAGCACAGTGGACAGGGTTTGAATCCTGTCTGGTCGCTGGGCCCACTCTTATCTGAGTGACCGTTCAAATAAAAGAAGAAAATGCATAAAATTATGATTCAAAAAAAAGGATTGAGTTTTGCATAAGTCTCTCTTTTAAATAACCAATATATGTCTTGTCAATAAAATGACCAGGAGCTTATTGAAGCCTGAACGGTTATATCAGGCAACTGGTTTATGAGGCCAGTGTAACATAACCGTAAGCCCTCAGGACTTATGCATGGTGAGACATATTTGTCTGCTGGCATGTCTCCTCTGTCAGAGTGGAGCATTCTGTGTGAGAGAGTTAGCAGTCCAGCTCTAGTGTTTGCATCCTATCAGCCGAAAACATGAAACAATCCTGCTTTGATCATCTTCACACCCAGTTAAATGTAGAACATTAACAGGTATTACGGGGATGAAGATGGGTTTCTGGCAGAAATTGAATATAAAATAATCCCAGTGATGATTTCTCTCATGTGTTTCATAATATGAGCAGGATGAGGTTACATTGGGAGCAGGTACTCTATATGGACATGTTTTTTTTACAGTCACTCGCAGAGATGCTGATGATCATGTTTGGAAGTGGAGGGTGAGGTGAGGGGTATTTAGCTGCAACATGACTCACCACTAGATATTCCTAAAGTCTTCAACTGAACCTTTAAAAAAACATACCTGTAATCTTTTCAGAATAATATGATTTTCCAGGTGGACTGGTGTGCACAGTAAGCTATAGGATGAAGTATTTTGCATTGTGGCTTTTCTGTGGCTCAGAACATGGTGCTGAGTGGCCACATCTCCTTCCAAATGTGCTTCCCCTTCAAAATTCCTGACTGCAAGGCTTTCCTCCTGCTGCTGCTCACTTGCACTTGTGTGCTCCTGAATTTTATCCACTGGTATCAGCTAGGAAAAAGAACACAGGACATGTGTAAAGCAACTGAACCGCTCATGTCAGATCCCAGTAACACGAGTAAGAGGTAATAAAGATTCTCAGTTTGTTTCCATTGAGCTGTAAGAGGTTTGACTGGGCACAGATTTTTTTTAATTTAGTTATATTATCATTCGCTGCCCCCCTTTTCCAATCAACACTTCCAAATTAAACAGAACAAATTTGAAAACAGCATCACCTATCTGTTTGTCTGGACCTTCCAAAGCTGTTCTGAATCAGCCTTTAGAAATCAATCTGTTTACGATCCGGCCTGCGGTTACGGCACAAAAACATCTTCAGTGTTTCCCACACAGTTAGATTCAGTCTGTGGTTGTAGTGGCTCTGGCAATGGATGCAGGCCAATGGGGGTAGATTGTTGTGAATGTGCACCGTGCAGTAAACATGCAAACAGAATGTGCACATGAGCAGCTAGACAGAGCAGGCAGGTGTTAAGCATGCTGAGAAACCCACTGCAGGAACACACACAGTTAAAGCAGAAGGTACAGGTAGTTGACGAAGTCTGTTTGCCTGCCGAGGACATTTAAAACTTAATGGATGGTATGACGGCCCACATATGGGATGGGATTTTTCTCAGTGCTGCCAATGGCCTGTCCGTTTATGAGAGACAGGTCAATATGTTTGGGAGAGGGAGAACAATATAGAGAGAGACACCAGAGTGACTAAAACTAATAGTGGTGTAAGAGAAATAATGGTGTCCCTCGTCTTCCCATCATCCACCCAACATGGAGGGTACCTGTATTCCTTAAAACAAAGATAAGATAACAAAAGTAAATACGCCAAATCACATTTTTGTCAGTGGGCTTTATGATATGTAAGGCAAACTATATCTAATCCTGTGTCTTTAGACCACCAATTTAGATTTAATTCAAAGTTTACAGCTTATTAGATTTATTTTTAACTGGATAAGACCAAGAAAAAAGACTGTTATGTGTGGATTTGTTTGTTTATGGTATTTCTAAAAGAACTCTAAATGTTGTAGTTTGAATACATACCCATAAATAACGCGGTACATGTAGGTTCTATTCAACTTCAAATATATCCTGATTCATAACTCTGCCCCAGCCATGTTCGTCTGCACACACCTACAGCAATGCTTGATCTGGGTCTCCATTGACTAATTACAATATCATGAAATGATGTGGGGTTACAATATCATAAGTGATATCACAAGCCTGACACAACAAAAAGCCTCTCTCCTCCCAGTGAACTACATAGATGGATGAGGCGCAATTTACTGTCAAAGTGTTAAAAGAGACAACTTGGTCCTCTGAGAGAAGCATTGTTCAAAGTTTTCACTCAGTGCCAAGTTTCTGAGCCGTGGCATGTCATTTTCATTTTGTTTGGCATTTTTGAGACGTCTGAGGGAGTTGGTGTGCACTTTAAGGGATGCTGACATGTTATTGTCTGAGTGCCTTTTGGTCTTCATCTCTAATAGAGAATGGCTTGACTTTTGTATTTATAATACATGGTCTCTTTGAGGTTGTTACAGGTGCCACTGAGAGACTCCGTTTCAGTCTCTCCTTGTTGATATTCACACCAATGTAATTGCTTTCCCTTCTTAACGATATATTCTGAGTAGTGTACGTAACATATTAGCTAATTATGGATTCTCTCAGCAGTGTGGCCTCACCCAGCCTCACCTGGTTTCTAATTAATTAGCTATGTTTATGCTAGCCATTATAACCTTGACAGCTCGTTACCTTCATCCCAGGAAAGGGTTCTTTCATGACAAATTACTAGGCTGGATGTCTGACACCTCTCTGACTTGCCTGTGGTGTCCCGTGCTGGGGACAAAAGCCCAGATGACTCTAACTGAGCTGAGTCTTGAAGATATGAGATATTCAAATGAGATGCTAACAGAGAGGGACTTTGTGATGCCGGATGTCTAATGTTAATGTTCTCATTTGAATATAAAAGAATCTTTGCCATTTTCTGCGGATCAAAAAAGTGAGAATAAGAGATGGGAATGTGAGTTCTCCAGGCATGACTGACAAGACAATAGGAAAGTTTAACAGTGTCGCTGCCTTTGTCAAACTGGTGTTCAGATGCCACTCAGACAGAGAAGATTACGAGTTAAATGTGGGCCACTTAATTCAAGGGTTTATATCTTGTTTTGATGCAACACAGAGACACATGTGTACACACATACCGAAGGAATTCTTTACACAAAATCCTAAACATTGAATTTATTCAATTTCTGGCTCAACTGGTGTAGGTTATATTACCTTACATACACCCCACTAAACCAAAGAAAATGTATGTATAATTACATTAGAAATAACGCTACAGCTACCCTTGACGATAGGTCTCCTTTTTGCCGTTGTCTATCTAGAAACGGAGCCTCCTTGCAAATGCTGCCATCTTGAGGCAATGGCGTTATTTAGGTCCTGATAATACATTGACACAGCCATAATATTTCGCTCCATTCTGATCATATCGGAAACTTCAACAACTGAAGAAGCATGCAGTGTAATATGAATTGAATAAAATGAACAAAACCAACCTTGTATTTCATGTGTCCCATCCACTAACATGGAAGGGGCAGGGTTTATGGCATACTTATTGCAATCAAGTGAAATAATTTATCCTGATAAGAAAATGTTTCTATACATAATTTGAGTTATTACTTTTTACAACTTTAAAATTCCCAAATCATTCCTGGTCACTGTAAGTAGTCCCTCGGTCGTTTGATTATGAAATAGTGCTGCTGTTGAATGACAACGGCAACAAAGGCTTTTGCATATTGCTTCAAATATTAAAATTGCTCTGCATGTCCTGAAAAAGTAATTACAACTTACTTAAACAAATGGGCATAATCAGGAGGGGTTCAAGTGTCCTTCAATGAGCCGTAGATAATAATTCATGCTCAGGGGCTCTATATGTGCCAACAGGTCTTATCAGCTACACCTTATTCAACACCACTGCTCAGTATACTGTATTGTCCAAGGCACATTGAGGATGTTTAATTCAATAAGCAATGCAATAAAGAATTAATATATTCAAGTTAATTATGGCACTGTGTGAGGGAGCTGTTGTACATTGGATTCCCAAAAATGATTTTTACTTCTGACCTTGGTCTCTGCGGATCAGCTTCATTATGAGGTTTTAGTTATAGCTTAACATTTTAAAACTATTGGCACTATTTATGATTCAAGGATTGATGCCTTATGTTTAAATAAAATATGGCTGAGAGGTGGGAGTGTGAATGAATCCTCTCCACTGAGTGATTAGATGGGAAATTTATTTATTCATGTTTATGTTTCGCTATTCTTAAGACACCTGCTCCACCGAGGAAAAGCTGCCAAGGAGATGGGAAGGAAGTGGCTGGCGTGAGGTGTTGATGAAAGAACTAATGATATCTGAGGGTTTTAATGAGAGGTTCTACTTCTCTCAACCTTCACTGTGCCGATATGCAAACCACCCTGCAGGTCCTGTACCTGCTCTGAGCTGAACAAGTTGTTCAGCGCAACAAAATGAGTGGCCTCATTGCGTGTCCTCCCAACTTTGACAGCTGGGAGTCGCCTAAGGCTCATCCTGAAGCTACTACCTCTTTTTTTTTTTTCAGAGCAGAGCTGCTTTGGGTTTTTGCAATCTTCCATTAATTGCATTGTAATGTCAGTGACAGTGTTTGTCCTGAAACGGCATGCCTTTATAGTCCTGATTGACAGGATGATTGTAACAATGAAGAGGGCGCTGCTGAAACACTGTTAGTTATTCCTTCGCTGGCGAATGACAGCTAATGATGATGATTTAAAGAAAGAGAAAAGGTTCTGGTGAGGTTGCGGTCTTAACGTCAGCCTCGGAGGATCACAGCAACTTCTGTAAATTGCATTAAGTTTTTACAATGTAGGCTTGGTTTTTTTTGTGTCTGCTAGCCTCATCTCATTAGTTTTTCCAATTATTATTCCTTTTCACTGTGTTACTACCGGGCACAAATGCACACCCCTGACACAGTAAAAATAATTAGCTACTCCCAATAATGTGTTTGGAGCAGAGTGGGGTCTCAGTTTTTTTTTTTTTTTTTTTCCTAGGGATCACAACACTCTGAATTACCTGAAGAATACCTGGAGCAATCCATGAACCTAATTAACTTCCCACAGAGATCAAATCTACCCATCATTTTGAAATATATGTGAAATCAAAACGAGTGTTTGCCAAGGTTGTCCATCCCTTTCGCTGCTTTCTGCGGAATCTATTGCATCTCAGCATAGAAGAATGACGGGAGAACGCGGTGCATGGAAAGGACCCATTTATTCCATCAAGTAATCAATGTGCAGTTTGAATTCATTTGAATGCACTCAATCATGCCCCTAATGTTGATCGCTCACGGGTGTGAGCATCAGTTATGCAGGAGTGTTGTATGGCTTTGGTTTGGGCCCATTTCATCAAATATTTATGGGGTAAAAAAGTGAATCAAAATAGGAGTGAACAGAATTACACTTAAGTTTCTCATGTGTCGAGAGCCCCCGACTTGCATTGTTCTGAATACTGAGAGTTCTTTTGTCCAGGTTTCTTTGTTTTTTGGGTTGCAAAGGGTGTTGGAGGAATCAGACGTGTCACGAAACTTTTTTTCCTTTCACTTTTTTTTTTGCTTATTTACTTAGATGAACTCATCAAACCCTCACTTTCATGCCATAAAAGGCTCTTGTCCATGCAGACAAGTACAAAAGCAAGTGATGCAAAAAGGTGAAATAGGGGTATATCTCTCCAGCTCAATTGAGCCTGCCTTTTCTCCTCACTCTTCATCAGCCCTGCCTGCCTCTCTCCTTTGTCTGCCAGTGTGTGTGGCTTTTAGATGTGATGTGAGAATAGTATTCTCTCAGACCCAGGCAGTTACTTTGTGAACAGCCGCTGCCTGCACCACACTGATGGTATTTCACTGCTGCATCCCCCCAGTTATATTAAATTTGCAACTGGCCCTCTTTAAGTCTTTTTCATGAGATGTATGTTTTAAAGAGTGTGTCAATTCTTAAAGATGCCCTTGGCTTTTATCAGTCGTTTTTAAGATGGCTTTCAATAAAGAGTGAGGAGAGAACTCAATGTGGCGCTGGCCCATTTTGCTTGCATAAACTGCATATAAAATCTTAAAGTCAGATCTTAAAGGCTGATACGATCTGACTTAAAACTGTCCCAACAAAGCCAGGGCTTCAATATTAATGAATTTAACTTAACATCGTTTTAACACTGATTCAATGTTTGCTCTTTTCGGTTTAAAGCACTTGTCTTGTTTTTAAGCCGTATCTATGCATTCCTTTTCACGCAACGCTTCAGCTGCTCAGTTCCAACTGCAATTAGACCTTTAAAGCCGGGACCTTTTCCTGTGAAGATGCTTCTGAAAGCCCTGCGAAAAATCAGCAGAGCCTTTTATTACATGTTGTAGACAATCTACTAATAGACTCTAAACAAAGGGCACAATTACTTCTTATTGGAGCTCTGACTCCTGATACACCTACACTAGGCGGTGCAAGCCATCAATTCTAGACATGCTAAACCCCCTATAAGCAGGAGGCAGGGGAGGCCGGCAAATGTGAGTTCATGTCCACGGCTGATATGATTGTGAAGTCAGCGGTAGTGTCCTGCTGAGTTCCCGCACAGATCAGAGATCACAGATCCACAGAGCTCACTTGTGAGACTCTGGCCTTCTGCAATATTTACTCACTACACGGGCTGATCGAGATGTCATTTATACTCTGAGGCTCACGCACGCATGCAGGTGCACACACCCAGTAGACAGGAATTACAGTACAGTAATTATGGATTTATATCAGCCTGCAACAAATCAGGTCTTTTGACAGGCCTGCATTAAGAAATCATTAACTGTTTACTTGGTAGCTGGAATTAATCATGTCTTGGTTTGCATTTTCAACTCTTTAAAGTTTTGACTGATTATGAGAAAACTCTGAGACAGTTCAGAATGTGGCTGCTTCACCTCAACTTATAGTCGAGTATTGGTGTGTTGCTCAATATGAAACTCTGACATAACCGTTTCCAACCTTTGTGTCAAGGTACAGCTAAAAGGGAGAGCAGAAAATCAGAAACTAGAGAACAAAAAACTCATTTTGGTGGTGAAAAATGTTTGGTATTTATTTGTTTTCAGTTTTCCATCTTCACACTCTGTTTATCCGATGCTTTGGTTTCAGCTTTCAATAGTTGAATGGGTTAGCGATAAGTCAAGCTAACAGTGATCACCCTCTGCCAGATTACTGCCTCCCACTTTCAAATGAATGTTGGAATTTTGACTAATCATTTTGACATAACAATAGGTCACACAGTATTTCCATAGCTTTATGCAGTTTCAAATAATTTTACATGTTTAATTTTTAGGTGTCTCCCCCCTCAAAACCCCATCGAAACAAACAAATTAGGTGGTCAGAGGTCGTACACCACTGCGCTATAATTCTTCTTATTAATTTTATTGTCATTTACCACTGATCAGCTAGTTATTTTTTTTCCTTTTTATTGCTACTTATTCACACAACACAAAAGATAATCGATCCCCTTTCAGTTCGCCATAGATACTCTGAATTTTCTGCATTAGATTGACCTGCTCTTGACTTGTCACATTGATCCGCACAGTCCATTCTGACCAGAGGAGTGAGAGGCCAAGACCGTCGATACCAAACAGGGTCCCTGCTGACTTTACCAGCAGCTAATTATCACTAAACTTTGGCATATTGTGGTTTATTTCATCTGCTAATTGGTTATTTCACTGATGTTTTTTAGCTGCTATTCAAACAACACTTTCTCTCTATGATCTGAACCTTCGAAGATGTTGGAGGTGAGATTTGTCTGAAGGTGATAATAGAACGATGAGATTGTACAGGAGTTCTACATTCCAGTTTGGAATCAAAATAACATATTTTACTCCCTGTTTACCTCCTCAATGTCTCCAAGATTTGGGGTTAGAGAGTCTTCCACTAGTTGTACGTGGAATATTTGGTTAGTGTGAGGAGCCTCTCATGTGGTTTTGATATTAAAAAAAATAGTAGATGTTGCCTTACAGTGTAGATGTATGGATATGAAATGAATTGCTAACACTGGCTGAAATTGTGGAAGTCATGGAAGAGTCTGATTGATATGAACAAGTTCGTATATAATGTCCAGAACACTCCTGCTAAAGACAAAATGAAAAAACAAACAAACAATGACTTGATCAATCAGATAGAAACAGTCCACTCCTTTTATCCAAATCCCTTTTATCATCTTCGCTAAAGGTCGCTGGATATACACGTTCTTGCTTGACAGACGACACAAATATTGAAGCTGTGGGAAAAAAAATCTTTCATCCTTAACGGTGAATCTGAGTTACCTTCATCTATTAGCAGTATCTCATTTTCAGATCTGGAATCTATACCAGTATACGGTGGCTGATTTAAGGTTCAGGGATCTGATCGCCTCAGGCAAGTTATTCTAAGAGCCCCCTGATGTCAGTGGGACTGCCTGGCAGAATAAAAGGCAAGGCAATAAACTGGGGGAAAAAGTAGCACACACGCATTGAAATGGGGGCCTCCCCGAGGCGATGGCCCAACTGGCCCGTGGTTAAATCCTCCACTGAAAGTGTAATAATCACACCAGAGCCCCACAGAGGGAAGGCAAGAGAAAGAGTGGGGGAAGACACAGAGGTACCAAAACAAAAAAAAAAAACAACCCTCTCTGTCCTGTTCTCTTTGTGTCTTCTATCTAAACGAAAGAAAGACAGGAAAATCTTGGCTCTAAGAAAGGGAATTATGGGAGCTGTGATGACGACTGATGGCAAAGTGGATCAAGATCAGAACCAGATCACAGGGGTTTATTGTAGCTGCGGCAGTTATTCTGATGTGTTTGCAGATAGAAGCATTAGACTTGTCCTCTAATCCTGTCCATGAGCCGTAATAAGCTCACCCTGGCTGCAGATAAATGCTCAACATTACTTTGGGTAGCCTAAGCAATGGGTTTTACACTTGTAAGATTACTTAACACACACACACACACACACACATTTGTATCCGAGCAGAATATATTAGCCACCATTGTTATCTCTGCGCTTACTAGCCTTGTTTTGTCTTTGCCTATGTTGAATTTATTTTTCTGATGCTCCTTTAAAAAGGAACCAAACAGAGGCAAAAAGCACTTGTTTATGGCAATATTAACCCCCCCGCCCACTCGTGCTACTTGCACTCTTGAATGCCTCTCAATTCTTTCCCCTTTTAGAGTGCCCAGCAGGAGCACCCGCTATAAATCACATTTAGTACCACTGACATGTTAGAAGAAGTGAAATAGCTGCCAGTGCTCTAATTGCCTCGCCCCGCGCGTCTTGTCTTTTGTGCTCCTCTCCTACATTTTAAGACAGTTGTCCGGCTTTAGCACGTCCTGGTGCATGTGTTTTAGATCTGCGTCCGTTTTAGGAGATTGTGCAAATGAGGGGCACGCCGAACAAAACGCAGTGTCATGTATTGTCTGACAACATCAATTAAAAGAATGTTTCCTATCCAAAAACACAGCTGGAGAGCTTCCTCTTTTGTTCTCGTGGGTGGAGTGCGGGAGGTGGACGGGGGCGGGCTAATTATGACAGGAAAGGTCAAACTAATTACCACGTGTCTTTGAACTTGCCACCAAAAGTTCCTGATATGTCCATGCAGACTTGACAGAGTTCAAATTAATTAAGTGTTGTCCTAATAGCAGAAATAGCATATGCATCCAGAGCTAATTTAAATAGCCATTTCTGTCTTTTCTATTCTCAAGGTGCTCTATTCAAAACACAGAAATCGCTGAACAAGAGGCTTTTATTTGCAAAAGGGTTGCTAACAAGACGTTCACATGTGCAAACAGGCCTCTTTATCAAGTGGAAAGAGAACACTTTGTGCTCCATTAAACCTGCACAAAGCTGTAATCGTGTTTGTTTAGATATGTTAAATAAAGCCCATCATTATGCTCTACTGGGTGCTAAGTGGTATTTTAAAGGTCCATAAATTCAATTAGACATTATTTAATACTGCCCCTGGAAAGTGCAGTGACGCACGTGATCAGGGGGAGGGTCGAGTCAACATTTTTAAGAATTATTACTCAGGATTTACATTTATATTGTCATTTTAATAGCACGCCCCTCTTCAACCGATAGGGGCCTCAGATGCTTCCAGGGCCTCGGTTCATCCCCCCCTCCCTCCCTCAGGACTGCATCCCATTTGTCATTATACATAGCGAGGAGGAAGGAGAAAAAAAAAAAAAAATTCTCCTCAGTCTCAGTCTGTCATTAGAGCGGTCCCGTTAGCCTGGTGCTAATGCACAGTTTAGCAGCCACCACGGAAAATGCTAAAGAGGTCCTGACAACTCCTGGGGGTTGGCTAAGTGTGGGCCAAGGGTTTCTGTGTGTGTGCGAGTGCACACTCGCATTAGTGTTTGAAGGGGGGGGTCCCAGTGGTTGTTTGCCTGTTTTCCATCAAGAGCCCTCATCTCCTTTATCCCCTTTGTGGCGGAGGCCCTCCTCGGGCAGTTCCCTCTGAGGGGGATCTAAAAAGAGCAGCTGCTGGGGAATGAGTGCCATTTCCTCCTGCTGTCACCAGCACACTGGCAACCCTTAGTCCTCCTGTCCCCCTCCACTCGCAAACCCCCTATTAATATGCATATGAACTTGTTTCTCTTAGTTCTGAACTCCAATGACAAAGTGGGAAAGCATATGTCTGAAATATTCATGATCGCACGCAGTAATTAAGCAGTGGAGAAGGGAACTCTACGAGGGAGAGTCACTACCCCTCTGCTCGAGCTGAAAATTGCCTTTTTTTCAGCACTAAAAAGCATGTTATCCTCTGCTTTCTTGGTAATTCTTCGAAGCCTCTCTCTGGTTGTGTGTGCGCTGTTGTACTACACGGTCATTTACCATGTAAGAGTTAATGAGGCTTCAAAGAAGAGCAGTTTTTGTTTAGTGAGTTAACTCAAGTTAAGTGCCAGAGAGGAACCTCACTGTGACATCCAGCCTGTTTTTCTCAGCAGCGCATCCATCATTAACTTGCCCTTTACTATTTTTTTTGCTGATACTCAAAAATGGGATTGTTCATGTGACTGAAATAGAATGAAACAATCTCCTGCTTCACACTTTTCATGAGCAACTTCCTGAATAGCATATCAAGTGTGGATTTACTTCAGAACAATATTCCCAAGGAATTAATTCTTGAGTTCAAACTGAAGGCACGTTTAAGTTTAACCTTTAACAGCTACCCTTGAGAATAAATTGTTACGTAATAAAGTGTAAATTTCCAAAAAAAATAGAGTACAACACACAAGTATTTCTGGGTGTTTTCTGTTTCGGATGCTTTCCATCTTTAGAGGTAGTATGTGAAAATTTCTCTTGGCACACAGTATTACATTTAAAAATAGTAAAATTTCACCAGAATTAATTTTGTATTAGGGATTTTCTTTTCAATATACACTTACTTGATGGTTTGAAAAATACTTTGAAGTCGGGGAATAAAGCATGCTGCAGAGCATTTGGAGATTTTGGACGCCTCTACAGCCGAGAGAGAGAGAGAGAGAGAGAGAAAGAGAGAGAGAGAGAGAGAGAGAGAGTGTTTAGTTATAGGTGAGAGGGAGGAAGCGAGGGCTGGGAGACGCTTGCTGAGGCTTGACAGCCAGGTAGATTGTATCTGACATAAAGCCCAGAGATGAAAGAGGAGCGGACAGCTGGCCTACTGCACACTCTATGCAGTTGCACTCACCTCGCCATGCCGCTCGCCGAACCCCCTCCCCTTTCACTCTCATTCTCCTCATGTTTATGCTCTCCTGATGGCTCCTTGCGGGTGTGTCCACCTAATCCACCAGGGGATGATCTCTCGCTTTCCAGGCCCTCCCTTGGCCCTGTCTGGCCCCTGCTGGCCCCTCCATGTGAGGATCAGTGGTCCAGAGTCCAGCCTCCCTCTCCTGCATCCCACCTTCATCTCCATGCTTCTCCACTCCGCCCTGCGCTTGTCATCTCACAGCCCACTCAGTGCCACACTGGCTTGTTTTGTCAATAACCATTTATTTGTTGCTGGAATGGCAGCAGCCATTACATCTGACCTCTCTGTTTCATCAATTATGGATAGATTATTGGATGTGAACATCTGCAAGAGCTTGCTGTTGGACTCACCTCCTGGCAGGGATTAGATAAAGTATTAAACTGTTGTTTATTGTCAGGCCAAAACTCTACTGGGAAGCCCGAGAATTTCTACAACCCCACAGCAAAAAATAACTCCCATCAACAAGGCACCTTAAATAGTTTAGCAGCGCGGCCGCGGCCCCCTCGTGGTAAGATGTGGGCCATTCATTATTTACACTTATTACTGGTTGTTATAACACTCATGGTAAAAGCTCCTGGCAGGTGGGGCTCAGTCATTGTTTGTCACATTTGTAAATTGTGTGAACAGAAGCCAAATACACACACATACACACACACACACAAACTAATGTTTATCTATAAAGCTTCTACTTCTTTCTACTGGGACAGGTGTTTCTGGTGCCTAGGGAAATAAATGACCACTCGTGACTGGACCAGGATACACAAATCATGTGCACCCAAAGTTTGACTAATACTTAAAATAATACACTCTCAGGTTATATAATTAGAAAACATGAATTATACATTACCTGATAATCAGAAACTCTGGTGTTAAACTAGGTTTAGTGTCATGACCTGTGGAGGGAGGATGATTTCCAGTTTTAGATAACGAGATCCATAGATATTTGGAGTTAAATAGTAGTTAAGTTGTAGATGACTTTGCCTTTCATACAAAATCTGTATTTATGTTAAACATATTGTTAAAACCAGTTACTGCAATATTGATGTATCATTTCAGGCAGTTCATACAAATAATAATCTAATCAAATAAAAATCTACAGTGAGAAGTTTGCCTGTTCCTCCCTGAAAGAATAATAGAGCTGGGAGTTCTGGGTGATATAACACGTCCAGTCTTTAAAAATCACGGTGTAGTAAATGTATGCAAAACATAATCATATCATCATATCGATGTTTTAAATATTCTCTAAATGATACTCACCCTAAAATGGGGATTTGTCTTTTGCTGAAAACTTTGTAAAGAAAACCTAAAATTCTCTGTGCAACCCTGATCTTTGCTTTCAAAAAGTGAAATCAGACATTTTTATTCATGCAGGTGACCTGAAGTTATACTAACAAGCTCTTCTTGGCTGCTTAGCATCCTCCTCATACTGTTGTGTGTGTGTGCGAGGGGGGTGGGGGGGTGGGAATACTGGGGGGGGGGGGGAATACTGAGTGTGCGGAAGATCCAGTGTGAGCTGCCTTTTTAGTCCCCTATAACACGTCCAGTCTTTAAAAATCACGGTGTAGTAAATGTATGCAAAACATAATCATATCATCATATCGATGTTTTAAATATTCTCTAAATGATACTCACCCTAAAATGGGGATTTGTCTTTTGCTGAAAACTTTGTAAAGAAAACCTAAAATTCTCTGTGCAACCCTGATCTTTGCTTTCAAAAAGTGAAATCAGACATTTTTATTCATGCAGGTGACCTGAAGTTATACTAACAAGCTCTTCTTGGCTGCTTAGCATCCTCCTCATACTGTTGTGTGTGTGCGAGGGGGGTGGGGGGGTGGGAATACTGAGTGTGCGGAAGATCCAGTGTGAGCTGCCTTTTTAGTCCCCTGTCAAAGCCTCTCACAGTTCACCTTCAAGGCATCTGCTCAGCTGTCAGCGCGAGTTGTCAAGCCGACACTTAGCATTCACATTGTTTCTGTGAAAATGAAGATATGTTTTTCCACAGTGTATCCCAAAAACGCTGTGTGGCCTCAGCATTTTCGTTAATGTCTTTAGGAGGTTTAGGCGGTGATGTAACCTCTGTCAAACAGGAAGTGTTTTTTTTGTTTTTTTTCCAGGCTTTGAACAAAGAGCGTGGAAACCTCCTGTGTGCTCGCAGTAGCGGGGCACTGTGCATCAAAATATCAGTGCAGGTTGAAAGGCACAAAATAAGGTCAGTGTCACCGCACTGCATTATTAATATCACGCTGTTTATCTCCTTGCCCATTGAATCTGCGCACAAGAAAATGCTGCCTTCTATGAAATATTGATGCAATTTCCTAGCTTTACATGTAGAACAAAAGTAATTGAAAAACTAGGTGTTACACAGTGGCAGCAGGTCGCAGAATGGCACACAGCCCGCTAACATAAACTGTCAAACACAGCGAAACACCGGTGGAAACGACGACACGCGCTGGCGCACTGCTCACTGCAGGTCAGCCCCACGTGTTATGGTTATCGTGAGGCATATTTTTATTTGAACACTTTGGAATAAATAGTGTTTATTTTTTAATGATATTTAAGGCTGTAAAAGATTTGAGAAGAATAAACAACGTGGTAAATCACTGCAGAGTGATAATTGATCTAGTCATTGCTCATCTAATCTGTACTGAAACATGTTCTGGATCATGATCTGTGTATTCATTCCTGGCTCAGAGGTGGGGCCGATATGTTTGAGCTTGAATGTTCAGTAGAAATGAGAGTCTAGTTTAAATCCTGCATCTATATCTCAAGTCTGCATTTATCTCATTTTCAGTTTCCGCGGTTATTCAGTCCTCACTTTGGTATGAAGTGTATGAAAAAGCAATAACTTGTGTCGGAGGAGAATCTAAATGAAACCTTTTCCTCTTTGATTTTAAACCTCAGTTTTAAAAAAAAAACACTATTGAAATAGTAGCAGTTTTTTCTTCTGCACTTCTCTGTTAATCTAGCACCTGCAATCACACACACACACAGGCATTAGCGGTAAACACTGCACCACTACAAAGCCCCAACACGCCCTCTCCCTTTCGTCTTTTGTCTCTTTCATGTTAAAATCACTTACTAATTAAGCCAAATGCCACTGCACCCAGAGAGCATGCTTCCACACACACACACACACACACAAAGAGAGAGCGCTCTCTAATGATCAACACATGCCAGTGTCTTTATTATCCCAGCCAGCCGGCCTGTGTCTCTATAGCCGGCTCATGTGCTGTTTAAGTGATTGTAAATCATCCTACAGTAATGGCTGAGATTAGCATACTATCAAAAAGCTTTCTTCATGCATGATCTGGTAGCATCTCGGGGCTCTAAGTGTTTTATGGCCAGTGAGAGCGCATCGCCCGCTGTCATTAACAATCGAGCGGTGGCCAGGCAGGCAGCTGAGCTCGGGCTGCTGCTGTTAGTGTTATCAGATGCGTGAGGAAGATGCAGGCTTGGACTGCAGCCCATTATGGGCGCTGCCTGTCAGGAGCCATTAGGCACATGCTCTCTGATTAATGCTCTAAGTGATGGTGTGAGCACTACTATCAGAGACTGGCGCAGGGAAAGAAAAGGTTATCGTCTGAGAGGAATGCCTGAACCGGGGCTGTGGTGAAGTGATGATGACGATGATCCTCAGCACCGTCTCACCTTGTGCTGTAATTGTGGGCGGGCGTGAGAAGGGAACCACTGGGATGTGGGATTTTTTTTCTTCCTGGGTTTTAGGCTCTGATTTCCCCTTCCTGTGTTTCAGGGGATCCTACTTAGGGACAGGATCTCTGGGTGTCCCTCCCTCCCTCCCTCCCTCCCCCCGACTCACACTGCCTGCTATTGTGACCCATGAATTATTGATT
The DNA here is from genome assembly GCA_016785235.1 of Pseudorhombus dupliciocellatus. Lineage (NCBI taxonomy): Eukaryota > Metazoa > Chordata > Actinopteri > Pleuronectiformes > Paralichthyidae > Pseudorhombus > Pseudorhombus dupliciocellatus. Next base: position 2,010,796 of record JAFBJW010000054.1, on the reverse strand, counting down.
AACCTTGGTAATAGAAAAGATATAACTATGGCATGCTTTGACCTGCCTCCTCTGAGGTGGATATGTGTTAATACCAAACAGATATGCATGTGTAGGCAGATGATTACCCAAGATTTCTTTGAAACAGGGCAAAGATGTCTGTGATTAATAAAACAATCCTGGTAAGAGTCGGTGTCAATTCAGTCAACTTTCTGCATTTTTTTAGAACAGAATAAGTCATCACGTGAACTGAAAGATAAAAAATCGTGCCCAGAGAACTCCGGAGAAATTTGTGACTCCAAAGTATTCATCTGATCACTACATTTAAAATGACATCCCGGCTGCCGTCCCTGTGCCACAATTTATTCTCCGGAGCAACAAGACCCATGTGTTCTTGTGACATGTTCAAATGATTCCATCTGCTCGGGTCCTGTTCCTGTGATGATCTCACCTTCCACAGCCGATCAATAAACGAAACGCTATGTTTAAACTGAATCAAATTTTCCAGTTGTGGGGTTAGGCTTTCATCCGCAACACGCCGCTGCAGTCCTCACTCTTAGCTTTACCGTATATACAATTAAACGCCCCAGTAACCTGCGCGTTTTCATTAGATTGGACCTGCAGGGATGTCGCTGCACGTTTACCCCCATCACAACCTCAAAGAGATGACCAGCCGCGGTAATTGCACGCCGATGTGTTTACATTTATTCATGAAACGGAGGACCGCCTCCTCATCCCCGTTTCCACCTGTCACCCATTCCATTTGCCTCGTCAGGAGGGAACGTCCCCACCCACACCCAGTCCAACTTGGAGCTACAATCACTAATCAGTCCCTCCCGCGGAGAACCGCTGCCTACTTGTTCCCTACCGATATTTGATTCCTCGCCAGCCTGAGCGGATGATTAAGTTTTCATGCATTTGGTTTCACCAAAATGTATGTGCACTCAGCCACGTCCTTTATTGATTACTTCTAGTGCAAACAGTAGGCAGGGTGTGATATACATAATTGGACAGTTGTCAGGGGAGGTCGAGCAGTGATAACCAGCGTCTTATTTCCCCTCCCTGATGGATATAGGGACACACCTTGAGAGCGATCACTTGTTCCTGATGCAGCGATGAGATGCATATGTGAGATCACTGTCTCTAACAATGTGAAGCAACAAGCACATTGAGCACATGCTGACTCCCACTGTCCCACTGTTGATACTAATAATTATAATAATAATATGATTAAACAACCATGATTTAGTTACACCACAGTAAGAGAGGAGCGTTCTTTTCCTAAAAAAAAAAAAAAACAACAACAACAAAAAAACAAGACTGTGTGGCACAGACACAGACACTATATCTACTTAATACACGCTGCATGTGCCTCAATGATTATTTTATTTCTTGTGTTCCTATAACTACAATAAACTGGCAGCGCATTGTTGGAGCAGAAGCCGACACGCCAAGAAAAAAAAAAATGCTCTCGAAAATTACATTTTCAGAGGCACGGTGGAAATAATATCGTGGTAATCATTGCCAGAGTAAACCCTGTTCTGTTAAGAGAAGCAAAAAGACATCCTTTAAGTTTGTATTTTAGTAATGAAAAGCAAACAGTGGCTGCTGCAATTGCCTGACCCGTGACCAGGAGGTGATGAAATGTCTGGGCAGAATCTCAGCTTAGCCCTGTCTCTGTCAGGATAATAGATTCAGCCGCACCGGTGTTAGAAGCACAGATGTGTAATAACTCCATCAAACTCACGCCTCTGTGTTTTCCCAAGGTTAGACACACACGGAGACACCCGCTGGAATTTCACATTTTACTCCTCTTCACCCGTCCTCTGTTCCAAAGAATAATTCCATGTGGTCAAGGTTACAGCCACTGTTTGTGTTTGTTGGGTAATCATACAGCGTTTCCAAGGTAAGCCGCCCTCCGCGCTGGAGCCTCCACATTACAAAAACATCCACTTACACGGATTCATACATGGAGACATTGACACTGGTCGGGAGTTTGGCGGGAGCAGGGAAGGCAGCTGAAGTGGGACCCAAACAGAATCCATATTTAATAATGTGTTCTCACTTGGACATGTACTCTTTCAAGTCAGCATAAAAGGAGCTACAGAGACTTTGCTCTCTTTGACCAAGGCATTGTGGCATCAGAGATGGGCTGGTAGTCTTTATAAGAAAATGCAAATCAGCCGTGGAAGCGCACGCTGCGGCCTGCACACGCACGCAGGCACAGACCCACACGCACAGACACAAAGCAAACACAGCCAAGAGATAACTTGGCACACGCTCCAAACACTCCGCTGTACCTGCGGCGTGCTAACGTGCGCGTGTAGTGGAAATGACATGTGTAGTGATCCACACTCATCTAACCAACAATCCCCGGTCACCGAACACATTAGTTCCACTCCTCACTGCCCATAGAGCTTCAGATTCATGTTGTTTATGAAAGAAAAGCATAGATATAGATTCAAATATGTTTATTTTATTTATTTTTTTGGTTGATTTAATTTGAAGATTTGACATAAATCCGACCCTGATGTGTACCAAACACACCAAAACAAACAGGCAGCTGACCTGGCGCAGCTGAACCTCCAGCAGCAGCAGCAGTGTCCTTTTGTTGGAAAATTGTTAATGAACAGTGTTGTGCTGCCGTCTGGCCTCTAAAGTAAAGTCATGTTACTGAACATCTCAATGTTGGGTTACCTCAGTCTCTCTGTGCCGTGCCTTAAGGTGTCTCTTTAGGTTTGTGGTTTTCTTCCCAGAGATTTCGTAGCTGCAGGGCTTCTCCTGACAATTCCACGTGCTCGCTGTTTCTCTCAGTGGTGTAAGATTTGAAGTGGATCCGAATGTCATGATCTTTTCCTTACGTGTATATTAGCCAATCTCCTACGGCTCAAATGTTCACGTGCATAGCTATGCCGAAGCCCGGTCGACTGTCACTGTGTTGCTCAACCATTCAATGTGCAATTCCTTTCTTTTGTTAGGACAAAAATACAATATGTGAGTGTTTTTCCCTTTTTTTTATTTTTTATTAGGGATGCCATTAATAATAAGAATAACTACTACTGTTGCTCGAAAATGTTTTGCCCCACTACTCCTCCCAGAGATTTTGTCATAAAGACACGGCACCAAAAAAATAAACATAGACTTTTCTAAGAATTCGCTCTTGCCCGAAGAGAGCGAATGAGGTTCAAAGGTTCAAAGGTTCATCTTTGAACCTTTGAACTGTAAAAAATGTAAAAGACAAGCAGGACGACAAAGACGCACCCGGCATCCCTTCAAAATGTCTTTTTAAAAAAGACATTTTCTAATTCATTGATGCTGTTGTCATCTCATGTTATTAATGAAATAAAGGTCAGTGTCAAGTACGTTTGGTGAACATTTTCATTAAAAGAAACGAGTGAAAGATTCAAACGGGAGGAAATGGAAAGACTTGTTCGCCACCTGCCTTTATTCACAGCATCTCATTTTTTCCCCTTGCACTGCTAAGCTTCTCTGACCTGCCCTGTGTCTTCTTGCCTGCATGTAATTATCCGGCCATCAAAGCAAAGCTGCTGTGCCAATCAGCCTATCAAGGGTTAAGGGGACACACTCGTCTGCAGCAGTACCCTGCCTACCCACGTCTCTGGCCCCGGCGCATCTCAGCAGTCTTTGCTAATGACTTGTAGCCGACAAATTCCTTACACTCTCAGGTGGCTTCCTCCAACCAGGCTCTGTGTGATGATGAAAAGCCTGAGATAAAATAAACTGACAGTTGCAACTCATTGCGAGGAGCAGGCAGCACCCTAGCAGCAGCTGAGACCCCGGGAGCCCAGCACTCCCCTCTCTCTCTCTCTCTCTCGTTTTTTTTTCATCCTTCCCTCCATCACCCCCTCCATTCTCCTCTGCCCTCCTCCTGTGTGTCTCAGTGTGTGTGTTAGTGTGGGTGTGCATGGGTGGTAGACGGTTTGCTCGCGTATGTGTGAATGCATTGGGAGTGGAATTGTGCGAGTGCGTTTGAACGCATCTCGGTGTAAAGATTCGTGGGGAGACGAGAAGCCCCCACCACTGCTCCCTAATTAAAGCCCATTCCCGCCTCTTTTATTTCGGTCCATTAAGCAAAAAACTTCGGCCACCCCTCTCTCGCCTCCACACATGACACATTCCAATCAATACACTCCCACTGGCTGCCTCACTGGGTGCCTCAAATGAATAGATTGCGGTGCAACATTATCTCTAATTGAATTTTGCAGAGGATGCCATGCAGCGCGCTGTGGAGAGCCTTCAGTTTTTTTTTTCCTTTTTAATGTAAAAACAAAAGGTTTTGAAAATAATATTATGAATAGACGATGAATGAAAGAAATTGAGCTTTGGTGTTTTTCCCTGAATCAGATGCAAGATTGTAATGACACACAGAAACCGTTTGATGTGTTTGACCTTAATCAAAGATGAATTACAGCCTGATCTGAAACACACCACGGCTAAGCTAAAGACTCAGTTCCACCACCTAGCCATGCACTTGGCTCAGCACCACAAAGGTTCACATTAGCACATCAGGCCCCGAGAGAGAGCCTCCTCCTGGCTGGTGGCTGTGGGGGTGCAGGGAGGGATGGGGGAGGCTGGCAGATGGTTCAGTGGTATGTCTGACGGACGGATGGATGGATGTTGCTGACTCTGTCATTCCTCTGTCGCATGTCTGGTCACCACCTCACGGTTTCATATAGCATTAACAGGTACTGCAGTAGAGCGGTGTGATGTGACGACGTGTGTTATTGGACAAGAGAAAAACCTATTTGTTTTATATGACACAATCTTATTTGTTTAGTTGTGTGGCAGATCACACTCCTCGCAAATCATCGAATTCACAAACATATTGCTGGATGCAGGCAGCAACACGAGCAAAGCTGGAGTTCAAAAACGTGGTGCACAATAGGGCCACTTTGATATTTTATGCCTTTATTTGGTTTATTACCAAGTATAGCGAAAAATGTCTTTAGATTTTCTACATAAAAGAACAAGTATGTTATGGAGTATTTTACTCAGGGACTAATCACCTTGTGGTAAATTTATACAAAGTAAATATTAATTAAATTTACAAAAAATATAGTGCTATGGATCTGAAATTACCTTATTCTCTTTTGGTTGCATTCTTTTAGACTTGAACTGCAAGCTCTCATGTAGCATGTCGGCCACCTCACCTCTGAGATGCAGTATTAAAAAAAATGTTTTTATTCCTATAGCAAGCAAATCTTTGGTGGATGCACAACACGCTGCACAGATTGTGAGCGACCACGGAGGTCCAACATGTCAGATGTAAATTGTTCCCAAATAGAAGATTCTTTACAGGCACTCCAAAATATCTGGTGTAAAAACGACAAAAAGATATAACGCTGGTTAAGATTTGATTCCCTGTTCCACCTGGCTCATTTAAAAAGCCTTTGGAGGGAGGACTTTTTCTAAAATGAGAGTAGATTTAAATTTCATGCTACGTTCTAATAACTTTCAAAATGAGACAATATCCAGGTTTTAACAGCCACCAGTGGAATCCTGGGAAAGTCACATCTTCATTTCTCTAATTGATTTGAGTTTCTGCATGAACGTCTCAACACACACTCTCTGTGTGTGTGTGTGTGTGTGTCGTCGGTGACCACTGCAGCTGTTCCCATGCCAATTAGCATGGTGGCTCAAAGCAGGTGCCAAGGCAAATATTTAGCTAATTATCATTTTTTAATAGCATTTCTACACTGGCTCCTTTCCTAAGGTCCAGCAGATGCTATTAAAACTCACCCCATAGATACAGTCATGACATGTAATAACTACTTGAATATAAAAGAGATTAATAATTTAGAGTGAGCCAACAAATTAGGACCATCATTAAAAAAACTAGGCTTGAAACCATTTTGCATAAAACCAGCCCGGTTCAAGGTAATGCCAAGGCTCTCCTGATAAAGAATTACGGCATTAATTCAGCAAAGTGAACTTATTGCTCCTACTCCTTCACACTGATCCCCGGAGCATTAAGAGTAGAGGAATGAAATGATAGCATTCATAGGCACAGAGGCGCTTATTTCCACCCCCCACCCCCATCAAACCAAGTGGGTTTTCAGTGTGTGTGTGTGTGTGTTGTGGTTAAGTGGGAAAGGACTGGGCCCTTTCTCCTTGTACAATTGCTGAGGTCCCTGTGAATAGCATGCTTTTATACTGAAGGTTCTCCCCCAGGAGGGGCTGAGGTGGCCTGTCTCTACTCGAGGTCTATTGTGTGTGCACACGGACAGGAACAGACACACAAACACCCTCACTGGTGACCTCTCTGGGTCACCGCTGGAGTGACAGACCTGTCCCACCCTTTCACGTGGAGATCTTGACCTCCATCATCATCGGCTCTGCGAGCTGCGTCACACTGAATGCGATCAACAGGACATATTCAGTCTTCTCACTAAAAATCCCCGGCTCACAAAGCTTTGCCGTTGTTGTGTAATTGTGCTTTGATGATGTGATACAACACACACGCGTGTACATCTGATACCTGCAATGCCATGACAGACACTTAATATGATTCTTTTTACATTTGTATTGTCTTAAAAAATGTGTGCGCGGAGAGGCTGTTGTGAGACTTTCAACATTAAAGTGCCTTTTCAGAATTCCTGTTCAAATCCCACTGAGCAAACACTTCAGTTTGTGCACGGAGCCACGGCACCTTCTGCGGCAAACTCTTTTAATAGAGCGTGTAGCTGGAGGCGCAGTCGCTTGCTTGTGTGATATTAGCATTTACCTGCTGTTTTGAATTTTATTTGAATTGGGATGAAAAGATCAGGAAAAGATAGAGTAGGCACTGGCAGACATATCTTAACCCCGGGTTTCTTTTTTTCTAGATCCACCTTCTAATTTCAGACATACAAAAAGGCTTGACATAATGTTTCATACTTCTGGCTGCCTTCTGGGATTTACACAGCTTCGGAAGAAAGGGTGAGAGTCGACGGTATTTCCCCGAGGATATGCATGCAGAGGGCAGAAAACATCAATCAGCCAGCTGATGCCTTACACATCGGATTGTTGTTGATATGACAAGCTCCTGTCAAATGTTTAGAGTCGGAGGTGCATTGAATGATGTGAAGTGTTCTCGAGAATAGAATCGTTCTGTTGGCATCAATTATCACAAAGATGCATTTAGGAAGAACTGGATAATAAATTAAATTCCTATTAATCATCATTAAGTGTTTGTCGGTATCATTAGAGCAGCTCCGAGCTGCAGATTGACATTTATCCTTGTTTTCGACATTTGGATGTTTTCGAAACATTATTACTCTGGAACCTTGACTGAAATAAATCGTTCATCCTGCCCCTGTAACTTAATACTGAATCATGTAGTCAATCATGTAGTTATTTGAGGCAAGGGACATAAAGTGTCCCCCAACTTTAACCACTTCCTGTGGATGCACCTCTGGTGTGACAGAGTCTGATCCCCCCCCCCCACCCCACCACCACCACCACCTCCTGATGACCCCTCTGCTGTTTGTGAATATCGTGCTTCATTCATTAAAGAAAACATTTCCTCGCAACGTGATCCAGTCCGTGATTATGTTGCCGCCGCAGTGTAATTGGGGAAGCAGTTTAGTTGTGTACGAGCATAATTTCTGGGTGACTGGGTTCAGTCTGAGGTGACTTTAAAAGGTGATATTCTGAATCATTTATAGAGGCGTGGAATCTATTTGTTTTATATATATTTGTTTTTTCTTGACATGTGCAATAAAGTTGAAAATGTCCTGCTTGATGGTCCACTAACACAGACTGTGGCACTTTGCTTTGTCACCTACAGGGAAATTAGAAGCCTGTTTAAAGAAAATCACATTTCCATCTCCAGTTTCAATAATCCAATCTTAAAATATGGTTAGGTTTATGTGAACAAGTGACTGGATGTATAAGTATGCATATAATTACATGTATAACGTGGTAAATTGGGTTTTCTTTCTTCTGCCCCACCACCAGTTTCCGACCTAAGGCGGATTTCCAGTCCTTGAGCAGTAAAACACAAGGGCATCAAAAGAGACCCTTCTTCCAAGGACACGCTTCTACAGGTAAAAAGATTTTACAAACTGTTTAGAATTTAGATATGAACATGAAATGTGTTTGAGACCTTAATGAGAATGAGAGGGGAAAAAAAAAAATCACACAAGGTCGTCGTCGGTAAGAACAGAAATGCCATCCCTGTGGGCTGGAAAAGACAGAACTTTTTGTTTTAGCAAACTGCCCATCAAATAAGCATAATCACCATCAGAATTCATGCGGTGTTCTGAGACTCCTGGAGGCAAGCGGCCCCACTCAAATTAGCAGCTCTGATAAATCACCATTAATTAGCTAATAAAAGCCAGCAGGTGGTTCGGAGCCCAAAGACATTCCCCAGTTGTCTGAATTATGTATATTACAGGAGTGCACTGATAAAGTAAATGAGTAGGGGGAACAACAGATAGCGGTTCTGGAGGGCCCTCGTGTAGGGATAATGCTCCAATCAAATCTCCTGCAATTCCACGATCCCACCCACAGGAATACAGGTGGCGCTGACCCCCACTCACATCACATAACACAGAGGGCTCCGCTTTTACACAGGATTATGCATTCAGAATACAGAGTTTGCCTCGACCCACGCCTGAACGAAGAGCTTGTAAAGACGTTATACTTTGATTATAGAAACATAAGGCAATTATTTGGCGAGCAGAGGAGCGTGGATTGATTGAGGCGTGATGACCTCCTTGTATCGAGGTGGCAAGGGCAGCGCGTTATCATCTTCGTCATCATACATATTTAACAGAAGGCTCTTTTAGGACCCAAATATATGGAAATGGTTAATTAATGTGCTCTGGCTCTTTAAACATCCAGCATGCAACATGGTCATTAGCATAATCTGTCAACAAGCCTGACGTTACGAGCACAATAATGTAGACATAATGGTATGTTTTACACATTAACAGTTTATAAACAGCATATGCATGGATCTGAGCGAAACTGCTCATACAATTGAGACAAAAGATAAAAGTGAAGACAAATATGGCGGGAACAATTAATTGTGGTTTCATGTCTATAACGATTACAACATTTTTTAATTTTTGAAAAACAAACAAAAGACATTTTCTGGTTCAGAAAATTCTAAACAAATGTAAAAATCAACATTGTTTTGTCCTTCGCTGCCGTCACTGATTCGCCTCTTTGGTCCTTTTTGCATGTTACCCCCATCAACAGTCGATTTGTTGAAAAGCATGAAGGAGTGTGTGTCCTTGTAGTCATGCACCACACAACTAAGACAGGGATCCTCCTGGGGGCATGTGTGCCACTGGGGCAGCAGTCACATCACTTACCTTTGGAGAGTGTGCAGCTTAGTGACCCTCTTCATAGAGTCCCTGTGAAGCGTCATTAGCCTGAATAGGGGTTAACAGAGGTTAAATCAACATGAAAACGCTGGTTATCCACATGCATCGTTGCCCATCACTGATTTTTTTGTTTTTCTACGCATTCTGTTTTGTAAGCTGTCTGTGGCTGCCGATGGCTGCCGCGACCAAGTTTCCCTGTCAGCAGACGCACTCTCAGAAATCTAGTTTGCTTCTTTCCTCCTTGGGTAAATGAGCTCTTTTCTGTGGGTTAGATGTCCTGAGGCATCCACTTGGCAGAGGGTGAAAGAAATGGCGAAAAGGCATCCACACAAGTGGGACACGGGAGCAGATGGGACACTGATTGCAGTGTTGTTTACAGCTGTTGAGGTCCTTGCACGCTGCTATATAGAGGTCAGAAACTGTGTCTGCCTGCCACATTTCACAGCAGCGCCACTGAGATCCACCCGGCAAGGCTCACTGTCAATATTAGCATTTTTAAAGGAACATGTTAATAGACCACATTTTGGGGTGTTTTTTCACCATGGGGTTATTTCGTGTCTTATTCGTCCAGTTGATACCGGGGGTAATTATTTTCTTCCAAATATTCCCATGGGGTAAAAAAAACCCCTGCTCGCTCACGGCGTCGGCGCTCACGGAAATCAACAAGAACAGCAGAGAGTGAGAAGGGAGAGAGGAACGAGAAGCAAAGCCATTCACCACAAAGGTCTTTGATGATCATTAACATTTCTTTATGCTCGCATTGAATCACTTTATATGGTTTTACCAGCGACGTCTCCCATTCAGGATCGCTCCATCAGGGTTTTGACTGTAGCCTGTATCTCAAGCAATAATAGCCCAGAGCGGTGGAAGAAATATATCCATGGTAATCAACCTTTTACAAAGGCACCTCAGAAACAGGCTCTCCAGCAGGTCTGTGTAACCTGGTGTAGTGGCTCTCATCCACTTGCTTTGCTGGGACATTACTTCCAATGGAGTATTTGTATGACAAGATCATATAACTTTTGTGACTGGCAATTAAAATGTGATATACCGCTCATTCGCATCACAGTGAACGGCACACTGACCTGAACTGTCTTCTCGGTAGTTATTAAGAATTTGTTATTTCACACAAATTTGTTATTTGTTATTTGTTCTAGGGCATAATTTCAGTGCAGTCAATGTATTTTGAAGTTCACTTTCAGGAAATCTCATGATTTGTGTGAAGTCCATGTTTTCTAGTCACAGGCCTTCGGTGGGAATGTCTGGCTGAAATTCCTCCGATGGCTCGTTCCCAGCACGACTGGCAGTTAAGAATCTGATGAGGCTAGTAAACGCTGTGTTCGAAACTGGAATTGCAAATGTACAAAACTTGTGATATATCAAAATCCTCTGTACTGCACTTGCTCCAAGATGATGTTACCCACGTTGCCCTCTGTTTCGCTGCTGTAAAACCTTCAGCGGAGTTTACACCGGCCATATGTCTGGCTTTATTTTTGGGACGTGGTGGTGATGAGTCACGTTCACCCTGTAAGACGTGCAACCCTGTGTTTCTCTTCCTGAAATCACCACCTCCAAGACACGACAGTTATCACATGATACTGTTTTCCAACTCGTCAACGTGACACAAGCACAGTAGAGAATTCAAGTGGATGAGTAATACACTGGAGAAATGAACTGAAATCCCCTTGAAGCCCAATAAAGGGATGGCTTCATTTCACCACCAAAAGTTGGCTAATTTATTAATGTCTCATGTTGTTAAATATGATGGCATTCTAGTTGTTAATGTATTTTTAATAATGCAAATATTTTAATTAGCCCCACCCCCTCGCCGTGCATGTAATCTCATGTGTATAGTGTTTAGTGTCGATCTTTGCTGCGCTCGCTCTCACAGTACTCCTCTTCTTCATCTCAAGTTTTATTCCTCTAAATAAATGAATGGCACACAAGTGAAAGCCTCAGACTTTACCTGAATGAAATCAGGTATTGATTTTACTAACTGTATCCCTATGTTGGTGGTGAGAAATAGGACTCAGTGGACACTGTTTTGTTGTCTCTTGATCATGTTGGAAAATATCAACAACAATAATAATAACCTTTTTAGATTATATGCTGTATAATACTGAATGCATTATGTAATGCTATAGAGCCGAGCATGCAGTCTTGTGCATGTGCATGTGTGAGTGTGAGAGTGTGTGTGTGCGTGTGTGTGTGTCCTTATTGGTGCTCTGAGATGCATAGCCGCTGAGGCCATAATTTAGTCCATTATGTCCTCTGGTTTGCAGTAGTAGCCCCGGGCCTCTGGCACTGAACGTTGTGTCATTTGCTACCAACTGGGTTTTTGATGAGAGTGTGTGACCTAGACGCCTCATCCCTCACCACTGTCTCATTCCCTTTATTTACATCTGTCTTTAGCATTCTAATTACTCTCTTTATTGCTTTAGCCTGGAGGAATCTGTTCTACTGCAGAGAAAAAAAAAGAGAGACTAAGGACACTGGAGTTTTAACCAATAATAAAGCAGCATAACTCCCATTAGCCATAGGCAAAGATTGGGCCTGTGAGGGTCTCCTGTTATGGGCAAAAGAACCAGGGAGAGACAGCTGAGTTTATATGCAGATTCAGGTCCGTTTGGTTTTTCTGATGTGTACATCTGAAAACAAATTGTTTTCACATTAAAAGGCAAAAGACAATTGTCCTTCCTGGTGGTAAGCAGCTGATATTTCAGTCAGTAACAAAATCACACTGTAAACAAACATTTAATTAGACTGTAGCCACTTGATTATTTTGCCTAGATGTATGAAGTGTTGAAAAATGTAACTGTGAATCTCTAAATCATCCCAGGACACACATGCTCAGCATTGTCCATTCTGTTTTTGGACAATGTCACTGCAAGAAAAAGAAAAACTTTTAAATGTCCCTTCCCTCTGAATTTTATGAAATAGCATCAGGAGCAGGCACAGCAGTCTTTAATGAGCTCTCAACTTTAAAGACTTGAAGGATATTAACAAGCTGCTTGACAAATGGTGCTTAGAAGCACATTAAAGACGCAGCTAATGGTGCGCATAATGACGGCTAATTTTCGATCAGATATAAATTAGAGCCCCCAACAGTTATTTGCCTTAAGGACTTTATGTAAATGATTCTGTTCTGTATAAACTGAAAACTGAGGGAGTGAGTGAGTGAGTGAGAGAGAGAGAGAGAGAGAGAAAGAGAGAGAGACTTGCACTCCTTGTGGGTATGATTAATAGATCTGCAACAGAGCACGGCTGTCAAAGCCCAATGAACACACATCCACTAGACAGCTCTACCACCTTCTCATTAAGGTCCAATCTCTACAAGGCCTACAACTTACTCATTCGGAACACCAAGCCAGCCATGGAGCGCAGCTCTGACTCTCCATGGCTGCCACAAGAAGATCAGGTGGAAATAAAATGCGAGGGAGAGCCTAGGCTGTTTATAGAGGTGTCTATTTTTCAGATGGTGTTAAATATTTGATCGCTGAAGGCACTCTGATGCCATCAATTTACACATTAAGTCATAATACATTACCGAGTGTGGTGGAATGAAATGATGAACACATTTAGTTAATAGCTTACGTATATTAATACACACTGTAAAGACCTAACAATTTTAGACCTGGCACTGATGTCGCAGTCGCTGGGCTGTGGCCATGTGCATGTTCTTTTAGAAACAGAATGAGTGAAGAAATATTTGATTGTTTATTAATCAGTACAAGGTTTTAAAAGCTGCATCTATGTATGCTTATGGCAAATGGATGAATGATTAAATCAGCCAACATTTGATTCAAAATTTAGTTGTTTTTTTTTTTTTTTAATCTCTCCATATAAGTGAATTTGCAAAGAAAGAAGAAAAGGTAAGAGTTGACTGAAAAATGAGTTGTTTGGTAAAGTTGATCATATGTACGAACCTGAGCAGCATATTCTTTATTTGAATTAAAAGTCTTGGAGATGCAGCCTGACTCTGTAACATGACGGTAAATTCAAGGTGCAAAAAATGTTAAGTCACTAAAATACTTCATGGTCACTACAACAACAAATTTTTGTCCTTTTTTTCCTATGGGCCTCGCAAACCCCCCTAGCTGTAAGAAGACATATTGCAGAAAGTTAATAACAATGGCCTATTAGATAGGTCACCTCACCATGCTATGAAATAATGATAATTAAATACATGTTCTGTCTTCTCATCTACATTGATAACTTTCACTGACTTCCAGATGGCTGAATTTACTGAACACAGTCAAATCTGTCTTTGATTAACTCTTAAGCCTCCACATGGACTCCATATTGGAGATCATTGTATTGCCACAGATTAGGTACAGACGCTGTTCCCCTCCAGCACAAGCATTTAAATATTAATTTACTGTCATGTCAGGAAATAAAATGCACAAATTCTCCAAACTGTCATCAACCGTATATGACTAGTTAACGTCAATCAACAAAACAAATAATTCTAACACAGTATGTTAAAGAAATCATATGCCTTGTGTTTCTGTTCGTAACAAATAATATGAAAGAGACAAAAATGCTCTGAGGAAAAGGAGTAAGTTTGTTTTGCATCCAAATCATTATTTTGGGGGCAGCCACATGTCAAGGGGTGACTGTGGCCTCCCAGCGGCCACCCTCTAATCACGCCCCTGAGCTATTTTACTTATGAAGGCTGTGGACGTTTTCCAGTGGCATTAATTTAACATGACACTTTTTTCAGATTGTAGTTTTTTCTTTTTTCTTAAATTGAAAGTCTGATTAATTCACTTTTTTATTTGATTAATTTGTGTATTTGAATGTAATGTCACAGGGTGCAGAGATTAGACATAACGGAAAACCTTGCCTTTATTTTCTCTAATATAAAAAAAAATCTATGAATTGACCTGAAGTAAAGGTGATGTGTTTAAACATCGTCCTGATGAATTTTTAATCAAGAGCTCTACGCATGTCTAGACAGCATCGAGCATGTGCAACACAGTCACAGCTCTGCTCTCAGATTTCAAAATAAAGGTAACACAGCACAGGCCCCTTGCCCTACAAGCATTCTCTATTTCTCACTTAAATTCACAACGTATGTTTCTGAGCAGCAGTGCATCAGTGATTTTTGATATATTTTTAACAACACATTGTAGAAAATAGCTTGTGATGTGGTGCAAAACCTCAAATTTCAGATTTATATATACAAACATATTTTAAATTGTGTCACTGCTTGAATCATAAACAGGACATTTTCCAGCTGTTGTTGTCCAATGTGATTTTTTTCAGAATTAAAATCACAGATTTAAATATCTTTTAAAGGGTTAAATGGAAGATTCAGGATTTGTACAGAAAATGTGACCACGTGAGTGCAACTGATATCAACTCTGCTGTTTATGACGATGATGTGTGTGCGCGTGGCTTCCACGTGTGCGCGCGCGTATGATCACCCAGAGAGCGAGCAAAGAGAGAGAGAAAGAGAGGGCGATGGATGGAGCAGTTTCATTGGCGGAGAGGCTGCAGTGTGCGCGGTCCTAGATCCAAATAAAGTATCCCACCACCAACCTCCGCCTCCATCCAACGCTGCGCCATCGATTAGTTTCTGGAAAACACTTAACAAACTAATGACTATTGATGGCTGATTAATATTGCATCAACAACAACTGATTGGCGACAGTATCAAATGGCGATGGCCGCTCCGCACCACCCAGCTGCAGCGGCAGATGAGCGTCCTCTGCAGCCAGCACATAATAAATAAAGCGCTGATGTATGGCGGCGCAGCGTTGCGCGATTTATGGCTCGTGCACTTCGTCTAATTCTCGAGCATTCGCGTCTTTGAATTCAGACACTTGGCGTAAATGTACAGTTAAAATATTCTACTCCCGCGTCCCCAGGCGCAGCTCCGACGGTCCCTGGCTTCATTAAAATTTCATCAGTATCCCTGTGAAAGGGGGGAAATGTTCAGGGGAGAAGGAGAGAAAAATAAAACAAGAGAGGGCGTAATTATAACAAAAGGAAACAGCGCTGCCCTTTTTCGTTTTGTACACAGCTCCCACCGTGTTCCCTCTGTAGCAGTGCATGGGGCCCGTGCACAGTTGTGGCTACACATGTGGCTCTAAGGTAAACTTCACATATTTATTATATATTAGAAAATAGACCTTCGATTTTCCTCTTTGTGCTCAGGCCTTGTTTTTTTCTATGTGGGATTTTTTTTTTGGTGCTGGAGCACCATTGATTCGCTATCAAAGAATCCAGATTGATTTTTGCCAATATGTGAACGTGAAGACAGCAGCAGCGGTCTGAACTGTCCGTCTGTCTCTGTCTGTTGACTGTCTGTCCGCTTGTCAAGCAGCAGCGAGGCTCCACTGCATGAAGTTAATTTCTATTCCCGATGAGACCATCACTCGGCAGCCCTCCCTGACCAGCGGTAATTAACAGGGATGGCTAATGACTCCTTAACTCGCTCCTC
Organism: Pseudorhombus dupliciocellatus; assembly: GCA_016785235.1. Lineage (NCBI taxonomy): Eukaryota > Metazoa > Chordata > Actinopteri > Pleuronectiformes > Paralichthyidae > Pseudorhombus > Pseudorhombus dupliciocellatus. Next base: position 1,995,034 of record JAFBJW010000054.1, on the reverse strand, counting down.
ATAATTATCTGCTTTTCATAATTCGATGTGTAATTTAATAATTCGCTCTTATTAACGCATTAAGTGAATGGCTCGTTTAGGGGAAATTAGAAGCACTCACCAGGAGCATCTTTTAATTGATGAAACATCATGGCTGTCTCATTAATAAGGGTCGTTTTGATTCTCTTAATTTGTCACGAAGATGGCGGTGGGAGATGTTTGGTTTGTGGGTGGATGAACTCGGGTCGTTGTTTTACAGCTGGCACTCAGTTTTATAATGTTGTCATGTCATGTGTGTCTGTGCAACTACTGTGGATTTTAATTAAAATTAAACATGCATGTGAGAAATCAACCCAGCCTTTTGATCACGTGACGCTTTTTTTTTATAAAGCCTTGTAATCATAATTCAATAGTTAAAATATTTTGAATCAACTCATGCAACATTTTTGAAGGTCAAACTCTACATAGCTAATTACGAAGTGTTTTAATATTTGTTTTTGTATTGCTGGGATATGGAATTCACCTAGGGTAAAAATGCACTGTTTTAATCGATTCTAAATTAGCCCTTACACACACACACACGCACACACATACACACATACACACACATGCACATGTTTGATCAGGCTGTAAATATTCAGGTCTGAGGGATGCTGGTGTCTGTCCATGGTGCTGAAACGCTTGCTCAGCGGCCCACCTGCCCCTTAAGGCCCCGAACCAGCAGCTCTGACCTGCCCTGGCCATCCAGGAAGCCTGCCTCCCTCTTTGTCTTCACCCTCTCGCTCCTTGTGAGCAACTTAGAACCACAGCTTTTGCTTCAAAGCCCGTGTGCATGCACGTCTACGCACGGAGCATGTTTGACTGTGTATTTAAATAGAGACGGGCACGTTGGCAGGCGAGCTGTTTTTCTGGCGGGCTGACATCTGGCAAGGCTGCGCTCCAGGGACCCATCCCGCTCTCCACAGAGCCCCTGATTAGACTCTAATAGAATATTAGCATTTGCTCTCAGGTAAGGCAACAGTGAGCTGCATAAGCTGGCAGCCACGTGTGTCTTTAACACTGGTGGGGCCGAGAGAAGAGGGCTCCTGCAAGGCCTGCGCTCCGTGGCGAAGCCCGGGGGAGCCCGCTGCAGCCCCACGTTAAAGCCACAAACATTACGCTGCCTGTAGTTACACTTCGCATTTCCCTGTTAGTTCCTCGTCTCTCGGCCAGACAGTGGCACAGCAGATTGGGTGGGGGAGGGGGTTGCATGGTGGTGTCTTGCTCGTGAGCACTCTGACAGGGCTCACGGCTGTTTTCAAGATCAAAACTGAAACCTTTTGCTACCTGCTAACTCACGCTACCTTCTTCATTTCAAACTACAGTCTTTTGTTTGTCAGAATAACCGCAAAGAGTCCATAGAATGTATTTTACAAGCAGTGCAGCCCACAGCTTAAACCGTTCCCCTCCTCATCATCAATAAATAAACAGATGAATAAATAAAAAGAATATTAGTCTGGATGAGCCACGTTACACAAGAGTATTCATGCAAAACGTCCGATTAAATGTTAAAGTTTGTTCTTTAATGAAACACATATTGCAGTTCAATAATTAAATAAATTAAAATTACATGGATGTAATAAATTAATAGAATTATTTAACCAGGAACCTAAAGCAACATACATTACAGAAATAAGTTACCTCAGCTAAAACAGCAATACAGCAAAAACCTGTACGAATATATTTATGTGCATCGACTGATTCCAATGAAATATTTACATTGTACACGTATACTTCCATGAAGCTGTTTCTTTTCAAGAAAAAACATTACTTAAACAAGGTGATTTTAACAAGCAACGACTTCATAATAATGATGCGCGTATTTAGCCTATTTATACAAATAAATAGCAGGAAAACATACATAAAATAATTTAAAAAGAGAATACTATCTCATATATATCTCGATTGTACCATCTCAAACGTTAGAAATCGTGAAATTAAAATTTGTGACTGCACGTTTCACAGTCGTTTCCCTTTTAAAAGCAGAACAACACGGTTCACTCGCTGTCAGAATTTGATTTTCTCAAGCAAAACGAGGAGGGGGGAATCCCAATAAATATATAATGAAGTAAACATGACCTCACTCAATAAATAGTTCATAAGATACAGGCCCACGCTGAATTGTAAACTTATTGCAGCCGGCACGAAATCCTGTTTTTTTTTCAATGGGAAATCTAAGAAATCCTTACAGGTGAATCCCTATTTCGATTATTTCCGATACTAAGGCCCTTTAATAAACCACCTGCCTCCTAAATCCAAACCCCAGGTATCACGAAAATATATCCCTGACTTCGATCACACACATGGTAACAAAATAAGTGGAATTAATTACACATTTAGACACAACATGGAGTGTGTGACTGGTAAATTATTCATTTACAGAGGGGTTATTTGGCAGTAATCTAATATTAGCTCTCAAGACCTAGTCGCGTGTTGTTCTCTCAATCCCCTCATGGACCCTGAATAAATGTCAGACTGCATCGTCATGAACTCGGAGGAGGGGAGGGAGGGGATGCAGGGGGAAACGTAGCTTATCCTATAAGCCTAAAAAATAGCAGTCACCAAACCAAGTGCTTCGAGTTAAACTATAGTCCCAGGGTCTACGGGAAGCCACAGTCCTCGTTTGAAATGGACCATGAATGAAAATGAAAGCATGTGCAGAGTCCTGTGAAGTCAGTAAAAAGGTGAAGAGTGGAAACAGTGGTCTTACTTGCTCTGTCACACGAGGCTCATACTGGACTCCACACCTCAGCGAGCACAGGCTGTGACTGCATGTGCAGGGGTCATTTTTGTCTCAGTCATTGTTCAGTTTTTAGGAATTTCGCGAAGTTCAAAGCACAAAGTCATCGATGATTGAAAAAAGGTGTGAGATAGGAAATATGATACAAATCGTCTCTAAACAGTTCCAAGTCTTTTTTTTTCTGTGGGGGTGCTTTCAGAGCGGCTTTCAGACGCATGCAGAGTATTTCATTCGTTTCTGTTTCTGCCGCTGGTTGCAAAACCAGACCCGCACCACGTTCTTTTTCAGGTCCAGCTTTTCCGCGATAGCTGCGATTTTCTCCGAGGAGGGACGCGGCTGGATGGCGAAATAGGCCTCCAGTGATCTCTTCTCCGGCGCCGCTATCGACGTGCGCTTCCTCTTTTTCTCCGCGCCGTTGAACAACTCGGGTTTATTAAGTTTCTCCCTGTGTGATTTCTCGGCTTCCTCGAGCCACGCTTGCAGGATGGGCTTCAACGCGATCATGTTGTTGTGAGACAGCGTGAGGGACTCGAATCGGCAAATGGTGCTTTGGCTGAGGGAGCCCACTCCAGGAATCTTCAGGCTGGCTAAAGCTGACCCTACATCCGCCTGGGTAACCCCGAGTTTGATCCGTCTCTGCTTAAACCTCTCTGCGAAGGCTTCCAAGTCCCTGGGATCCGCGTCCACGTCGTTCATGCCCATGTGCGGTGGTAGCCCGTGGGCATGAGCCATGTTGATGGCTGCCTGGTGCATGTGGTTCATGCCCGCCATGTGGGCAGGGTGCGCAGCCGTGGAAACCACCGAGCCATCCGGCCCGGCCATGGCTCCTAGTGCCAGTCCCGGGGTGATGTGGTCCAGTAGGTCCCCCTCCAGTGCCTGGTGGGGCTGGTGGTGGTGGTGGTGGTGGTGGTGATGGTGGTGGCCGGACAAGGCGGAGGGATGAGAAATAGGCACCGAGGAGGAGGACGACGAGGTGCAGGGGAGCGTGTTCATGGTGTGGTAGGTTGCGTCCGGCTTGAAGGGACTGTGGTGTGGAGGGTGGTGGTGGCTCTTGGTCTGCGAGACTATATCCACCGCCGCTAGAGCTTCAGCCCGGGCCAACAAACTCTCATCCAAGCCTCCGAATATATTGCTCTGCAATTGCAAATAGAATGCACACATAGCTGTCAGCAGGGAATTCTCCCTCCACTCCTCGGTTTAAAACATTTCCAGAATGTGAAAAAAGAAATCCTAAAAAAAGAGGAGCGCACAAAACAAGACGCATGCAACATCCCAGGTCATAAAAATTAATACGAAAGGCAAAGCCGACTGAATACATAAGTTGAGCAGAGGAAAAAAATATGGAGGTGTTGGGTGATTTGCTGTGCAGACATGAAAAAAACATCAAGCAGAAAAAAGTGGGCTGTCAAAATGTGCCTTTAAGCTGTGATTATGCAGAATACGTACCGGTGGGGTTGGGAGACAGGCTCGGCGCATCGCCTCCGAGCTGCCGCCGCCGCCGCCGCCGCTGCTGCTGATGATGGTGTTGCTGTGTCGGGAGGACGAGCACGAGGAAGGTGCATTGGAAGTCAGGGTGGATGAAGAGGAGGAGTGCAACGAGTACTTGGGTTCGGGCAAGCTGCTGTGGGCCATGGCGAAAGCCTGCTTGCTGTTCAGAGACATCATCATCATATTTGCTGCCGTCCGAGCCTCGGCAAGTTCCTTTTAATAAGTTAAGACTCCGCCTCCTCGCTCGGGAGTCGGAGCCCCAATTGCTTCGCAGGATTCTGGAGTCGCCGTCGAATGAAGTGCGGGCTGAAGACGGTGGTCCAACACTGAAGTTATCACATCTATTTATTATTACGCGCGGAGGTCTTGTCGTTTTTGGCGAGTGAGAAATCGCAGGTGCCAACGAGCCATGCAAGTGCGCGCAGCCGGCACCCTTTCCTTTGTGGCTTCTGTCTCCTTGTATCACATAAATCTATTTTTCTTTTTTTTCTTTTTTTTTCTTTTTTTTTTACCTTGGATTATTTGGCAGATCTCCTCATGGACGACGCCAAAAAAAGAAAGAAGCAAAGAAAGAAAGAGCAACAAAAAAAAAAGATGTGAAAAAGTTTTTCTCTTCTCTCTCCGTCTCTGAGGATTTTCCGAGATACTCGAAGTTTCAGACTGTTGCTTCTTCCCTTGACCTGTTTGTTTGGTTTAGCTTTTTTCTTTTTCTCTTTGTTTTTGCTCAAAAGTTTCCGTCTCGAAATGACCGTGAGTGAGAGCTAATAGCGGTGACAGTCTCTGAATTGGAGGCTACCTCTTCCACTACGTTCAATGCTGCGGGGACCCGAACTGCCTCTGCTCTGAGGCGAAGGGCAGACTGAGTCTCTCTCCGACTCTCTCTCTCTCTCTCTCTCTCTCTCTCTCTCTCTCCACCCCTCTCTCTCTCTCATTCACACCCCCCCTCTCTATCTCTCCCTACCCCCCCTCTCTCGCTCTCTCTCTCTCTCCCTCTCTCCCTCCACCCCTCTCTCTCTCTCATTCACACCCCCCCTCTCTATCTCTCCCTAACACACACAGTCTTTGCAGCTGCACCTGAAACACCCTTTTCATGATTTATTATTCTTCATTAGCCTCAGTAACAGCAGCAGCTCCACCACCACCGCCACCGCCGCCGCCGCTGGGGACTTTGCGCATGGGCAGTGCGCGACAGGGCATTTATTTCAAATGACTCTTTACCTCTCGCCACCAACAGCTCGTTACCACCAGCACGTCTCGTGAAGTTCACGGACTTTCTGATTTTCCCATTTTATTGCACCTGCATTTTTTTTTACTTCTTCTGCTTCGTTTGCTCTTGTTGAATATTGAAAACCAAAATTCAACTTGTGCCACACAGACAGTAGCGCACAGAAGAGGTGAACGCACACCATGGACAGCTCCTCCAGCTAAAGTAAAGCGAACTTGTTATTGTAATGCCAAAGGTGTAGTAATAGTATTTGGTTAAGACACTTGAGGTAAAGTAATATTTTCTAAAACGATACAAATTTATAACTGTTTATTTTTCTTTGTAATTCTACAGAAGTACAAGGTTTCACGTTACTTCCTGAAATCCTTTGTTGCTGTCAAAATGTTCTTAAACACAATAAATTAGTGCAAAATACTGGAAATAAATATAAAAATATGAGTATATTATCATTTTGTTGTGGTATTTTTATATATCGCCGTGCCTTAGGTTTTACATCTAAAAAGGACACCGGTTAAGGGCTACTTAATGGATGACGATAAAAGTGGAGTTTTAAAATAATTAGCACCATTTAATTGCATATCTATGTACTTGTCATAGCAGGCTATTATCTTATCTCCCCCTCCTCTAATTAAGCCACATCATTGGTAATGTAATTAAAACATTCAGCCACGTCGTAATTAAGGAGGGGGGGGGGTCGCTTGTTTAATGTGGTCACGTCTATATAGGAAGAGAAAATTGTGATGATGTAACGAAACACTTGGAGGTTAAAGGCGCGTGGAGAACAATACGTCTTGGATTTTGTTTTGTTTTTGCTGCTCTCCTGTGTGGCTGTAATTGTTCCGAACACCCCCCCTCTATTTCCACACACACGCACACACACACACACACACAGGCGTAGCAAGTGTAACAACGGTCATCGCCTTTGACAGATTGTGGAATCATCCCTCAGTCTCTTCCAGCGTGTTAATAATATATCATCTTAAGAAATCTACATTCATTTCTCCCCCGGATCTCTTGTGATTATTAAGTGTGGTCGTATCCTAATTATATCCCACACCTCCTCACCCTGGTGTGTGGCCACAGCTTGCGCCTCGCTCCACTCAGGTCTGAGAACATTTGAACGGAGGTTACAGATGTTCCAGCTGCGTGCGGGCGTCAGAGGCGCAGCTCTCCCCGCGAAGGACCGTGCACGTCAGCTCCTGTTCTGCTGTAGTGATGCACAGAGACGTTTACTGCGTCCCCACGGCGGCTACACAACAACAACAAAAAAAATTCTGTTGGCATTTTTTTTTTTGTTGTTGTTGCTTTACATCGCAAGAGAGCCATCAAGCTGCAGCAACGTGTGTGTCTCCCCCCAGCGGGACAACAGGCGCTGCTGGAGCCACCTCGAGACACCGGGAGACAGGGATCAGGCGGCAGGAGACATCAAGGAGTAATCAGTGTCTGCTCATATATACCGACGGACTGATTTATGATGAAACTTTAAAGAAATCATTTATATTTCACCACCTCTAAATCGGCGTATGAAAATTTCATCCACAATGACACACACACACACACACACACACAGTGTATATTAGGTTAAATAAATCGGCCCATCAGCTTCTCCCAACATATTTACTTTGAAGTGCGTTTTAAGTGTGTACACGTACCTGAGACATTGACTTCCTGTGGCAACAGCTTTCAGTTGGAGGACACAGTGTCCATCTCAGTGTTTGACCTAATGGCTTTTGACACTCAGCTGTCAATACCAGCTATTTGATTAAAACGGTTAACGGTGGGTAATAGTTTTATATCTGTGACATTTATTTTCAGGCACATATTGGCAACAATGGCACAGTTTATATGCTGCATTCTAATTTCATCCTGAATAATTTAGCAATAAAAAAAAAAATATATATAACTCTTAGTCAGGCGTTACTGGGGAAAGCAAATGCACGGGCTGTGATTTTGTTTCGGAATCATTTTTGAATTTTACATATCGAAAAATGCCATTAAATTTGAAAAATCTTTACACCCCCATGTTTTTTTTTTATTCCAGCCAGATGCTCTTCCTGTATTGATTCTTTTTTTCTGCCTTTAAAATTTGTGTCATCACACTCATACAGTAAGGCGATGTTGCCACCATAAAAGGATTTGTCTCACTACTGGAAGGTGCAGTCACACACCTTGAAAAACACAACACCTCCATGGGATTGTGCCAGAGCAATATTTTTCGCACTTCAAGGAGTTCTAATACGTACAAATAAATCTGTAGCGCCTAAAAATAAAAGTCACGCCAAAGTAAAATAAAGGAGCACATGCAGGGGGGCTTGATATAGCTCAGGTGGCTTGTTGGCATTTTTTTTCTTCCTCCTCCTCGTCCTCCTCCTCCTCACTATCTTACTTAGATCGGTATCAAGGAGTGCTGCAGAGGTGTCTGTGTGCTTTATACAAAGACATACTCTTCTCAGCCTCCCTCAGGAGCTCTTCACGTTAACAATCCCAATTACACCGAGACCACCAGAGACAGCTGTTTTTATTACAGAACCACTCCTTTGTGCCGCCAACAAGGTATCTCTCCGCTCCTGCACTGAACAGAGATGAGCTACACTGAGGCGAGGGGAGCGGAGTGTGGAGTGAAGTGGATGAAGTCTCTTGGCTGCTGCTGCTGATGCCTTTATTCACAGCTTCCCCCTCCCCTTTCTGATCTCGTGGAGCTCTTTACATGTCGGAGCAGAAGGTCAATGCTTGTTGGGAGAGGGGCCTCCAAAGAGATCTGGATCTAACTCAAGGCAACAGCAAATCACACAGAGGAGGAGGGGGAGTGTTTCAGCCACTAACGGCGGGGCTTTATTTATTCATCTGCTTTACCTGGGAATGTGACAGGTTCCATGAGGAAAACACAGACTTTAATGTGTTGTTTAAATGCATCCAACTAAAGCAGGATTTTACAAAATGTCACATATACTCTGCTGTAGCTCTCAGCGGGAACAAGTGGCCCACCACTTGAGATAATGAAAGAGGGTTCAAACCCTGCTTTTGAATGGCAGCACGTGGGACATAAGGGCTAATAAGCCCTAAACGTTTTGACCTCTGTGCTGACAGAAATTAAGTGGTAGTAATTCTTTTATCAAAATAACAATAGAAAGCACAGAAATAACTTTCATTTTAACCAACTCTTCGAGAGGAAGGACAGGTTCGTCACCATGATGAATTTATTTGTCTTTGCCAAATCTTAAAGCTTGTTTTATATTTTTGTAGGCCACTTGGGGGCAGTGAAAAAAGACGACTAAATGTTTACAGCAAATGTGTTTGCAAGCCGCATTTATTTGTAATTCTTTTTGTGTCCACCTGAACAATGCTGGATTTACCTCTGCATTGCCAGAGGGAAGTTTTGTACAAACTCATTCTTTGTAGCTTCAAATAACCAATGAGTAACAGATATCATTGTGATTGGTGCCTTTTCAAATAACCATCCATGAGATTGAGATTTTCTTCATTTGGGTACATGTCCCATCCACAAACATGGAGAAACATGAACTATACACTGAAAGTGAGGTCTGGCTTCACTTCCAGAAGCTGGTGCATAGTAACCACAATCCCTCTCCAAACATAAACACACTTTAGAAACCATCTGCAGTAAGTATAAAAATCTATTTCAAAATAATATACAATAAGTGGAATCACCCATAAATGATCCAATTCTACGGTTGATTAGCTCATGCCTTTTTTTTCATAGGAAAGACCAGCTAACCTGGTCGAGTAGCGAAGCCTCAGTCAGGCCATGACCGGTTAGAGGCCTCGTGAGTGAAGTTGGCCATAAGGTCAGGAAAACAAATAACACCGCCACCAATTTCCCTACTACGCACCAGGTACCAACCTTTGAGCGGGTGGAATTAGATTCTGGCCCTGTGCTACCCATTGGCTGCAGGGCAGCAAATGATAAGGTCAAGCCTCATAATGATGTCACATACCTTTAGGTACTTCAGATCAATATCGAGAGAGGAGCTTCATACCTGACAGCCAGTCAAATAAAGCCCGTCTCTCAAAGAGGGGGGAAAGACTCGCTCTGAGAGTCTCTCCTGATAAAATGAGATCTTCTCTCTCGTACTGCTTTTGACAAAGATATTGGTGCAAGCCGTTATGATCTCTAAGACATCCTTCACCCCTGAACAGATTTGCCTAATCATCCTTGAGTAACAGGACAAAAACAAGAAAAAGTTAAAGATTAACCTCCTAGTAAAGCACAGGCTACCATTACCTGCATCCATGTGATGTAACATGGACGCACGTGGCTCCTAATGATAACGTTTGACATGACATCAAGCTCCTTTGAGTAAATCTGACCTTGTGTGACAACAAGCGTAATGGTGAGGAAGGTAGCGTGTATATATATGAGGAGCAGCGCTTCAGAGCCTGTGACTATAAGGGATGCGTATGTCATGTGCTATACAAGTGATTAATGTAGCGGGATGAACGCAGGATTCTGTCCAACCTGGATGAACATCCCCGCTGTCTCTCTCATTAGTTTGACTGTCCCACATGGTAATATATTGCTTGTCATTGGGTTGTCTAATGGTTGATGCTAATTGACCTCCTTTCCCCCTTTCTTCTGCACAAATGAAAAGATTTCCTCCGTCCTGTGATGGAGCATGTCACAATCTGATCCGACAAATTAAAAAGCTCTCTGCTGTCACGCTGTCATCATTCGGAGCCCTCGCCTCATCAGCTATAATGATCATTTTTCTTCACTGGAGCCACCGCGCTGCACTGCCAAACACAATACTTAAAGGGGCCTCGCTGCTGCAGATGCACGGTGCGTGTGTGTGACACGTCTGATTGCGTGTCATCTCTGAATCCTTCAATACAGTTCATCTTGAACTGTCCTTCAACCTATACTACATTAGGATTTTCTTTTTTTTTTATTATTCCATGCTAGATTCAGGATTGGGATCCATTTTTATTTCATGTTATATTTCCCAGTAAATTGAATGTGTGCAGACATTTTGAGGAGCTCTATTCACATGTGGAAAACAAGCAACATTTATTATTTATCACACATTCAAATGTACACTAGAGTATATTTTATTTAAAGGCTTAAAAACTACACCAGTGTAAGCTGCTCCTAAACAGATTATTTACAATTTGTCACATTCACCTGCCTCACAGTGTCAAACTGTAAAAGCATAGTCACCCAACTAAGTTTATTAAATATTCACATATCAGAATGTTCTGTGCTCATTTCTATGAGAATGTGAATATCCCATTTCTTTCCTCTGCATTTTTTTTTTTTTTGCGCCATTCTTTGAAGCCATTGGCCTGAACAAGAGAGCAACACGAGAGCTCGGCCACCGCACGTTATTGGCTGCGGAGTGATGATGACGCTCATTATTTGCAATCACCTGCTCTAGCCATGGCCGAAACAGAAATGGAGTGTGGCGTTTTACCTGCTGACTTTGTGTGTATAACTTTATAATTTATGCGGTGTACCCATACTATTGACAAAAACGCGGCGCGGTGATCAAAGCGAGTCATTCAGGAGGTTGGACAGGGCCACGAAGACAGGGGCTGTAACACTAATGATCTTCAAACGCTCGTCTATTTCACTGGGAGCTTTGCGCAACTCCCTGGCAAGTCCCCTGTCCTCCCCCCGGAGGTAATTGTGCCTGGCTGGTTAGGTGACAGGTGTCAAGTGGCCCCTCCTCAACTGATTCATCATGCTAAGCAGAGAGGAAAAGCCGATCTTGGTCTCTCCTTCTCTCTCCCTCTCTCTCTCTCTCTCTCTCCATCAGTCTTTGTATTTTTCTGCTTGTCTGTCTCTTTCTTGTATCCTCATATAACTACTTTGTCATTACCTCAGGGTGCCGCATCACGTCAGCTATTATTTATCACAGTGCTTAGAATGAATCAGATCTTAGGCCAGTGTTTGGTTCTGCTCATGTTGCATCATGTGCTTATTGAGCACAAATTAATGTGTGTGTGTGTGTAGAACAGATTGAATTGAAATTTCTGATGTGGTTTAAACTGCCTGCTATATTAATGAGTGAAAAGATGATCCGAATGATCTCAAGCTCAGAGAGATGTTGTGATGAGGCTTGATTTGTCCCAAAGAACATTCCAAAATAAAAAGAAATCAGTCAACTAATACATCAGGATCGGAAACCCTGAATTTGTTGTTTTTTTTTTAATTTAAAACATATTAGATATTAGAAGTTTGTGCAATTTAATCAACAATTCACATCACACATTTTCACAGGTGACTTAGTTATTTTTGGGTATATCAGACTATATTTAAACTTAAAATTGCCCAATAATTAATTTATTGTGATTTGAAACAGCAAAGAGAAACACATATAGTGAGTCTTCAAATTGTGAGTCTTCAAATCCAGTATTTTATTGTAAATTATACTGTAATGTAATTATATTTCTGCTGGATGACACTAAATGACACTAATAATTCTAAATTCAGAGCAATTTTAAGTTTGTGTGTTTATGTGCAGAGTAACCAGCCAGAGTTTAGTGAGCGTACAGATTAATGACAGGCAGGTAAGCCCACTGACCAAAACTGCAGCAGTCCAGCGGTGAGGACTGGTCGAAAAAACACTGTGTGTGTGTGTGTGTGTGTCTGATAGAGAGAGACACAGAGAGACCACACCCTCACCATGCCCGCCTGTCTAAGCAGAATCCCACAGGGACCTGCCATACACACGCTCTCACACACACCCCAGTCATTAATTCCTGCTTTGCATCTCAGCACCATGTAATATTTATGGGTCACCGCAGCTTTGTATTCACAAATGGAAACGCCAAGAGAAAAAAAGGGAGAAGACACGATACCTCAATCAATCCTGTGAATAAGGTTCAGATTGTCACATCATGGATTTTTTTCCCCCCTTTCCTTCCACTAAGCCAGTGCTTAGGCAGCATTCTTTTCTTTGACCTCTAAACAAGTGTTTTGTATGATGGATTGTCAGACACCACCTTTGAGATGGAGTCATATAGAAGTCCCAAAGTTAACAAAGCTCAAGGCAAAGGTTTCATGAACGTGACAGAAAATTTCACAGCAGCAGAAACTGAGGAACAAAAGAACTGCATTAGTCGGTAAAATACAACAAACGCAGACTTGATGAATTTGTGCCTGATACGACAGGATGAACATTAACGACACACAAACACTTGCTGCTACTCAGGATCTCCAAACTAATCAAGGGAAGCCATTTCCTCCCTTCTGCATCTGACAGATCGTAATTGGGAGGCCTTTTTCCACTTCCCAAGACGTTCCCTGAAACCTGTGATGCAGCAGTGGGATCCGAACCCTCGCTGCCTTTCAAATGAACAGTGGTGTCAGAACAGAGCCCTGAGGAACCCTCAGTAGAGCATGGCTCACCAGACCCCTGTAGAGATTTGAAGACCACTTTGGAACTCTAATCCACTCAAAATGTGCTGATAATTTTCCTTGCCAGGACACTCTCTGCCTGGTGTCACAAGAGTGGCCTCCCGGGAGCAGATCAGCCAATGATAACAAAGTAGCCAGATGTCTGGTGCTGGCAGAATCCCAGAAGCCAGACAGCAGCACGCAGCAGCATCCGCTGTGGGCCACAGATCAAAGATACCTGAGAATTACTTATGGGCACAAAATATGTGTTGCTTACTCTACAGTTCCCATTAATAACAATCTGGGAGAATTTGTATTTCTAATTAACTCTTTTCTTTCGGCATACAAAGTGCTGTAGGTTGTCTTAAGCTACAGCAGCAATTTTTCCGTGGCAAGTGCGAGTCGACAACAGGAAGTCGGATGCGGCGCTGTCTGAAGGAGCCAGATCAGCTTTAACTGCAGTTCTGAGGCTCCGAACAGCCCCTGAATTGCCTCAATAAACAAACAAACAGTGTGGGAGTCAGCGGATTTAGTTCTAGCCGTGCTGCTCGGTACCTCCTCAGACCGGCCCTCGATGCTTACCTCGAAAGCTGTTCACATGGAACAGATTCAACTGAGGTGTAATATTTTAATTCTAAACACTTGGCTCTTTTTTCCTGTCTTAACAATACAAGAGAGGAGATGGTGCCAGTTGGGAGCCGACCAGTTACACCACAGTAACCAGTTCACTGAGTACACCGGCCAAGAAGCATCTAGATTGCAACGGTTCACTACATTTCCAGCCCTGGCTTGTTTTTCACCCTGGTTGTTTGTGTTCCAGTCAGACCGACATTAAGAAGCATTACAGTAGCATGTTGTTTTCTCCTGCAGGCCCTGAACTTCTTTTCGAGTCCTCCCATTCATTCCATCTTATGTGTTATGTTTAATACACAAATATTTAGAGTAGACCCCTGACTTTGAACTGGGAAGAATAGTTAAGCTCTCTCTGCCTAGGGAAGGCGTTTGTTGCTTTCTTTTTTTTCCTTCTATCTTTATAAGGGGAAGAGGCGTATTTCATCTCACACACATTTGTGCATATTTTGTCGGGCTCACTCTGTTCCAGTGCACTTAAAAGTCACTGTTCAACCGATGGATGATATGCATCCCATGCAATGTGTGTGTGTGTGCACTGCTTTATATTAATAATTAAGCATAGGAAGTTTTGCTCTGTGTCCGTATTTGATGGAAACCCCCCCACCCTTCCTCTTCCCTCATCATATCCCCCCACCCCTTCCCCCAATTATGTATATTACCTTTGCTAGTGCACGGTTCATGCAAATTCTCATTTGCATCGCTCTCTTGAATGTGCTATCTGCCGGCTGGAATCCCTTAAAGCTGATCGTCAGCACTGCCCTTCATCAGATCTTCGTTGTGACCTTTTCTCTTTTTATCTGTTATTCCTCCATGAGTTACTGTTTGAAGTGCACAGATGAACAACCGACAAAAAAGAGAATTTTCTATCGAGCAATACTGGGGTTTTATTGTTTTGGGCTCAAGTAATGGAGTATAGTCTTTCTTTTCCTGAGCCATTCAAAGCCGTTTGTGCGCTCACATCCACTGTATATTCTCATTTGTGACGACGCTAACCATTCCACACATGAGCCCATCTCTGGTTCAGTGAAGCTTTACCTGATGCTGCTAACATATCCTGACATTTGCCAAACCACCTAACAAATAAAATATTTATAATAATATTTCTGTTTTATTGAACAAGAAATTCCTGTTGAACTGTTGATGGAGAAGTTGTTCAACAGGAAGGGATCTCTGATGACTTAATATAATGTCCTGCACCAACATCCGGTCCCAGAACCTCTCAGGGTTATTCCAGGTCCCTATTTTCTTCTTCTCAAGTCGTTTTCTTGAAAATCTAACTTTAAAACAAGCCTTAAAGCTGCCGTTGTGCGATCCCGTCTCGCCGCTCCGGCAGCTCATCACTCCTAAAACAAGGCGCTCTCGTCCATCCCGGCCCCGACCGTTATTAATGTGCGCTGAATAATTTAGCAGGGTAAAATTACCATGCTCTTCTGAAAAGATTTTTGCCTACACAATTAAAGAGCATTATAGTGATTTTTAGTTGAACAAGAATTATGACTGTTTTCCCTCCTCTCTGCTGCACTCTCTGGCTTCGTTATTATGAGCCGTGGGTGAGCGGCTCTACTGATGTCTGACTGCTAGGAGAGGTCGTGCTCCAGCTTTGACCTATACCACGACGAGCGGCTAATGGATAATGGATGGAGTATATGTCCAACTTCTGCTGCAAAGACCCCATAATGGTCCTCTAAACGAGCTGTATTTGGGCTGTTAAGCAGCTTAGTTTGATTTTGAAGAAGTCTGGCGTGAGGTTGCTGTTTCTCCGCCCTGCTCGTGTTCAGCGATGTATTGCGATATCTTCCTGTTTTCCATGAATGATCACCGAATCAACGCATCAAATCCGGAAAGACTTTCCTTAAAAAGAGGATCATCACAGTTTATTTTCCCGAAAGTTTGTGGGCTAACGCTGCCATATTATATTGCTGTTGTACAATAACAGCATCAGCAGGAGCGTTTGCCAGGCCTTCACTCTTATTCCTTGTGGACAACTGTCCACATCTCAACCACAGGCCAACAATTGGCAGTAATTGGCACGTTGCCTTGGCTGTCCTCGGAGAGATCTGAGAGCGCACACGGCCACGGACAGGCTGCCCTTTCCACCAATTACAGAGTTGTCTCCTTGTGGGGCGGGGGCTGGGGGAGGTCTACCTCACTGCTACCTTGTCTCTTGATCAAAATGATTTGTGGAGATCCCTTTCCTCTTCACTCCTCTCTCCGTCTCGCCTGCCTCCCCATCGCCACAGAGGTACTACTGTGTGTGAACTGCTAGTGAAAGTCTTCAGTCAAGGACCCCAACCAGCGACTGACAGCCTTACAGTAGCAGTCAGTGGGACATTCACATTAGAGGTGCTCTGACAGTCAGGCTGTGCTAGACAGGCCTCCCAATGAAAACCCTCCATACAGGTCTTTGCTGCTGGTTTCCTTATACATCACTCGCTGGCTCTCTTCTCCGTATGAACGTTATTTTTTTGTATCAGCGGATGTGGTGATGAATCGATCCAGACAGAAGCTGAAGTTTCTACCAAACAGCTGAACTTCAGTCTCCCCGCCCCCCCTCACTTGTTCTCTTGTTGCTGGTGTGTTGGCTTTTTTTGTTGTCGTGTCTCCAGGCGCGAGCAGCAGCGTTATAGCGGCATGGCTTCATTATTACGGCTTTGACGCAATGATAGCGCGTGTCTCATGTGGTTAGGGATGTGCAGGCCACACAAGGTACCCAGGGACCCCAGTGCAAAGGATCAGAGGCCTGCTAACACTACCCCAGTTTATGCCATGGGGAAGGATGCGGAACCAACACCCAACCCCCTTATTTTCTCCCCTCTCGGTCTCTCTTGTCCTCAAAGCCAGTGTCTCTCTGCGTTTCACTTCAGTAAATATGAGGAGGCGAGGAGATGCTTCCTATACTCAGAAATATGTGTCAGGCTACTGGGTTATGTTGTGTTGCAGCGTGCGAGTGCAGAAGGCAACAAAGCAAATGCGTGCAGAGAGGGAGAGAAAGAAACAGCCTTCCCCATTCTCTTTAATCCGTCGTGAGATATTCAGAAGTAGGTTAAGTTACACCTCACATTACCCAACGCTTAGCCTTTTTCAGCATGTCACAAGATCTCTATTTACACACGTGGATGGTGGGGGGGGGGTTGTCTTTTTTCCTTCCTCCGTTCAACAATCAGCGCAGGTAAATCTTCGGCTTCGCCACAGGTTGACATGCTCGCGCTAAAGCCGCATGACTTTTCTGTGAGGACCCTCACGAGGAGGTGGGGGTGGCGGGGCGGCCTGCCTAATATGCTGTCTGGCCCCGGGGCCTGTGGGAGTGTGGTTGGGATTATTATGTTAATGCATGTGCCTCCTGCCCTCTCCTCAGTCCCAGCTGGCCTCCCTGTCGTTAGGAAGTGCTTTGCTCTGACAGAGGAGTAATATGCTCCGTGATTGAGGGGCCAAAAGATCGAGCTCTATAAGAGAGAGGGGCCAGCGCTGATAAGCATATGATAAAAGTGCCATTGTATGTGAATGCCTCAGAGACATTGAAGGGGACGGAGCAATTCCTATGGATTTGGGTGGAAGTGAATATGTATAAGAGCCATGTGGTCGCCTCTCTCGGTGTGGGGCTGGTTTAATTGCCCATAGCATTACGCTGCACCCTCCTGTACGTTATTGTACTTTCATTGCATGGACTCGTTCAATACGTGCATGTGACACATCCACCTGTAAGTACGACTCCCGCCGAACAAGCAGTCGCCGACGTTTTTAATCAACCTGTACCAGTCAATATGAAACTGAGAGAAGAGTTAGTTTGATGAAGTTCATCATGTAAACAAAGCAATTAGGCACATTTGGTTCTGTCAGTGAAAACACACACAGGAGGAGGATATCAGAAGTGCGGCGCCGCATCTTAAGTGTGTGTTTGTGTGTCATTTAGGAGTTGTAACGCGTAACGCCGCCAGAAAAAGAATGATGACACTGTTCTTCCAGATGACTTTACCCTGTGTTGCATTCTCTCATTTAATCAACCTGACATGAAAGTAAAATGGGAGGTGAGGAAAATAAAAAAAAAATTAAAAAAAGGAAGAAACGACTAAACTTCTCGCGACTTGTCGAGAAAGGGAAACGCCGGTTGCTGCGTTGGATCCTGCACATAATTGTGTAAATATGTCAGGCAAACAGAGGGAAATATCTCCCTTTAAACACTCGTCTGTTTCATCTCGCCTCCTCAGGAGTGCTCGGCGATGGCTCCGCATTAGCTTTGTGCGGGGCCCCATTCACAAAGTGTGTGGGCTGTTTGTGTTTTGTTAGGGGGTTTGTTTTGTTTGCTTTTTAATCAAGTTCAATTTGATCTCCATCAATGCCAGCTCCTTCTACACCACTCTCTCTTTTCCACGTCTGCCAGGATTATAAAGTGCCTCTTGTTCGCGGAGGAGCCTTCACTGTTGTTATTGTTTGTTCCCTGTTATGGGGCCCCTGCTGTAACGAGAGGAGGGGTATCTGCGCGTAATTGGTGGGTAAATACTTTGCTGGGACTAAACGTCAGGGAAAGAGAAGGCGCTACATGAGCAGCTTATTGTGCTGCTTTTTAGGAGAAGATAACAGGAGATTAAAAAGAGAGGTTCTTTTGATTTTGATTTTTTATCTCAATCGTCAGACAAAGTGTTTTTGTTCTCTGGTTTGTTATAGCTCAAGATGTGACTGTGTGAGTTTGAAGTTTACAGAACATCGTGTAATGCCCTGCTCAGGATTCACAGCTGATTCAGGCTTTGTCAACTAAACTGCAATAATCAGGCAATTAACCAGTCCAGAAAACAGTAGTGGGGTTTGTTCAGTTATTTAGGGTGCAATATACCGACCATTGACAGCTTTAACAATATTTTATATATAATCATAAGAATGTAGTGTTTCTCTGTTTTTTCTTATTGAGAGTTCATCATCAATATTTTTTTTACGAGGTCAAGTGTTTTTTACTTCTGCTAAGCGCAATACTAAAACTTCTCTCAGGGCTGAATAATGAAGAGATGAAGAGCCAGTTAAACCTTGTGTTTATGTTACACGTCATTGAATCTGTAACATGCCTTTACTGAATCCACTGAGGCACAATTATGCTGCCTTCACTTTCCACTTATATCCGTTTACCCTCTTTTGGGATTCTCCGGGTTGTCATGTAAAAACATTTTTTTTTATGAGCTGGCGACTTTTCACTCAAGTTTGGCAAAAGTGGAACAAGGGCACTTTGTTTGTTACCCTCTGCTTTGTTGTTTGTTAAGGGCCCTGAGGTTTTCAGCAGCCATAGTCTTTATAAACTCAAAGCTGTGTTAAATGCAGCCCCAGCCCCAACTAATGAGGGGGAGCCTTCAAAACCGCCATGAGATGATGCTGTCAAATGGGTGACATAAAAACGATGCCTGTAATCCCCCTGTGCAGACCCTGGGTGTAAATATGCCAGCTCCACCATTTTCACAGCGTTTACTCACAGTTCAAACAATCCCTCTACCCACCCACCCCCACCCCCATTCCCTGAAAACACAGTGACAGCTCTGCGATATTCTCCGCCAGAATCCTTGGCTGCCTGCGACCAATGAAACAACCAGGAACGGCTCTGATAATCCTCTTCATCTGCATTGTGGGTAAGACACCTCTCTCGTCTCCTTTGTTTCCGTGCACGGAAACTTGTGCCACTCACACAGTTTGTACCGAGCGTGCTCAGGATCTGGGTGTGATGTCTGGAAATTAATCCAGTGATTTTTGAGCTATGACTTGGTGATGTTTGCTTTGCACTGTCGTTTGTGTGTGTGCAGGTATGGAGTCTTAGATGCATACAGCTGAACTCGAGGGCGAAATCAAATTAGTAGAATGATCACATAAAACGAACAATTAAACACAGAATTTATACAAAAATATTATGTTTTTAGTGTAATTTGGCCTTGATAGCTGAGCTCCCCTCTGGAGGAGAAGGACACGGTGATAAATGAATGGCATCAATCACCTTCATCCACCAGAGAAACACATGGCAACACATGGTGGAACTGGCCTCTATTCCCATAGATTTTGGTGTGGGATTGTAAAACATGCAATACTTGGTGGCTGAGGCCTCTAGTTAAAGGATGCTCCGGATACATTGCTTTCACAAGCCAACCTGCCTGTGGGGTTATCTCCATCCAGAGGAGTTTGCTCCTGACTCAACAGTCCACTGCGTTTATCGCTTATCTGGGTTATACAGTTTTATAAAGCACTCAATCTGAAATACTGACTTAATGAATTGAATAAAACACAAGTGTGGATTTCAAATAAATATTTTCACTGATGCTCCTCAGTCGTTAACACACTCCTGCCTTCCCACTGCCTCCTGTCCTTGGAGATGTGACCCACACGTGTTCCTCATCCATCCCTTGTCTGCGTCTCGTTTGGCTGCTCATCACGCAGTAATCCATACCGTGGCTTCTCATTTGTAGGCTCTGTGTTTTGTGTGGTCCCTCCTTTGCTTCCCATGGATCTCTCTGCGGGGAGCTGAGCTGACAGACGCGTCTGATTGATGTACTGGGGGGCGTCTCGTCAGCTATTGTTTTCCTCGCAAGCGTTCGGTGGCTTCACTCGCCAGCCTTCTGCGTCCCTCCTACAGTACGTGGATGCGGATCTGTCAGATTCACTCGTGCGGCAGGGAGAAATGGGTCACGCGTCAACCCGGGAGCCTCGGTAACATATAGTCACCTAAGTGCAGTTTACTTTTCTTTCGCCTGACGTGGAAGTTTGTCTCTTTGTTAAATCCTGACGTGCTGTAAATTTGTTCGGTTTGAGTTTCAGCCGCTGCACAACTTTGCCCTGTGCAACTTTTCTTCGGATGACTGCCCCCCCCCCTCCCTCCATATCAAGATGGTCATGACTCCATTCAAGCACAGCACTCACCTTAAGACCATGAATAGTTGCCTTCTAGTTTGAGTGTGTACCTGAAAACTTTTCCCGGATATCAGTGTTCACTCCATCGTCTGCTCCTGCACCCTTTGATAATCCTGCCCAAAACACCTTAAATTCACAAGAGAATTCTTAAGAATCCTGGAAAGAAATCTCCTCTCTGGCAGCAGATGTAGTGTTTCTGCCCACCCGCCAGACTGCTGTAGTGGTCAGGGGTAGAGGGGAAAACCGAGCCAGGCAGGCGGACACGGGGCGCTCGCACCCTCCCTCATAGCATCACAAACCAGGCCGACACATCCCCCAGTAATGAGCAGGGGCCCAGACTATGGGGTCAATTATTCATGGCCAGTCAGCTGGGAGAGATGGAGCCAGAGAGGAGGGGTGTTGAAGCTTTATTGAATCCTACAATTCTACCACAGTCCACACTGATTTTTTTTTTTTTTTTTTGGTTGTAGTGCTGCCTCCATCCACATAACTAAATCTAAGCCCAAGTCTTGTCTGGATGGATGGAGTGTAACTTTAAAAGGCATACATGAGTGGCCACTCACTCCAGTGGCCATCCTGCAGCAGCCTGGCCTACTCTGCCATTCTCTGGCCTCACAATTACCGTGTTGAAAGGACAGACATTGATCGTCAACACACTACAGCTGTTTCCATGTTCTGCCATTATGCATACAGTGGACCACGGTGCTGGTCAGTTATCAAAGAGAATTACTCAGCGTGGGCGGCCTCGGTGTCAAGTATTGGTCCTGCCTGTTTGCACCGCTCATGGATTATGATAGTGAATTAGCATTGTGGCTGCGGCTGTAGGTCGAGGCTCTGCCAGGAGCGAGGGGGAGGTCCAGCATGACGGGGGGGGGGGGGCCAGCATGACGGGGGGGGGGGGATGTTTCTTAACACACAAGATCCTTTACAAGAGCCACAGGGGGGTTGTGTTTTTGTCAAAAACAAAATGAGCAGATGATGGCAACACAGAGGTGTCAGGCAGAAGCTCCAGCTCATGGTCCCAGGTCAGATAGATTCACTCATTATCTACTCACCACCATGTTGACGCTGGATGAACAGGTGACCACATTATTTTCACCAAGTATAAATCATGTAGTTCTCGCGCTACTCATGGGCTCAGTGTCTGAACAGCAGCTTTATTAAGATGCTTCCCCTCCAGGACAAGAGCGAAGACATTGATGGAGCAACTCATGGGAATGAGAATGACTCCTCCTTTCAAGGCCATTTTGCCGTGGCAGAAATTTCCATGTCTCCATGTTTAGTGGCAATATCTCTGACATCAGGATAATCCATTTAGGTGACAGATTGCTGAGCTTTTCATTCACAAGTTGCACATGAGTCTGCATTTTAATAGTTCACCAGCTCAAGGGGAACGAAAAAAATCTCGTAGTCGCACACCGCATCCACACCAGTGGTCAGAGCATCACTGCAGTGATGTACCAAACAGTTTTCATCATCAGATGCTCCACTACGTGTGTGTGTGTAGGTTTCAAATGTGGCTGTTAAAGTCTGTAATAGCTTCATGACTGAAACAGTTTAAGTTGGTTTAATTCAGTTATGTGTTGGCTGGCGTGTATCAGAAGTTTTTTCCGTTTGGTTAGACTCCTCTTTCTCACTGTCCACCCGTCTGTTTAGTATGAAGTAAAATACCTTCATCAAAAAGATCATCTTCATCTTTTGTGCTGATTCAATAACACCTTTGGGTTGGTATGTTGTGGTACACACTCAGCTCTGAATACTTCTTTCGAAATGCGGATCAGGATCAGATTCTGCCCCACTTCACATAGACAGACACGAGGGCAGGCAACCCTGAGTTTAGAAAATTACAACATCCTTTCAGGAAAGTTTTCATGGACACTAAAATCCGATTTATACCAACTCATACTGTCAAGATTCAACATTAAATGGTCATTTTTGTATACCATCTGTTTCAAATCACATTATCCCTGAGTCACAATTGCCAATGAATAATTAACAGGCAAAGGTAGAATGGATACGATTCTCGGTGCCTTCTTATATATGAATGCATAATAATGAACCAAATCAAATCCTGCAATAAAAGTAAACATTACAGTACCATTACTGTACCTCTCTATTAAAATAGGTTTCCCCCTGAAACTTAATTGTATTGTATATCTCTCCGCTCTCACTGGAGGGCATGCTGTGTAGATTATGCTGCCAGTGACTGCAGCGAGTACAGAGGGACATCGATCAAAATCGCATAATGGCCACCATCAAGATGCAGCGCCATGTAAAAACACATGGAGAGAAGATTTCCTCTTTATTAGCTGTCATCATTCCCATGAATATATGTGCAAATAAATGGCTAGTATCACACGGGGAGCAAATGTGTCCCAGATGAAGCTGTGGTAATGGGAGGGTGAGAGAGAGAGAGGGGAAGAAAGGATGAAACAAAACAGTGGTGGTGGTGGGGGGGTTCATGGATGAAAAATCATCACCAGTCCAAATGCAGATATGGTGGCGGTCTCGCACTCTCGCCGGTGTCACCCTCCATTCGTCACTGTCCACAAGCCTGCCTCTCATTAAGTGGCCCCGCTCCCTCCACAACTTAATTTCCTTAAGAGGACCAGACACCTGATTCAATTGCGCGCCCATTACAGATTTGTTTTCCCCGTCTCGGCCTTGCCGGGACCACATGGCTCTGAGCAGAAACACACTATTAAATGTTGTGGACGTAATTCCCTGACATATGATTCATGTCTACCTCCCAGGGTACATTGGTGGCGGGGCTCCAGTCAGCTGGACTGGTTCAGCTGTGAGTCTGCGCCACCGATGTTATCTCATCAGTTGTGTTTTGTTCCATATGAGCTTTTGACGGGGCTTCATGGACGGCCTGAGGAGTTAGTTCATCTTTTTGTTTTTGTCCTCCTCAGGTTCTTGTGTTTTGGTTTGAGATGTACTTTCCTCAGCTGATTATCAAGCTCACTTGGTTTGTTATCGCGTCATCGCAAGACCCAGGGCTGTTCAATAATTCAGCGCCGCTTTTAAACCGTTTCGACACGACTGCTCCTCAGTCCCGTGTCTTTGAAGATCAGACGGCGTAAGATGTTTTTATCTGCGCGTCAGCGCAGGTGAGACCTCCATTGTCCATTCGGCTGCTGGTCTCCAAAGCGTACCTCTCACCTACAGCTGTCAGTCAAACCGCTTCCCCCTTTCACACAGGCTTTAACTGATTGTTGCTGTAATTTTTCTGTCATAGCTTTTATCTGCGAGGTGTGAGTATGTTTGATACCAGGTGCTCACCCATAAACCACACAAAAGCCTCATGTAGTCATTTATTTATGGGCCCCTTTCTCTTTTTTTTACAGGCATCCTGTCAATTACCCAAAAAAAAGTTGGAATGGAATCGTGGATGGAATAGTGCGTCTCTGTGCTTTGTTTGGTGTCGGTGTTGTGCTGAATTCGAAATGGGACCAGAGATTAACACCCACCATCCTCTCTCTCTCTCTCTCACACACACACACACACACACAAAGAAAGACTGCAGGTTTTGCAAAGACACCTCCAAGATGTGAAACTGCTGAGTATGAGTCTGTTCCCAACCGCCACTGAAACATAGAGAAAAAAGAAGTTATCGGAGGCATTCACTCCCCCCTTACTGCTCCCTTCCTGTGATGCTTCCCCTCTGATCCTGCCGTGTGTGTGTGTGTGTGTGTGTGTGTGTGCGCGCTTTTATTTTATTAGATATTTAGGGATAAATCAATTAAGTGAGCCTCACTGTGGTTTTAAACATAATCGTAAACCTTGCCTGCCTGAGTTAAGATGGTGGACTCACCAAATTACCAATTATTAGTTTGATTTTTTCTAATATGTAACAAATTATGCATTTTTGTGGGAAAGTATGATAATCTTGGTGTGTCATCACTTTTAAACAAGAAAACAATAACTTCGTAATACAATCAATAAATTTGCTATAATGCAGTATGTAAACTGCTTATCCCCCCCCCATATGGTCCAATAGAGCTCACCAGCGTGTGTGGAGGAGTGTCTCCTGTTCCCCCTGTCCTCTCCCTCTCCAGGAGCATCAAAAGGAGGAGGACCCACGCAGGGTGTTTGAAGAGCCCACCGACCCTCCCCTATGGGTGGTGAACTGGCAGATGCTCAAACCACGCAGCTCTATTGAGGCAGGAGGCGCATCCTCCTCATCTGCTTTTGTACCCCTGCCATTGGTTTTGCCTTGCAGCCATGTACCAGACCTTAGTCAACGGTATTGTCCTTTGTAGATTTGTATTTTAGAGTAATTTGCTGCCCTCTACGTAGTTCAAGTCATTTACCTTTAAGACGTTGGCACACCAAGGACTCTTAAAATCTAATTCTACCGCAGCATCTGTTTTCAGAGACAAAGGCCCAGTCGATCAGGACATTTCAGGTCCAGACTGAAATATCTCTAATTGATGGATTGGCATGAAACTTTGTAGACATTCATAGTCCTCAGAGGATGAAACCTACTGAGCCCCGGTGACTGTAAAAACCCATTTTTATGAGTCATTGATTTTTTTCAGCAGAACAAGTTCCCATGACCCACACAAGGTAACCAACCTTCATCAGGGGGAGGAACTCTGTCACTGTCAGCGCTGAACACTTGCTCGCCTGAAGCATAATGGAGGTTAAAAACAACTCCATGACTCCACCTCCAGTCATGCTCACTCCATTCAAAATGAACATATATTGAAATGAATGAACATGTAATTGTTAGGTTTTGAAATATGAGACAACACAGAAGTAGTAATATTTATTCCTGGGGCTTGTATGATGTCCTCTAGCATTGTTTATTCCATTTATATGGAATTCAGAGGTGCGGAGGAGCCAGAGTGGAGAATAAACCACAGAGACTTGCGTAGCATCAGGTTTCTGCTTGTTTTTCTGTCTTCAGCCTGTTCAAGGCAGGAGTCCTGCGCCTTTATTGTCCCTCGCTGTTCTGAATATGAGGTGCAAAGTTTGGAGGCAGTCAAATGGAGAGCAGAAATGGCTGAACAGGGGTCCAAGGCTCCAAAAGTGCTCTACCATTATACTGTCTTCAGATCAGATACTTACTGCTTGGCTTGTTTCAGCGTGAAGAAACAAATGACAGGCATTCTGAGTAGAAATTCTTAAATCGCCAAATCATAACAGACCTTATCTCAAGGCACTTCACATGAGTCAAATCAAAAAGGTCAAATCAATGTATAGCATACACAAACCCAACAATTCCCACAATGAGCAAGCACGTTGGCGACTATGGAGATGAAAAACTCCCTCTGTATATCTGCATGTTGTAAACAAGGAGCAGCAGAGATCTCAGTGATTTTATTCCTGGATAACTGACCCCTCTCACCCAGTTCCACAACCTGCTGCCATCCGATGGAACTTATCATTCATTAATCAAGGTGGAAGCCGGCGTCAGGGTGAGCCGCACCAACAAGAGCCATGTTTCGTGTGTTGCTGAGTGAATCTGGTGCAAACACATGTAGGCCTAAATGAGGCTCCTCTGCCAGTACCTGTATGTCATACTGGCATTTTACCCATCAAGTACATGAAGTGCAATGCTGTCTGCTGCCAGCTCGCAGACGTGCAGTGTGTTGTCAGAACCTTTCCAGTAGTGCAGCCATCATAGCTTCACACAGCTGTGGTCCCTGCCATGCTGGTTGTCTGGCCTTTAGCTTCCTGGGTGGCAGCGTTGAGGCTTTGACCTGCCTCGTCTCCCTCTCCCTCACCCGCTCGCTCGGTCTGCCTCTATCTGCTCGACAGCACTCACCTCCTCCGACAGGCCTCCCAGAACGCCGGCTCCTGACAGGCAGGACTCTCCCCCTCCCTCTCTTTAATTCTTCATCTCTTTCCCGCTCCCATTTTTTCCATTGCCTCCTCCTCTGACTCTCTTCTTCTCTTCTGCCGGTGCGTCTATCACAGCTAACTCCTCACCCAACTCCTCTGCTCTCATGTCAGCGAGAGGTGAAAGAGGTGTCTTACAGTAAAGAAGAACCTGCAGCTTTGTTTCATATTACACCTCACAGAGCGCTGTAGCTGTCTGTGGCTATCAGCCTCCACTCCTGCCTCCCGCAAAACCTTTTCTCCACTTTGCACAAAGACTTTTCTTCTTCTCATTGGCTTCTGGAAATGCACTAGTGATATGTCAGTTTTATGCACTCATACACTTCTTTTCCCTCAGTCTGGGGCTCCTCCAGCTCAACTTTGTTGACACAATAATTCCGTTTTTACAGACATATAAACTATTGTCTGCTGCGTGATGGGCTGATCTAATCAATGATTTGAAAGACATTCAAACACATAGCGCGCAGGATAGCTGCCTAAACTTTAAGAGGCACAAGTGGCCATTTAATTCATTATTAATATGAAATCATTTAGTTTAAAGCTCTTAACAGGAGCCCCTATTTTTTCCACTGGCCCTAATATAACACACATTTAATGTTCTTCAACCCTTGTGATCACAGTCATAACCCCGGCCTATTTCCAAAGGTCACCATTTGAATTTTACAGCCAAAAAGTCTAAGTGAATATCAGCGATACTGAACTTTATCAGCGACTGGCTGCAGACCCCTTATCAGAGTCAGGCTTGAGGCTAGTACTTCCAGTTTTTAGTTTGGTCAATGTCTCATACACTAACATGGAGGAGGCTTGGTTAGGAACATCATGTTTTTCTTTGTGGATTTCAATTGAGGTACCTAATTGCTTGATTAATGATGAAGTTAAACTATTTACAAATGAATCAATATAATGCCATAATGTATTCCTGCCCTGCCCTTACCTGAATAGTCACAATCTCTCAATAAAGAAAAGTGCATGCTCCATTAGCATTTCTCCTCCGTAGTGTGTCTGTGAATGAACATGTCTTTAATCAGCTGAGGGACGCGCTGCTAATACGGCCGCTTTGCATCATGTTTGTCTTGCAATTCAGCAGGGAAACAGAAAACACAACTCTTTTTGTACCCTCTGCATTTACAGTCATCCCACTTCCCCCGAGCAAGCTATTACAACTCCGTGGTCATATTTCATTAAAGAACTGTTTAAAATGCAACACTCTTAATAGGCTTGTTGTAACTTTATGTGTGTGTGTGTGTGTGCGCGCAGCAGCACGTGCACATTGTAGCCGTGTGTGATTCCTGCGTTTGTTCAATTCCTTTATCTCGTGATCTGAGAGGGGCCTTCAGCACGGGCACGAGCTGAAGGGGGCTGGTCCAGTGAAGGAGGGGAGAGGGTCTCTACACATGTAATCCTTGTCACTGAATTCAGATAAATCTTTTTTTTTATTAATGAATATTTCAGTAGTTATTGCGACGAGCCAATCGCGCAAGTCTCTCTTTTCACTGCTCCCTATGCTCATAAGCGAATCACTCATATAATGATTTAATTAATAGCATTGTATCCACAGATGAAAAGCTTATATTTAATCAGCAAAATGGAGTGAAGTGAGATCAGGGGCCTCCGCTGTCATGAAAACGTGCTTGAGGTCCCACTTGCTCACTAAGCCACTCTAAGCCCTGGGACACCCATACTTAATTGAGAGTTAATAAATAAATGTGGTTAGAGTAATCCCTGGATCCAGCCCTCAGAGCCCCTCATCTAGCTCTCTTTGTGTGTGTGTGTGTGTGTGTTGGTGTGTGCATCTGTGCGTGCGCGGACACACGCATGCTCTGGCCAAGTTCCCTGTGTCACTACAGTCGTGCCAAGACAGACTCTACAGTGTGGTGCCAGATACTGGTTTATTTACCTGAGATGCCCCTTGTGTCACTGTGAGTGCCATATGTTATATCCCAGAATGATTGGTCCCAGAATGCACCTTCTCTCCTCCTTTTGAAATGTAGTCATATTTTAAAACATGAATTCAAATCACCTCTACCAAACTTTTTTTTTTTTTTTTAGAAAAATTAGATGATAAAGAGTGAAGCAAAGATTGTTAAACATTGTGGTTCATTTATCAGCCGTGGTTTACCTGTTTTTTATTTTCCATTTCTGTCCAACCTTTGTTTAGCATTCATATATTAATTTCTAGACATCAAAGACTTTTGCGTGTAAAAAATGTAAATATAACAGTATAATATTATGTTATCTTATCTTATATCTAATAAGCTAATAATATAAACGCTTTTTTATCATCTTAGCTTGTTAGCAGCTCCCCTTAAAATATTTCATCAAGTTTGAAGAAAACGTTTGCTCAAAGTAACTAAGTAAATAAATATGAGTAAATTCATGTTCAAACATGAGAAAAGCTGTTGACATGACACATTAGGTATTAGGGCAACAACAATGTGCTGATAAAAAATATTATATATAAAATAATTCATTAAAATGTGGACCTTTGACATGGGATGAGCACCTAGTCTTTACATCAGATATTTTAAAGTTGCATGGTACAGTAAACACAAATGTTACTTCTTAAAACCTTTACAGTGTCTCAGAGCAGTAACAGGCACAATAACCTGGCTTCATGGAATATAACCAGATTATTTACCACTGAGTTTTTCCTGAAGTGACATCTGTGGCAAAAGAAAAAAACTTTTGCTCCTGACCTCTGTGTAAACTGTACCTGAACCACAGAGGACACCAGTTCATTCTGAGTTTGGGGCGAGGTCCCTCCTTTTCTCCAACACTCTACACAAATATTCATTTGCTCCTATGAAAACCAAGGAAAGGGGGAAAAAAGAAAAGGGGAGAGGGAGAAGTGTGTGTGTGTGTTTAGCTAAGCAGGGGCAGCCCCTGGTCCATTGCCCATCATTTATTGATAAAGGCCCTGGAAAATGCGCGGGAAAAAAAACTAATGAAATTATCAACGTTCTTGAATTAATGATGAATGGGAATAAGAAAAGGCTGGGCTCTCTGCGGAGCCGGAGAGGAGCACTGCTTCATTAGCCATGCAGTCTCATCACATCCTCTTTTGGAGCTGCAGACACTGGGGCTCTCCACGCTCTCCTCTCCTCAACACCAGGACCTGCCATTGGATTCCATTAAAAGAAAAAAAAACAAAAAACCTTTCTCATTCCCTCCACTCCTTCAGCTCGTGCTCACTCTTTTTTGTCTTTCCTATTGCTTCACCTGTCACCTTCCACCCACATCAGCCCCCATCGCTTTGAGAAGACAGGACCCCTTTGGTGGCTATCTTCATTTATCACTTCTTTCCCTTTTCCCGAGGATGAAGAAAGAAAAACCCGACCCACTTCTGGAAGCATTTGGTGGCCAGAGAGCACACCTCTCTCCCTCTGCCTTTTTTTGTTCTTCATTCATCCCTCCTGACTTGTTCTCTGTGGATATCATTCCTGATTCTGCACATGCAAATAATTTGGGAGGGAGCGGGAGCAGGGAGGGGAGTTGCGTTTCCCCCCTGCTCCTCCTCCGCCTCTTCCTTTTACTTCTCGTCTTCTTCTCCTTTTCCCTGGGTGGAGCAGGAGTGGGCTGGCGAGCCGGAGCACGCTGAGAAATCACGGGCATGGGGTCTCATTAGGTAAGCAGAGGCCAGGGCAGCAGGGCTTCAGCCAGACGCTGATTATTCTGCGAGCAAATATCTGGAGGATCAGCTCAGCCACACACACCTGATTAGAGCTACCGTCTCTCACAGTTCAGCCCTCTTTGACTGGGGGAAATGAATTAATCTTGCCTGTTGTGTGGGGTCATGTTGAAGATTTGAAATTTGCTGCATTTAAAGGAGTTGTTTTTGCCAGATTTTTTATGTAGTATTTATGAGACAATTCGACTTCCTTCTGTCCTCCTGCTTGTCCTCCTGAATCTCAGCTGCCGTCGTGGGTTGTGAGGCCTTCGTGTTTCATTAAGCTGCAGATGAATGCACCCACGATTGCTCCGTCACTCTGACAGACGCAGTAATCACCTCTCAGCGCTGTAATCACCCGAATGCAGGTGGTAACCACACCCCGAAGAACTTCACTGGGGCTTTCAGGGCTCGATAAGACCCGGAGTGTAGCTCACCCATATATGCATGTAGCCCACTCATAAAAATTGATGACGCCAAGCGTCGTGCATGACAGACAGCGGTGACACGCATAATATAATGTGCAGTCCTTTACATGGTAATCTGATCTGAGAGCGATTCAATTATTTAATAACAACACGACAGGCTATCATTAAAACAAATTGTGTGTGTCAACGCAAACACACACAGTCAGAGCTGCGAGGTCACAGGTGGGATGTTGTGTTTTGAAGTCTTGAGCCCTCACACACACACACACACACACACACACTTCCCGTCTTCGTCCACTGTTTCTTTTCTTATGAATTGGCTAAATTGATCCTCATACAAATTAGGTCTGTCCTCAAAGGGCTCCGTCAATACATTGACTCCTTTTATGAGGGTCATCAAACAGCCATTACTGGGCATCAGGGGGTCCCGTTGGGGGAGAGACTGCCCAGGGTGACTGATGAGCTGTGTGGGGATGGTAGCTCGCCTGGGGGCCTCGGAGCTCTGGGCCTGTGGCAACGAGGAGAAGAGAAGAGTGAAGGGGGTCCTTATTGAGTGTTAGATTCATTACTTAAGCAAAACCAAATTAATTTGCTATGCAACTGAGCTGGAACCAATAAGTACTGTTTGCTGCCCACGTGATCGGAAACACTGAGAATTATTCATGCCACCACAGAAGAGAAGAATCCTTGTCAGGGAGAATCGAGGCAAATAAATCTGAAGCTGTCACAAATTATTTATGTCATTTGTGATACATTGGATGATTATATTCTCAGTTAATTGTTTTGTTTATAAAAATGCCTTAAAGCCTAAGCCTGCACCGGTTCAAACACTACAGGCCAAAAATAAATAAAAAATCAGTGGTCGATTATGTAACACAGAGAACAACAGCAAACACACACCGCTTTCCAAAAAAATGCATGAAATAGGATGTCAAAATTAGATAGTGATTAATTTCGTTGTTCATTAATCAGTAATTTGGCAAGAAGAAATTCCACCAATTATCTTAAAGTGCATTGTTTAACAGCCCTATTTATATGTCTGGCCTGCTACTGCTACTGCTTCTGCCTGGAATATGTCTTCATTATGTTTGCGATGGTCCGAGTGCAGCCCTGCCATCCTGACCGGAGGCGTCAGTGTCGTTGATCGTTACATCAAACGCAACCCAACTATCCTCTCCTCTCCTCTACACCCCCCTGAAGTGGAGAAGAAAAAAACAAATCAAACAAACCAGAGTGTTTAAATGTGTGACAAGGAAAAATTATGTTGAAGTAGCAACAATAGACAAGCAGAGGAGAAGCAGCCCTGGAGTATTCTCTCAGGTATTGCCAGAGAATCTTTGAAACCGAACACAAACACAGCAGGATGTAAACAAACTGTCACTGCTGTCAAACACCTGCTTCAAGAAGTGTCAAAAGTTCACATTTTTAGATTACAGCAGATTTAAAATGCACGCGTGCCTCCCCCGGCTGATTAAAATGCAGCATTTTAAGTCTAATTGTTCAAGAAAACTGTGTCTTATGTTGCTGCAATGGTAATAACTAATGATAGATGCATAAAATTAGCATACATTTCCCAGACCAAGAGAATATCTGATCATTGTGCCATGGAGAATTGCTCTAAGTTAGGAAGTTAATTTCATTATCTCCTCCTCCTCATTTAAAGCCCGCCACTTTACAATAATTGGAAAACAGAATAAAAGATTAGCTCCTGACTGGATGACGGGCGTTAATAAAGTGTGATGGAATGTGAGTGTTAGAGAGTGGGTACCAATTACAGAAGCCAATCTCAGACAGGCAACCATTGATGGTGGTGGTTCAATCTCTTCATCTGCCGTACAGTACATCAGGGACCCACTGCAGAGACCTCTGCTCCAGCTAGCAGGCTAATTGTCAATTCTGCTTAAGTCAAAAGGAGGGCCATTTTACCCGGGCTTTGGAGAGGAAGCTAACCGTAAAATGAAAGTTATAGTATAAACGTAGGGAGAAAGTTCAAGGAGGAGCACATGGAGATTTTTGAGGGGTAATTTGGGTTGGAAAAGTCTCCAGGAAATTATATTGCAAAATCATCTTAATGAAATTTGGCAAAACCTGGTGTATTAACATTAGTAAAGTTCACATAACGTTTTTTTTTTTTTTTTTTTTGTAGCAATAAAATTAAACATGAAGGCTTGCTGGTGTAATTCAATGGTCTGACTCCACGCTGGAGTCGAAAATCCATGACACCAGTGTCCTCCTGATTCTCAAGGGTCACCCTCATCCCTCATCATGTCAGTGCTGCAGTCGCATTACCCACATCAGTCACACTGCCCTCACGCATCATCACTCATCGGCCCGTTTCAGCTGCTCCAAGCAAATGAAGGCAAATTTGTTTCAAAACTCAAATGCATTTTTCTTAAATTAAAGCTTTAATCCACCTCTTGAGAGTCACAAAAAGAGACCTGACCTGCTTAAATTTAATATTTGTTCTACAGAAATGTATAAATATCAATATTAACGTAAGCTTTAAATGATATGTTAAACGTTAAAAACATTGTCCTCGCAGTGTTGGTAGCACTTTATAATAAGCCTCAGTTTAGTATTTGAGATTAATTCATCAGGGAGAACAGCTGTTGGGAAGCCAGGTTATTAACGAGACATTAAAATAAAACCCTTCATGAAGTCGGTAAAGGTTTCAGAGTTTCTCACTTTTAACAATACGCATAGAAATGATATTAAGTCAACTTTAATTATGGACATTGCTAATAGCAGCTAAGTATGAAATAATTAATCCGTGTAGTTAATAAATGGAATTTGTTCCACCTGTCTGAGGCAGAAGACAGTCCACAGTCAAACTGTCCTCAACCGTTATTATTGGCTCAGTGCTGAAAATGACAAACCCTTTTAAATGCATTCTCATTAAAAAAGTGCTATTATTATTAAGATGATTATTAGCACCGTTCATTTTCTTTTAAAGGCCATGTTGCTGTTTTCAGGAAGAAAATATGGAAAGATTTTAACTGATTATCATTCATTCAAGAATTTAATTCAGTGTAATGTTTGTATGATATCCCATCATGTTAATGATAATGTAAAAAACAATCTTCTGTTTTTTCTGCCTTATTTTGCATTGTCTGAGGTCTAAGTAGGACAGATAAAACCTGCCTATCTGTACACAAACACAGAGACGCGTACACACACAGACAATCCAGTCCCATCAGAAATGATGTGGTGGCCCTTTTGTTGTCAAAGTCTTCATGCAGAAATTGCATATCCATATATTTAAGCCATTTCTGCTGCATAAGCACGCGGCGCAGCGGCGGCTTTCTCAAGTGACGGCTGTTTTCTGCCATTCTTTGCCACTTAACCTGCCTCTGTGTTTGAGAACATGGCACCCTGGGTTTTTGTTTTTGAAGCCTCGCACTCTGAACCGAGCCCCATCTCTGTGCCGTCTGCAGGTTTAATAGTGGCTCCGAGGCCCGTGACATCACAGGGCACCTTATGATTATACACTAAACAGCAAAGGTTGCAGTTATTCAATTGACACCGTTTGGTGGTGGGACGGGCGGAGTAGGCCGTGCCTCTTAAGAAAGACAAAACCGGTCGTGTTGCTAATATCAGTGTTCATCCAGATTTTCATCCAGAAACATTTTGTTTTCTAAGACATTTTTCTCAGACATGAACAAAAAGTCCTGTCATGTAGGATGCACCAACAAATCTCAGTTGACCATCAGAGGCCCAAGTCTTGTCTTGTTTTCTGTGTGTGTGTGTGTGTGTGTGTGTCAAGCCTCTTGATCCTCAGTCGGTTCAACATTCAACCTTTTCCATTAAATCTTTTCTTCCTGTGAGCGGCCAGTATAAAGACAGGGCTTTACAGAAGTGATGTCACTGACCTGCCAGAGGGGGGGCTGAACATCCAACACAAACACACTTCTGTCTTGTCTTATCTTCGTTGGCTGGACTGAAATGAGACGGTCTGGTCTTCCTGTTGCGCCACCAGCTTCTTCCTGCCTTTCGAACATTCTTATTATGTTAATTAAAAACATTGAAAATGACGTGTACCATTCTTACATATGAAGCACAATGAATCATGGGATATGCTGGGCCAGTAAGAATCCACCTGGTGTAGCTCGGGGGGTGGAAGGTGCAATTTGCTGGACACATTTGGGAGAGCAGACGAAGGATGTGGCCCCTAAACTGAGACACAGCAATGATTATGATTTAGCTTTTGACTCTATTAAGTTCCTTAGTGACCTCACCATGATGTCCAGTGTTGGAGAACACATTCATATTTATACATAGAGATCCATTAAAGTATGAAGACTGTAGTAGCAATATCCACAGGTGCTGGTATTTAAATTTGTAAACATTCCACAAAGCCAGGTTAGCTATTTCTCCAGGCTTTATGCTAAGCTAGCAGTTGTGTTCGAACGAGATTTTAGATGAAGACAATTAGGTGTGGAGGTTGGGCATAGAAAAATGAATCGACGCGTGTTCGTTGCACCGTGCGAGTTACAATTGAATTCATCTTTTTAGTTCAATAATCCAGATAAACTGAGCTGACTGAGAGGACAGTCAGTCCTGAGGAAACCTAAAACCAGCCATCTCAACTTAATTGATGAGACTTTCACACAATGTCCAAATGTGTGAAAGTGATCTGTAATTTACCCATATGAGCCACACCATGAATTACCTTAATTAGAAACACCACCTCCAGCTCTTTCTATTGATCGCCTAGTGCGCTAAATCAAAAGTAATGTTGGACAGTTAGCCCAGAAAGCCAACGCCGGTTAATCAGGCGCGGCTCAATCACTGCACTTTTAAAGAATTTTTTCCTCTTCTCACACGTCTTCCATTTCACGCCAGCGTTTTGTATTTTTAATTTTCTTTTCCCAGCGCCTTATTTGATGTTTTGTAACTTTTCATGTGTTGCCAGTGGATTTCAGCCTTTAAAAGGGAGACGCTTCCCTTCCAGAGTGGCAGGGGTGCATATGCATATGAATATTTTCAATTGATGAATAAGATACACCGCCGCGCCGCCTTTGAACGGCTCCTGCTCTGGTCCTGAGTGATGTCATAATGGTGGGACGCCGACCCTGGGCAAAACATCCCAATACACTGTTGAGGGGCGCAAACATTAGAGCCTTTTGACGTCCTGTGTGTTTAATATTACAGGAGTGTTTACCGAGGAGGGAGTTGGCTCTGGCGTCCATCAGGGGGACCCAGTGTGTTTAAGGTCAAGCCATCTCAGTTCCTGTTCAGTCAACTTCCACATCTTTGATCACTTGTTGTTTTTGACTGTGCTGTTTTCAATCCTGGCCAGGTCTTTATAATGCATGAGGAACATTACATAGTGATGAAGAGCTTGGCAGCAGAGTCGAGGCACTGATGGAACTTATTAGACACTTTGAGAAAGTTCCTCGCCGTACCTTCAGCTGAAGAAAGGAATAGAATTCTATTCATGGTCATTCATGATCCAAACAGTTGCTTCAAATAGTCCCATAGAACCAAAAACTTTTGGAAATTAATCTCAGTGATTGATATCTTAATTATTTCACTAGACCAGAGGATAATATTTTCTTACACAGTACAATAATTTGCTTTTAATTGACTCTCAGTCTATTTATTTATGAGTTTAGGTTATGATCTTTGAATTTTTACATATGATATAATTTGTTCCACCAGATATCTGGACACTGGCTATATCATTCATAGTCTAATAAGTACGAATATAATGAGGTACAAATGAAGTTAGACTGGATACCCCAAGTCACATTTGTATTTTATAGAGTTTTGACAGAAAAAATATATATATTTGATTCTAGATCATCTTGAAAAAGTTACTGCGTCAAAAAAGAGAGAAAATCTAAGGTTAGAAAAGAAAAAAGCGCAGATTTTCAAAGTGTTTAAAAGGTTTTTCTGAAGCATTTTATTCAGGAGACAGAGATAAGAGGACGGACCTCACACTTAAAAACCAAATGACCCCAAGTTGGTTTGATGCAGTAAAGAGTTTTTAAATCCCTGGATGCATAATGCATGGGGACTCAACTGGACTTATTGCTTATTCAGGGCTTTCCTCTTTTCAGGATGTGCAAAAATATGGAGGGAAAGGATTTTTATCTTTAAAAGGATCTTTAAAAGCTGAAGCGTGTCAGTGTGTTAGCATGCTTAACGCCCATTTCCTGTAGTTTGTCTGGGATTGTTGTTGTTTTGATACGTTTAACATCTTTATCATTTGCTTGCTTTGTATTTAACTTCTTTAGAATATCAAAGGGATAGATCCATCACAGGTCTCTTATTAGAGTCTGGAAACTATCATCGGGAGAAGGGTGTTATAAAATGATCACAGACCAAGCGTTGTATCTGCTGTAAGATAAGAGTGACCTCCCTTATTCATTCATATAATCAAATGAGCTGCTCTTGTCTCAGTCACGGTGAAGCCTGGTTCTCTCTGCAAAGAAACTAGATCCACAAATGGCAGATTTACTATTCTCAGCCAGTGGAGCAGGTGATGCACTAACCAGAAACCCTCTGGTGTGTGTGTGTGGGTGAAGTGCTTGAGTACAATATTACAATATTAACTCAACTTACCTGTTTTTAAAGTGCACATGTGATGACAACCAATGGTTTATGTAACTTGTTGTTTTCCATCAATGGAAGTTTTTATTTATTTATTTATTTTTTTTACCTGTAATAGCACTTTTAACATCTCATGTTTAGACTTGAAATGCGCCCTGCCATTTTTTTCACAACAAAGGTGTGAAACCTTTGTGAAGGCGAAGCCTCTTTTTCCTTTTTACTATTTTGAAGAATGTTGCAGGTGTTGAAATGATCTGACAAAGGTTACAGCCGGTGGAGGTGGGAGGAAAGAGGAAAGCGATCAAACTTGTGTCCTGGTTTCCCTACTAGATAATGATCTCTTGAAAGTGTGTGTTTTTTCCCCCTTCTGCCAGTAACAGTGTGTGCCAGATGAAAGATAGTTCCGGGGCTAGTGCACCAGCGCACATCTGACTCAGGCAGGTGTTAGAAATGTAGATGGCTGGCGGAGACTAAAGACAATACAAATTTGAAGTGAAAACGCTACTGGCACGCCTCCTCTGTTCTTAACACGTAAGCCCCAGGCCGATCAATTATTCATCCTATTGTGCGTGCACGTGGCATAGTGTTAGTTCTGTAGTCAGAGAGGAGGTGTCTGTTGCACTTAAAGAGTGAGCGCCACGTCGCATGGCAGGCCCAGGTCTGTCAGCCTGCCTCTGACTGTCTCTGAGCCTTTCTTACACACACACACGCACGCACGCGCATAAAAAAAAAAAAGCCCTTGTTCTGCCTGAGCCTTTTTAATGATGGGATCAGGGGCGAGAATTGGTGGCTAAAGTGCAGCTCCAGTTATTTGAAAGAAAAAAAAAAAAAGGAGAAAAGAAAGAGAAACAGAGCAAGAAGAGTGTAGAAGAAGGAGAGAGCGATTGGGTGGGTGAGGAGAAAAAAAGGCAGGGAGGAGGAGGTGGGGAGGGGGGGTGCTTTGTACACTGGGGGTATTTTTCAAAGCAGTGCAGACTTGAAGCCATTGGGAGACTCCTTTGACTTTAATCTTGGCAGCTTCTTTGAAAATTATGACCGAGGACCACGGTTGCTTCATTAAAAGACATGTTCTGTTTCTTGTGTAGTTTCAGCCAGATTTTTCTTTTTGTGCATGTGGTGCTTATTTCAGCTTTCCACCCCCGACGCTTCCAGCAGCCTCCTGAGCACCTTGCTGCGTTAGGGGCCACTCACACTTTGGATGTGTGTATGTAAATAGACCGGCGAATGTTAATTGGGCAGACGCACTCGATTTCCTCTTCGCCTCTCACCTCCTGAAGGAACCGTTTGACTGTGCTGCCCTCCTCATAACACCATTTCTAAAACTTGATAGGGCTTGAAATATCGTCCTCTGGATAGAAAGTGAGCTAAGGGTCGTCTGATGGAAGTTGGGGCGAAGCATTTGACTTCATCACCTGCGTTTATGTCCTCTCAGACTCGCCTCGTGCTTGAAAAGAACTTGTTTGCGATGCGTGTTGTTGGACCGAGAGCGAGACTGTTTATTGCTGCTGTGAGGGGCCTCCGTGGCTGGCAGAGAGGACGTGATATGGAGTAGAAAGGCTTCCATTCCCTGACAGTCTTCCCAGGTATTCGTGGTGCAGCGCTCTTTTGTTCCCTCAAAGTGACAAAAATAGCTGTGACGAGAATGAAAGGTGAGAATTCAATACCGGGCCCCTGCCTCACTTCAGCACAGCAGCCAATCACAGCATGACGAGGACGTGATGTCAGATTATTTTGGGAATGATCAGACAGTTGGTCCTGGACATCCCGTCGCATTTATGTTTTAGCCACAGGTTCTTCCTGTCAACTTTCCATTTCCTTTGCATCTCATTACGTCGACTGACAAACACTTAGAGGACATTATGCACTGTTTAAGAATAACACAACTATACTTTTAAATGAAATTACATCAAAAAAATAAACATCATTTGTTGCTTTAACACCTCCCATCAAAACAAATTTGTTGTGAATCCATCTAGCAGCACTGGTTCTGATGGCTTCTGGTGGATTGTAGCCCCATAATGCAAAAAAGGTCAATGCCTCTCTCCCTGAAACACCACACACACACACACACACACACACGGTATAAACCGTACATTTGATCCAGCGGCAGAAGGAAATGAAGGCAGAGAGATGAGACTTGTGTGAAATGCCACACAAAGTACTAATCGATCCCTTGCTGTGTTCACATACTGTGAATGCACAAATCAGGGCACAGCAAGTTGCCTCTAATGACCTGGACTAGGACACACACACACACACACACACACACACACACAGAGTTCAACACAGAGGGAACTACTACCCACAATATATAAGACTGAATAAATGGATAATGAACTAATAACCAGTCAGCTGAGCCAGTATCTTCTGTCCTCTCTCTCCCTCTCCGTCTCTGTCTCTGTGTGTGCAGTAAACACTTCACATGGATGTTGACTGGTAAATGCTTCATGAAGAGCCAGTTGAACAAACCACACCAGTGCAGTTCCCCAAAGCCGTGACAGCAGGAAGCATCTGTAGGTTGGAATCCTCTGTAAACTGTGTTTTAAACATACTGTACACATGCAGTATTCATGGTAGAAGAGTCCAACTGTCTGTGTGTGTACAGACAGCGTCATGTAGTGCACTTCCTTCTTCACCCATGTATGTTTGGTTGTCATGTGCGTATGAAGTGACGATCATGAGTGAACAGATTCTCCCAAGGGTCAGTGAGCGTGTGCAGAGTTTACCCAGAGTCAGCCTTTTTCTCGCATGCATGAAGCGGGAAGAGTTTTGATAGCAGCTTTTAGTTATTAACCCTGCTTTATCACAACTTGAATGTTGTTTTCGTGTCTTGATTTTCCTTGCCACTCAAACGCGCACGACGGGCTCAGCGTGCACAGAGCAGAAAGTCAGGCTCAGTCCTCTCACTGAGCGCTCCACAGAAACCTGTTCGGTGCTCATGAAATGGACTGAGAAACGACACTTTTTGCAGTATGGTAATAAAAGCCAAACTGTCCCTCAGTATGCATGCATGAAACAAACAAAGAGACATGTGGGGGCTCTTTGATCAATCAATCCGTAAACAAACCCCCGGTGCCGAAGCCCTGCAATTGGGTGCGTGCAGATCAAACTGTGTCAAATCATCAGCGAGCGAATAATAAGCTCTTGTTCTGTGAAGGGCAGCAGTCACAGCAGCACCATCAATTAGACTCCACAGCCCGTGTCTCTTTCCTTTCTCTTCATCCTGAGCTGAGCGACTCACACTCTGGCTTTGTCTCGCACCTTCAAACTTTGCTGTTTGCATTACTGCGACGAAGATGACGGAGAAGTCCTCCTTGGTTGTTTTGAAAAATGTCTGACTGCGAAGGGGTTAAATCACAGAAGTACTGCCGTGGCGAAGGCGGGAATTTGTGCCTTATTTGTGTTTTTATTCCACCTTGCTTTTTGTATTACTATACCTGAAGTTTGCGACTGTGTGTCGGCAATTGGGACTTTCTCGGTGAGACGACTTATATTTTAAGACTCGGCCGTCCTGTTGTTGTGTGAATTGTTTATATTTTGTCCCTGACTGTGCGGCCACATAGGTAGAAGCCTCACAACTATGGATAAAGTTTGCAACATCTTGTTTTTTTTTCCAGTCTGCTCCTTCTTGTTAGTGCACGCCTCACGCTGTGCACAAGAGTATTACCCTCAAACAAGTCTGTCCTCTTTGTTTTGAGCTCTATGGGGACCCCCCTTGCAAAAAAATAATCTCTTGGAAGGCAAGCCAAACCAATGTGCGGGAGAGAGCATGGAATCAATAGTGTCTTCTTTTCTGACTTGATTTAAATGAGGGCTACCAGCTCTGAAGTTCCTTCTTGCCATGTTCATCTTGAAAGAATGTGCGCTGGTTGCACCAACTCCAAAGCCCAGCACAGTTACCATTGGCATATTAATAATTTAATGCAAATAATCATTGAGTATGCAGTTTGTGTGTGAATTTGAGCTGAAAGACAAAAGTAGAAAGTGGGGCCTCACATTGCGTTGAGGAAAATAAAGTGAGATGTTACATAGGCCTCTTTCTAGCGTCTCCGCGGGCGAATGCTGGAATGAATCCCCCCAAGAGCTACAACCATCTCATCTGGTGTTCTCTGATTTAGATCCCATCAACCCTTCTCATTTCAGGCTGCTGTAATACAAGACGTCAAAGTGTAATTTGACAAGGGTTCTGAGAGTAAACAGGCACCGAGTTCCACCCGCTGATTTAATTGTGCTGTCCATGTCCCCAGGCCGGCGAACTCAACCTGCGGTGATTTACATTTATGGCGAGGATGCTCTCTGGATTTCCGAGGTGCTGGCATGTTTCCACGCTTGGTATTGTGGATGGAGAGGTGATCGTTGTGATGCTCGTCAGGGACCGTGCGGAGGCTGGTTGGAGGGGGGGAGGTTACACGTCAGACACAGAAATAGATATTATATTAAAGCTTCTCACCGCGGTTGCTCTCAGGCTTCAACTCCAGCCCCATTCTCTCAGTCCCATTAGACTGTCAATAATTCATGCCAGGGATTTCATGGGATTCAGCTGATACTTCTGCCCGTATTGATGGCGAATTTCTTTTATTTACATAGTGCCTATAATGAAATAAGATCCCTCTCATAACTCTGTACTTAGTCTGTAGGCTAATTTCTGGTGGAGTTGGGGGGTTGTTGTGGGGCATGGTTGTACTAAGGGTCCCAGAGCTGCTTTCCACAGCCCCCCTCCTTATCACTGCTTGTCTCACTGCAGGTCGCTCTTTTCTTCCTCTGGCATGGTAACAACAGACACATCTACCTAAGACTTTTCCACATTCACATATCTCAGGCATTCATATAAAACTGATTTTTCTCCAAAAAGTATTCAAGATTGATTGATAAAATTTGATTTGACAAATATTTGCGTCTTTGGTCATGGTGTTTCAGTACCTGTGCCACAGCCACTGAAGCACTTCCTGTTCCAAACACGCCTGAGCTTGGCCTGTGGTGATACGGTTGAAGCTGCACAGAGACCTGTTCACGTGCTCATTCAACGTTCAGTGAGGTGTGCTGGTGTCACGATGGACGTTGACGAGTTCTAATCCAATCCAATCAATGCTGGGGACAGATAATGTAGAAATATGTACATTTTAGAATCATGCTGAAGAGACTTTCATTTCAAACACCGAGTTTGCATTCATCAGAAATAAAAACCTTAAATTTAAACATTTCATCATTATAATTTTATGAAGGTAGCATAATGGAATGGAAAAGTAATTGGCTAACCTTGCACAACATTTGCTTTTGCAGTGATCTGATCTGTTTGTAGCAACTGCACGTTTGTATGGAGCTGACACCTTAGAGCACATTTCTATAAAGATCATCATTATGGTAAATTAAAAAAAAAAAAAAAAAAATTAAGTCTAATTTTAAGCACCAGATACAATTAGCTTAGTTTTTAATATATAATCCAAGTCCCAATCTTTTTATAACCTTGAACAAATTATTTCAAGCTTTTGTGGAACAATAAAAAAACTGACTTTATTATGGATGAAACCTTTTTACAATATCTAATGTTTTTCACTGAGCTGCTCCTCGTCTGGTTGAGGACATTATAATTCTTCTCTTGGAAAAAGCAACATTATGGGCTCATAAAACCATCATTAACTCTCTCTTTGCGTACCAAGGTTAAATTGCTCTGTGTTTTGCACCTTTCTACAACACTAAGTAAAAATAATTAAAATGCAAATGTATGAGCCCTCATGAGTGTGCACGCAGCTCAAAAAGGTGCTCAGAAGCCCGCACAAAAGCGCTGGTGAAGTGGTTTCATCACCTGCTATAACAATCAGTTAAAGCGCACTATGCAAAGGGTGGCTGCGAATGTGCACGCCACCATTGTGTGGAATGAATCAGTGAGTGCCCGTGGACATTGTCATATGGACATATTAGCAGCAGCACCGGATTCTTGGTGTTTTATGTGTATAATTTCCCCCTGATAGTGGTGCTGTTTTGTGTGTGTGTAACCCAGAGAAATAGAAGGAGGGGGGGAGAGAGAGAGAGAGAGTAGGAGAGGTGATGTGGAAGGATGAGGGAGGCTGAGACAGGAGAGCTGCCCCCAGTAATGAGGCCCTTTTATGGGCTTTAATTTGTCCCGCTCCCCTGGGAGACTGATGGATGGCTCTCTTTATGCTCACTCTCTTTCTTTCCCCCATCTGTGATACAGAGGATTTATTTATACCCTGATATTACCTCTCTAACAAGTGCTGCCTCGCCAATACAAGCACCTCGCTCTCCCTGCACAGACACCCACGTAGATGGATGGACAGATGGATAAATAGATAGATATGGAGGGAGATGGATGGATAAGGATAGGTAAGGGAGGTAGATACACAGATAGAGTCTGCTCTTTGTGCACCACTGTTGGCATGTGTTTGTGTTTGAATG
Organism: Pseudorhombus dupliciocellatus; assembly: GCA_016785235.1. Classification (NCBI taxonomy): domain Eukaryota; kingdom Metazoa; phylum Chordata; class Actinopteri; order Pleuronectiformes; family Paralichthyidae; genus Pseudorhombus; species Pseudorhombus dupliciocellatus. The sequence continues at coordinate 1,951,786 of JAFBJW010000054.1, read as the reverse complement.
TCTGTAGGCTCGGCCCCGATATCTGTGTACAGTTCTTCCCTTGTTTTTTTTTTTTTTTCCCTCCCCACTTTGTTTGTTTCTTCTCTGTGTGCGTGGGTGTGGTGTGGAGGGAAAAAAAAAAAACAAAAAAAAAAACAAAACATCATTGCCCCTGGGCAATTCATTGCAAATTCTGGCTGACTCGTGCTCGGCGTGACTCTGGGGAAATGAAATTTAAAAACTAACTTAAAAGTTTATCACGAGCTGACAGCTTTGGCAAGTGATAAAAATGACCAGTTGGGGAGGCAGATTTAGGTTGACAGCCACGGAGGGATGGAAATAGCGTGGTGCATACGTTTACCTTGGCTGTTTCAAAGGAATGGGCACCACGCTGGCAGGGCTGCCGAGGCCCATGTTCATCCATTCATCCACGGCTCAGGGGCTTGTCACCGCACAAGCTTCAAAGGGGAGATTCAAGTCACAACAGTCGTTCTGCATCAACAAACAATGTGCCGATACACACGTATGCATATATAGAGGATATATGGCGTGTTCCTGGCAAGTGTTGGGTATCGATCACTCAGCTGCTCACCAACATTAACAAGTGAAAAAACATCAGGGCTGCACACAAGTGAGACACTCAGTGAGTTGATGTTGCATTAATCGGTGCTCGGACATTAAACAGGAGATTTACCAAACAAACAACTATCTGGAATTGAAACAAATCTTTGATTGTGATTTTCTTTAGCGCTGATATACAGCAGAATCCATTCATGATAGTAAAACCCATGAAATACTCTAAATTAGAGCAACGGTGGCAACCTATAGATGAAAATGTAATCTAGTATTCCACGGTGCCATTTAAAACAATAGCCAGTGGTAGTCGGCACTGTTTTATTTGTGCCACACTACCTCTGAAACAAAAAACCCATTCTTCGCCGTCCCTGCTCGGGTTCCTTGAAGATGAATCGCCGCTTTCTCACCTGTTTCTCTCCATCTTTCATTCATCCCACCTCCCTTCAACTCACATAAATGAAACTGCAGCACGGGAGAAGAAGGAGAGCGCTGAGAGCAAACAGAACAAAAATACAGGTTTGCTTTCTTTTTCTCGCCCGCTCTACCCCCCTGGATATGTGATCGCTAACGTCTATTGCATATATCGAGGGCTGGGTGATGGTTCGGCACGTAGATTGTCAAATCACACCTCTGAGTAACTCTCAGCACACTTAGCTCAAGGCCCCTCCTGCTTACATAATCCTCTGATCTGTCTGCTGCCGGAGCTGGGCCAGTGGAGGATTGACAAACAGGCTGAGCGAGGAACGAGACGCCACGCGAGAGGGAGCAGCGACGACAGTGGAAACCCTGAGAATCCCACCGCCTCCTGAGCTCCCTGGTCCGACGTTTAGACGAGACAACATCAAACTTGTCCTTTCTCCTGTCTGTACATTTCATCATCCATCCTCACCACACCCCTCCTGAAGGTGCGTTTGTCGGGGTGGTCTCCCTTTATTTTTTATTTTTTTTCCATGCCTCACCCTTCTTACTTATCATCCCCCGTTTCCATCCTCCCCTCAACCCCTCACCCGTTTGGCTGGGGAAGAGGAAAGCCCACTCGCAGTGCCCCCTTTGGCAGTTCTTTTCAACTCCACAGTATCCTGTGGTTGGGCTTGGATCCACGACAGAAAGCCATCTGCCCACTGTGATCGCTCACTAAAGTGTCTTAATTAAGCTTCATTGCCTTTGTGTTGCGTGCCCCCCTTTGAAATGGACCTCAGAAAGAAAACCCCCGGACAACGTGTCCAGGCAGAAGACAAGGGTGCGAGAGGAGGGTGAAAGTGAGAAAGGGGCCGAGCAGTGGAAAGCATCTCAGGGTGTCACGTCACACTCTCTCTGACAGATATTGTCATTGTACGATACGGCTGTGCTTCAGGGATTCCTTTTTTTTTTCTTTTTTTTTTGTTCACTTGCTCTCAGCTGAGTGCAGACAGCGGCCGGCCTCACTGATCTGCCATCATTTGCATGTTGAACTTACCCTCGGCTCCTTGATGTCGACGCAGAACACTGCCTCTGCGATGTGCCACAGCTGCAAGGTCCACTGTGCCAGCATTAGCCTGCACACACACACACACACACACACACACACACATGCGTGCACATACCGAGGGAGCCTCTGTCATCTGGTGTCCTGTTCCACGTCTTCATTTCGGGGCAGCTGATGAGACGTGTTGTGTCGGGGAGGCTCTCAGGACCACGGGCTCTGTCAGCAGTTGTTCAGCCTTTGTCACCTTTTGATCCGCTGGAGGAGGACGAGCTGCTGGCTGCTGTTGTCTTGTCTTGTCACACTCGCTCACAGCAAGGCCGGCCTGGCCGGAGCACAGCACACACCGTGCGCCTCCGCTCAGGCCGCCGCTCAGCGTCCAGGGCACATCGGTATAAAAGTGTCTTCTAGAAAGAGGTGATCCATCAGAGTGGACGTTAACCTGTTTCCATTCATACAGTATTTTAACTGTTGCTGCCGTGAAATGATGTGTTTCTCTGCGTGTCGCTGCAGGAAGTGCAGTATTTAAAATAACTCACAGTTTTGCACCTTCAATGAAAACCTTCAGGCTCAACTATGAGTTAGACGGCATCAAGTCCCTTCAGTATAATATTCAATATTATAGCTCTCAAAGATATACGTCTCCATATTTTACCCATGATGCTTAGGAAATGTTGCATGTGTTGGGTGGATGATTAAAATGTTTTATCCCAGATTAAGGTTCTGAATGATTTTAGATTTGCATTATTTACGAGTGTTTGTGTCTACAGATGCAAGTAAACTTGACATTGCAATTCCAGTTATGAACAGTAACCTTAATTATTTGCTAAAACCTCGATGCAGGCAAAAAAAATCCTTGTCTCAGAATTTGGGATTTTATACATTCCTGCAGGCTTCTCAATGCTGACCAAACAGAGTATTGGTGAATGATGGTCACCAATAAACAAAGTGCACGGGATTAAAAAAGTCATCACAAATCCATCAGTGACATTTCTGATTCCCGTTTTTCTGTCAGTTTGTCACCACAGATGCTCGGCCATCCCATTTGTAACATCTCGAGGCCCGATTGATCCCTCGTTTGTCACAGTCGCAGAAAAAAACCCAAAAGTGCGTCTGACTGTTCCTTTTTTCTCACTTCCTCCCCCTTTCCTTTCTTCACAGTCCTTCTTTCTCCATCCATTACGTGTGTGTGACAGGTTTCAGACGGCCTGAGAGGGGAGAACAATGTGTTGTGACCCTCAGCACCGCCCTCCAGCTCAGCGCCTGGCTCCGGCTCCTTCTCCCAGCAGGCCGTGGGGGGGGCCCAGCCGCCGCCCCTTTGCCCGCTTCCCCACCCTCCTCCTTTCCTATCCACCACCAGAATCAATCCCTCTGCGACACCGTACAAACGACCCGCTGGAGTCCATGCATCACAGTGCAGTGCGCCACCAACAATGACTGGCCGTGTGGCTCAGGCCTCAGAGAGATGGAGAATTACTACAGGTACATACATGATTGAAATACTGGAGAAAAATAGATAAAAACGTTTTGCTTATCACTAATTGAATATATTTAAAAAGACCCGTCATGGCAATACTCACGAGAGAAGATGAAATTTCGGCAGCGTGTGGTTGAAAGACGTCAGGACCTTCCGCCTCGGTCGCTCTGTAGTTGGCTCAGTACCTGTCCAAACCGGAGGAGGAAGGAATCACCTAAATCATTTATTTTGTGCAAGACTGACCACTCTGTTTGTGTCCTCGAAGTACAAAGTACACGGCCCGGCGGCTATTTTTACAAACATTAAAGTCACACAGAGTCGTCAATCCTCTGTGCTGTGACTTTGGTTTCTCTCAGCTGTTGTCCTCTTGGAAAGTCCAGCTTTTCTTGAAAATATGAGATTATTCAATTGTTATTCCATTAAATATGAGGCTTCCATGACCAACTGGTTGCACTCAGATGAGCAGAAAGACTGGGAAGAACTATTTCTAATTGAAGTATTACAGTGCAAGTCAAATCAACAGTTTTATCAGACTGCTTCTTGGCTGAGAAGCTTCTCTGGCCTCGATTGAGAGGCTCCATCTTTCAAAAGGACTCGCAGTCTCAGTCGAAGGCAGAGGCCAAACTGAAGGGAGACCGTCGAGGATTTTTCTGTTTGCCTCGACAGTTTCTCAGTCCTGCTCCTTACCAGTCGTCCAGCAGAGGTACTTATTGCAGTTAAGCTGAGCTCAGTCAGCTGACAGCTGACCACGGAGCAGCGATGGGAAAACATGTTCTTGTTTAGTAGAAATAAGAATGGTATCTATCCTCTTATTTGAATCTTTCCCGAACAGGCAGAACCTTTCAGCTCCTATAGGTCATGTCGATTATGTAAGTTACAGTTCAAACAGAGGCTCTAGCTATTTGGGGGGGAGGGGGGGGGGGGGGTCTCTAAACAGTGATTGTTGCAGTATGTGTGGTACAAGTACACATTCGTCAGAGCTTTAATTAGAACCTGAACTGAGGTCCTGTCTGGTCAGCCTCTGCTATTGTTTACTTCAACTGCTGTATTACTCTGACTCCCTGAGGTCCCCTGGGTGCAGAGAAGTCCCCTCCCTCGAGCCTCCCCCTCCCCCTCCCCCTCACACACACACACACACACACACACACACTCCAGTCTACTCTGGCAAAATTGTGTTAATTTACCCAGCCAGTAGTATTAACTATATTATATCAAATAACTGCCATAGACAATTGGGCAGCCGGCTCCGTGACTTCATTTTAATTGATTTTCTTACATGCTCTCAGCTGCGGATGATTTGGTTTCCCTCTGACACTATGTTTATTAAAGGCATATTGCATAAAGGAATAAATAGATATTGTTGGCTGGATTTATATGAGCTTTGAGGGAATGCAGAGATTCACCCCTTGTTTTAATATGAGCCTGACTTTAAGTGTTTAGTTTGATTAAAGTCAATATGCTTGCTTAACCTGCGGGCCAAAGGGACACCTAAGCGAGCGTGCACACGGTGGCGCGGATGTAAATGACTGTGATGGAGAGAGCGAAGGAGAGAGCGATCTGTTCGCATTTACCTGCAGCTGTCCGTCACGGCCGAGACGCCCAGCTACCTGGGTGAGCGCACGAGAGCGGCTGCGCGTCGGCCAGAGACCGTTTTTATTTTCTGTCTTTTTTCTTCAAGTGGAATGGCTGCGAGGAGACCCCAGGACCATTTCATCTCGAACATCCTTTACCAGCTGTCTCAGTCTTAAAGGCATGCTGTTCAGCCCACAGAAAATCCCACTAATCATCTTTTTGTGTTTGAGGGCACAATATGCTGAAGCAGGCAGGGAGCAGACGCGCGCGCGCGCGCACACACACACACACACACACACACACACACACACTGCCAGCCTGCTGCTCTCTTGTCCCCATGCCCTAAGGGGGAGAGAAGCAGGGGGGTGCGTTCAGTATAATCACTTGTTAGAGGTCTGGCTCTGTCCCCCACTTTCTCTCCTCCTCTCTCAGGAACCTCCTTACTCCCTCCTCCACCACCAGTTCTGTCCATCCACCAATCTGGACTGAAGCCCCCCTCACCCCCTCTGTGTTTACCCCACGACTTCCTCCTCTGTGTCTGCTCTTCTTCCTCCTTTGTCTTTAAATGCCTCGTCCCTCTCCCCAACCGTCTGTAACTCCCTGCCTCATTGTGGAACACACTCTGACACTGGCAGTTTCTGCACAGCAGGGACATTAGGTGTTTGTGATCCGGTTTTAAACGATTTGTGTTTTATTACTGAAAAAAAGCGTTTTATTCCTCAAGGCAGATGTAATCATAGTTTGGACTGTGAGATTGAGCTGAATGTGACAGATTTCAATCAACACGATTTTAAGAGAATAAAAAAATATAGTTGTAGGGCTGCAACCAACAATTTTTTACCATTATTGATTATTGTAATATCTAGAATTTGAACCTCTCCCATCTAATTGTGGTTAGAGGGGCATTTGTGAAATAAACTACACTTTTGAATTTAAAATCATGTGCATTATGTTTTAATGCACATTTTATCTTGTTTTCCTATTTGTTAAGCAATATTCCGCTGAGTATTTCATATGTAGTTTTCTGATGTGGCCGCTATTGGCCAACATTTCATTTAGTTACTTTACAGATGGACAAAGGTCATGACTCATCTGACGTCAGAGGGAGTCTGTAAACAAGAGTTTGTTCATTCCGAGTGAGAGGATTAGGTCACGTTTAGATTCTTAATTAACAATGTTTATGTCAGGAATTCATATGTTTTCAATGTTATTTGATGGGAGTTTTTTTCATGGATGAAATACTAAAACAATGGAAAATATGTCAGAAATTCTCAATCACATGTTGCAGAAAAGCATATTTAAGAAAAGGAGTATTTGCATTCCAAGTTTCTGTCGTGTGCAGAAGCAGAAAAAGGCCCATTTGTACCTGACTGTCTCTTTTTGCTCTGTAGCTGAACGCTCACACAGGGAGGCTAAGTCATGTGAACAATAAGTCCTTTCTCTAATTTGCCCACTCAATGACTTTATGAGTGAACAGGTAATGCATCATTCTTCTCCTTGACTAATGTCCCGGTTCATTTCGTCCTCTCTGCTTTGCCGTCGCCCGCCGTGCAACACTGATTAATGCCATCACAGCAAATTAGATAGCCAAGGAACAACATGTTTATCATTTTCAAGCATTAAGAGAAGTACTTTCCTGCTTCATTTCCTTCAGCGCATTCAAAGCACCGGCCTCATGAAGGTGATGTATGTGTGTGGAGTGCAGAGGGGGAAATATTAATTGGAGCAGAGCCAGTGATGTGACCTTTCTTTGAAAGGTTGTGCGACAGAGGACAAGTGCTGAGGGTGAGGGGCGTCCACGTAATGACGCCATTCTTTACTGTACACAGTCAGAGGGAAGGCTGCTTTAAACACGCAGAGCAAGGTTTTCATAAATCTCTGAATCACAAGTTTGTACGACGACAGCAGAGTACATTTCAAAGATCTTGAGTTAAGTTTGTGACGCTAACAAACTTGCTGATAAAAAGCCTCAACATAGTTTGTTAGGTGACCTTGCATACAGACGTTGTCCGTAAGATACACTGAAGTGACCACAACGATACCAACACCGCATGCGCGCAGTGCTATTATTCGTTTTGGTGGCAAACGTTTGCCTCTCTACACATCCAGCAGTCGCTGGTTTGGAGTTGTACCAATGGATACTTGGGGAAACACGACTCAGCTGGCTCTGTTTCAGTCTCCACCTGAGGAACCGCTCTGGCCTCTCAGCTGCTAAACGCTCCACCGTGTTCAACGCTGCTCTGTGGAAATGAGATTAATCAGAGAGTTGAAACAGAACAGTTGAGCATTGAGCTGAAAAGACAGTCCAATGTTTTGTGTCATGGTGCTGATGTTCTGTTTGTAACTAAAATCAACGCCTTTCACATTTCTTAAAGATTTATAAAAAAATAATAATACTAAAAATAAATTGTGGACTAGTGTACATCGAACATATTTTACTTCCAAAATTATTCACTCACTGACACCAGAAATGGTGCCCACTTATGCTTCGGCTTGTTTCGTGCATGTTGTTATTTGTTGTTGTATTTATTTTTTTTTTTTACTAAACAAGCAAATCAGAAAATATGCGATATCACCTTGAAAATGTCAATAGCCCGCCGAGGTACAATAGCAGCTTCAGGTACTGACAGAAGGAGAGCAAGCGCTCAGATACCCTCATATCATTTTCATCCTCATATCATGCTGTGAACGTAGCCTGGCATTGGTATGTTCTTACCCAATGTTCCCTCTCCCAGGCTGTATATCACATCATAAAGAATACATAAACCCCCTCTCCAAAAAAAACTACCCAGTCTCCAAGGCACCACTGCCTAGCCCTGTTCTCTAACTCTGAATAGAAAAAGAGCAGAAACAAAGAACTTTCCTTGGAAAGAAAAAGAAGAAAAACAACATCGCTCAAAAATAGAAGGAAAAAAAGGGGGAGACAATGCTAATAACTGTAAAATATGAATGGTGACTTGACATATTTACAAATGCGCTCTGAGGCGCCCTACTAAATGCGATGAAATGAGGAACCAATGGCATGGAAGAAAGTGGTTGTGGGCCCCCATCTCTTGCCATTAGATGTTCAGTGGAAGCTGTCAACAGAAGGCACATTTGCCTGCCAAGCTCCCTCTCTGACTGAGCTCTGTGCCTGCAGCATGCCCCAAGCCCCTCTTTGACTCAAAGGGTTCATTTCACTTCTTTTAGCCTCATTCGCATGTGGCGCTACACAAAAACCCCGGCTTGCTCGCAGCCTGCCTCTGTGTGTGTGTGCGTGTTTCAAATTCTTCTTATTTGCTTGCATATGTGTGTGTGGGTGGGTGAATGTGTTTTTTTTTCTCGAGTGCACGTGTACATGCATGTGTAGAAATCACAAGGTGATGCCAGGAAACAGTGACAGGGATGAGTGAACCATCACACAGCGTTTTTAGCATCAAGCTAACAGAGGTCTGTTTACTGAAGACACTCCCGTTTATTATCATATCTCCAGGAATATATCTATACAATGTGGTGACGCATCTTTCTTTGCATAGGCCGGTGCTTCTCATGATGGAGCTGGGACCGAAGAGGTGGGTGAAGGGCCACGAGATGAACAAGATGAGAACTATGAAATATAATCTTTGTTTCAATTTGTTTATGTTTTCTCTTTTGTCTTTGTTTTACCTCATCAGTGTTGGAATCTGAAAAGGGAACAGAAGCATTAAGTGAGTTAAGCAGCGGTGAGCGGAGGTTGCATCATGTTTACAAGCCACCAAGCTTTGGAATCACTGTTATACTATAACACAGTCGACACTAATACGATATTTTCACCAAAAGAAATCCACCGGTTTAAAGCTAGTGAGAGATTGTGGTTTGGTTTAAATATTGAAAAAGGCGTTTATTAACGTCTAGTCAAATATTTCATACATATTTCAAACAGAGCGTAAAGTTTGACTCCAGCCCGGGTTGTTGCTGAGTTTTGCAGACGTGTTTCTTTAAATGCTTCCTCGTCACAGAAGTCATTTCAAATGTGAACGTAGCTTTGTGGGGAATGATTCAGGTTTGTGCTCCATCAACCTGATTTCTATCAGAGTCGAGATGATGTAAGTTTAACCATCTGCTACTACAGATGACACTGCTGGATCACATTCATCCTTGAGATGTGTCAGGTTTCTCTTTTAGCCGTAGATATACGCAAGGTAAAAATACCAGATTTTTACCAGATACTAAGAAAGTCAACTAATGAGTCCTAGTGTGGTGTATGACTTCACAGCACCGCCTCTGTCCTCTGGCCACTCTCTGTGGCTCGCAGCCCAAGGGTCGGACCAGTGGAGTGGAAGTCGAAGAGGGCTGTTTGAACGTAATAGGTTTTGACTGGCATGTGTTACACGCTTCACTGCACCATTGATTGAGCGCTTGTTTGCTAAATCACTGCTGGTTTCCCCTGTCTGGTTCGGCCTGTGACACGTGTGGTGTGTGGTCACTTCAGCTCGGGGAGAGAGAAAGCAGCAATTCAGGCGCAACCCCCGCGACCGGGAGAGGACATATGTCAGAAATGGCGGTAGGAAATACTGAAAATCGAGGAGGGGGATACATACTTGCCAGAGTCTGTCCTGTCGTTCATTCACAAATCTTAGCACTTTGGTCTTTCCTCCATGGACACTCAGCTTTACACCCTTCCTCCAGCTCATCTTCCTAGGTCCCATGTCACTCCCTCGCTGCCCCCGCCCTCCTCTTCTCAGACATGCTTTTTACAGCTCGCAGGATGTGGCAGTGGAGGGTGGTGTCATGGGTCAATGTCATTCAGCCAGATGACTGCTCAATGGTTGTGGATCACCAGGAAGAGGCCACCAGGTTTTCTCCTTCATTCTCATTATTTATTAAAATTAAAAATAAAATAACAAAAATATCAACCCAAACTAACAGGTGATACGCTCATGATCAACACAATCTACTTCCTCCCAATGTACAAAAACTGCACCCAACAACACCCCAACTGAAAGGAGATGGTTCGGTCTTGTGTCACCTAGCAACAAAGGTACAGACAAAGTTGATTCCAGTTGATTGATGTTGACAAGATGTATTTTTGTGTACTGTGTACCGTTAGCTGTTGAATTATGGGATCTATTCAGATATGTTGGGCAGGGAGGGATCCGCCCAGTTGAGCCTGGTCGAGGGATGGGGGACATGTCCGTGAACCGCCGGTGTCGTCGTGCCACTGGGAAGTAATTGGTCTCCAACTTGTCTAGTTTCTGATCGCTGCTAATAAGCAGCTAACACGGCAGAAATATGCTGGACATCTTTCCCTCCACATGCTAGCTCTTATATTGAGGAAGCAGCTGCTGTTAGCATGTTCATCTAAGCTAGGCTACAGGTTTCTGCGTGGCTCTGTGAAAAGCTAGAAACGTAAAGCAGCTCCTCGGTTTACATCATATTTCCCTCTCTAATTTCAGATAGGTTGAGGAACGCACCGCAGCCAGCCTACCCAGCGCCTGGAGTCCTCCCCGCCCCCTTGGGGAAGCTTGGCGAGTAAACAGCGTCTTTGCTGATTACAATGCGTTACTCTCGCTGCAGCCCAAGGTAAGCTAAAACACTTTGATCTGCTATTGATTGTCTCCCTCCCCCCTCCTGCCTCTGCCTTCTTTCCTCGCCGCTGTTTAAACATAGGTGAGTCAGCCAGCGGCCCGAGGCGGTGAGGCAGAAAGCAGCGGCGCGCTGCTGCGTCTCAACTGCTGACCACTGAGGTTAATTGATATCCTCTGTGTGGTGCTGGAATTATAATCATGTTTAAGGAAAGCGGCAGCTCTGTTTGCAGAGGAGAATAGATACAGGAGAGGGCTTCACATGCAAGGGGATGAGTGGACTGCACTTCATTAACATGTTATAATATTCATTCATTAATATATATGTGTGGAGCAGTGTGCTGAACGGGGCAAGGACACATAAATACAATTAAACAAACCTTAATAGAAGTGCAAATGAGCAAACACAAAATTTTTTAAATGATCTACTGACCCTTGTTATGCAGTTAAAGATTATTTTCCAATATGTTTCATATCAGCTGGGAAATCTTGTCTTTTAAAACTCTAGCCTTAGATTGGTGACAATGTTTTTAAAGACATATCCTCAGAGAAGACATATCCACCTGCTGGCAAGGTCGTCCATTAGAAGGGACCAGATTTAGGGACCGCCTGTTTCCCGATGCGTACGTCTTACATCTTGGGAAGATCCATATTCAAGTTGGAGCAAAGTCACTGGGAGTCACAGTAAAAACGATCCAATGGCAGCGGCTAACTCCTCATTGGTATTTCATGTCCATGCGGTGTTACCCGCTCCCATCATTTTGTCCGGCCCTTGCAGCTATGCAATGGAAACACCACGCCGGACCCCAAAGGACCGAGGCCAGATGAAGGAATTGAGGAATCAATCAAAGCACCGGTAGCAATGAAGCTGAGCTCTAGTGCGTGTTTTTGTTCGGCTTGATGTCGGAGAGCAATTTAGTGATTTCGGCCTAGGTGTCATGTTCCCTCACTCACCCAACCTTAATGAGATAGAAAAGAACTTGCTATCTGGTTGGTCTGTTTTCTTTTTTTTTTTGCGTGTGCAGCGCGTCTGTTTCATTTCTCTTTCACACCCCTTCGTGTGAGATGGGCTGCAGCTGTGAGATGATGAAGTTTCAGCGAAAGGTGGATGTGCCATCCATTACAGGAGGTGGAAAGGTGCAGATAAATCACCTTATCAGCCCTGCCTTCTCCCCACTGAGCTGAGGGAGCTGTGCAAGGGAGAAATCCATCAAGCTCCACAAATGGGACATGACTCAGAGATCCCTCTGCCTCTATACCGGGCTCTGTACATACCTTACGCTGGCTTTAACATTGTGTTATAGCTCAGGCCAACCACAAGCCAAGCACAGGTGGACATCACAGCACAGGATGCAAAAACAGCCGTAGAAAATCCAACAACCCTCAAAAACAGTGAAGCTGTGTCTATGGGGACAGGCTTGAAATTACGTTGGATGTATTTGTTTGTTGTTTGGTCGGCTTGTTTGATTTTCAGAATGAATTCATACTTAATGTGGCAGAGGGATGGAAAATGAGCCAAGAAATAATCAACTCAACTCAGGGTGGATCCGGAGAGAAGATGTGTTTCCCCTCTCGTTAAAATTGTGGTCCAGGGCATTTTTGATTTTTATTTTTTGCATTTTCACCATTTAACAAGTTTTAATGAAATAACTAGGCATATTTAGAGGACATATATGAGTGTGTGAAGTTTAGTGCTGCCTTACTGAACGTAAGTGATGCAATGAATAACTATTGATGCAATTGTAAGGACCAGAAACACTTAATTAAAAACTGCTTTAAACTTAAATATCTCCAGTAATTAACTTTCACATCTCACAGCAGCATTTTGCCCTTCACACATTAGAACAAACTTTTTAAAAGGAGGTGGTGTTCGTATATAAGTGTAAAACTGCCCATTAAAGCAGGCAGTGTAAAAACATTTGCAGCACGCGTGTGTGTGTGTGTGTGTGTGTGTGTGTGTGGCATGCATTATAACTTAGATCAATGTCGTGCATGTGGTCCGTTGCACACTCATCTTATTCTTCCTGATAGGACACATCCACAATGATGGTACGGTGTACACCTATGGCTCCCCATACACGGTTGCTAAGCAACAATAATGACAGTGACCTTTTAGAGATCAGCAGGATGTGTCCCACTAGTGGAAAGGACTAGCGGCCCCAGTGTTTACCTCAGCTCACACTGACTGCACTGGCTGCAGCAATAAGCCACATTCATGCAACACCGCGAAAAGGTATAAAGCACTTTTTTTTTTTTTTGCCCTTGAGAAAAACTAGAGGAGTTAACATTTCCCTGCTAGCTGTGAATGCAGTACTTGGTCACCCCCCCCCTCCACTCCCCCATCCCTAAATATAAGAGCAGTTTATTGGTATTCAGCTGCACAGGTATCTGAGAAAGCAAAGCCTTTTAAACATCTTAACTGCTGTTTGTTCTGTCTCTGGAGGCCGCGTGCAGTACACTGGGGTTTTGGGAATAGACAAGGAGAATTGCAAATTTGTTTTGCCAGCTACATGTGCTCTGTAATTCCATGCATCATGCACTGCAGCCAAGTGTGTTGGATTTTTTTTTTTTTTTTACATAAACACACAAAGGTGGGATGTTTTGTTTAATTCGTAGAAGACTTGGGATGTTTAGTTGTGATTAATGACTTCTCTGCAGGAGAAGCATTATGCAGACGGGGGTTATGATGTAGTATTGTTTGGTTGTTGCCTGTAGTTGTTGTTGTTTCCTCCTCTCAAAAGCTACAAAGCAAGAAGAACACTTGTATCAGGCTTTTATGTCTCGCCTTGAATTGACATTACTTGACTGACGGAGCAGTGTTTGCAGGCAGGACTGAGGCCTGTCTGTCATGTCTGTATCATGATGTCATTATGTATGTCTGCCTTCGCTCTCAATACTGTGGCAGTTAGTGTTTTACAGCACAAGTTTCTGATGCCTCACTTAAGTCGAGCTCAATAGGGAACGGCCTAAATGAGAGCAGAGGAAAGTTCCCCAGGCGCAAAGTGTAAGAGAACAGGAAACCTTCTCAGTGTCTGTCTCTTAAGTCCCGGGCATGCATCTGAATGACAAACCTGTGTGCCTGTCCCCCTTTTAAGAAATCCTTTACAAGTGGTGAGACACCAGGGCCTGGGCTGTGGAGGCTGTATATTTCTATTCATAATTGATGACCCGGACCCAGACAGACAGCACACTACACATGTAATATGGATTCACTCTTGGTTTCAAATGCATGCCCTCGTCTGGACTTGACTCTGAGCCATCATTGTCTGTGTGGAGAGGGAACACAGAGGGAATGGTCTATGTGTGTATGTGTGAGAGTGTGTGTGTGTGTGTGTGTGTGTGTGAAGTTGATTGCAGCCAAAAAAAAACCAATGGACAAACCTTGTGAATTCTAGCTCCAGTTTGGCTCATGTTCCGACCGAGGAATCTTGGCTTAATTTTCCATTTTTTGTTTATTATAGAGTTTAGTCGTATTCTATCTAACTCTTTTAGCTTCCTGTTCACATCCTAAGTAAATAGAAGTGCGCTGGGTTCACTGCTTCCTTCGTGGATTCCTGGGGACTAATTGATCAGATATCTGGGTCCCGGGGTGTTTGTTTGGTCTCACCTTACTGCTCCCTCTGATTTGAAGAGGCTTCATTTGAGAACACCTTGCTTTCACCCGTCCCTGGTGGTTTGTTCAGCCTTGCATGTGATGTGATCCACTTCTTGAAGTTGTAATCTGACAGATTCTCTGTGGTGTATTGTAAAGAAAAGTGAGGAAACACGTGTGCTGATTTTCCTCCAGTTGTTGATCAGGCTCCGGAATCAGGAGAGCAGCTGATTTTTTACAAAATGTATATATACAGAACATGTGTCAGTATTTGAAACGCACTCAAGTTGCTGCTCAAATATTGTTTCGGATACACAAGTGTCTTTACAACTAGGCTGGCACTGTCTCTGTATCTCCACCCAGACCGGCCAGTCCTATAGGTTCTTATCATAAGGATGTAAAAATTAACTTTTCACAAAACTAAATTTAAAAGTGGAAAAACAAAAAGATCTGTCCTTTAACCTGCCCCTAAAGTGAGTGTGTTTTTACACACCCATCCCTCTCCTTAGCTGAGTGGAAATCAGTTGAGTGGTTTTCCTGTTATAGTGATACTAAAATAAACCAACAAACAAACAAAACCTCCATTTCAGACAAAAACAACCACAATGGCAGAATACAGTGCATCGCTCCGCCAATGCCCAACAGTCCCCTTAAATTCAACCAAGCTGCATTAAATTCCACACTACACTACAGAAAGCAGTTCCCTAAATATGCCTGGTAAGCCTTTTTTTCATCAAACTCTATGAATTATTCCCTGAGAAATTTCTGAAAATGTTTCCTGCCTCACAATGTTCCTGACCCATTCTTCCACTAAGAGTAATGGAAATCCCTTCAGTTGTTCCCGTGTAGTTCCACCAGGCTCAGGTGATATAAGAAAGGATTTCAGTGATTTAGTGATTTCCCTCAACCCTCAGTCGTCTACACTGCGGCGTTATTACACTGTGAGCAGCAGGTCTCCTCACTGCTCCTTAAAAACATCTGAATGACATTACAGACACTGTTTGTTTCTGGTTCCTCTGTGATCTGTACATTAATTTGTCAGGTTTAAACGCAGCATAAAGCCTGGTTCTGGACCCCTGCTGCTTCCGCTGTCTGACAAGCATTTCACATCTAAAAACGTGTTTTTATCCGCGTAACAGAGCGTGGGAGAAACACAGGAACACAATCACAATTACGTGTCATCGTAATTTGGGGGGCGGGGAGGGATTTCTAAATGAAATGTGTATTGCTCCGGTGAAACGTGGGTTGGAAGGAGGGCAACGCATTTGTGCGTTCAGGACTGTGGATCATAGTCAAAGACGTAAAAATCAAGATGCACCATTAACAAAATGAACACAGTGCAACCGCTGCAGCTCGGCTCTTTGTCTGCGCCTCCAGTTCAGCTCTGTGTGCGGCTGTTAGCAGCCATAAATCAGCAGTAATGATAAAATAGAAATGTCACAAAACTCCACGCCACATTAAAGATATGCTCTTTGATTTTCGGATAGTGCCAGACAGTTGCCCCAAATTTCCTCCCAGCCCGCTGCAGTGTTGATGCTCCGCTGAGAAAGTGCTGAGACCGAGCCATCGCTGAGCGTCTTTGCAGAGGAGACGTTAGGATTCATCATGTTTGTGTTGCCTTAACAGAAGTAGGAGGTATTTTCCTTGATCATTTTAATCACTCAGTTTTTGGCCAGTCGTTGAATAATGAGCCACTTCCTCTTCCTGTGCCTCAGCCCCCCCGCCCTCGTGTCCCCATTGATTCGACGGTTTAATGGACTTGTGTGGTTGCCCCCGAGTCTCACTCTCTCCTCTGGTCTCAGCTGAAGTTCACACAGGGCAGAGTTCATCCCCTGCGTTCCCATAGCAACATATGACACGTCGCCCTCAAACAGAAACTCCCTCTCAATCCTCCGTAATGGATTTGGCCTCTGAACTCTGTCCCCCACCGCCTCTCAAAGTGACACATAGCCAAGCGTGAAGCCCTACCGGCTGTAGCCTGCAGCCGTGTCCGCCACATACCTGCCCGACGACGGGCTAATGATCAGCTCTGCAGTGGCATATGTCATCTGACGGAACGGGCTCACATCTAAAGGTTGTTTAACACCGTCGCAGCAAAACACAAAGCAAGTGGGAGTTTATCTTGTAGCTGTCACGGCTCTGGTCGAACCACGAGCTTTGCCAGAGGAGCCTGACTCACTCCGACCTCACACTGGTCCCCTGTCATCGTTATGCAGCTTCACCTTGCCGCAGCCAATCGCGTCTCTCCGACCCACCTCGCCTGCTGCATTATTTATGGCCACTAATCAGGACCCCGGCTCTGGTGTGCTAGCCACCCTACCGGTAACATCGCTTCCCTGACCCGACCCTGCCTGTTTCCCCACAGCATTAACGTGTGTTTACGCTAACGCCTGCTCATTAGGCCTAACTACGCTAGGCCAGGGCCCGCTGCCGGAGCCGGAGCTGGGGGCCTTTTTAACATGCTCTAACCAGCCCAGCCATCCCCCTAATGGGATACAGAGAACAACGGTGAGCTAATCTCAAACAACAGGAAAAAGCAACACCGGTGGCTGGTGCATCGAGGTAGTTTACTGGGAGACGTGGCCTGTGAGGACCTGCGATCAGGCTCCATTATTGTTGTAATTAGCGTGCCTCGGTGGAGCGCGGGCTCCCAGGCAGCGTGCCTTGACCTCCCTGTCTCTCAGTCTGTTTACAGCCAGCCAAGGCAACGGGGAAAGGGCAGGGGGCTGGCCACACAGCTCGATACCTCTGTTCAGCTCCAGGAGCAGCACAGCTGTTTGCTCATTTGAAGCGTGAACACAGGAGGGTTTTCATTGCTCGGCTGTCCTGCGCTATTCAAATGTTTATTCTCCTAGCTGTATAGTGGAAGGCTAAGTAAATGCCCGAGGAGGCACACGGGAGGGGTCAGGAACAGTGTTTGTGTTCTTGATCAGTTCTCCTGAAAGACTGGAGCAATTTGCTTCGGTGTACGTCAATCACTGTCAGAAAACATCATCTGAGCCGCCTCTGTGTGCACATGTGAGAGCAGGCGTGACTGTGTGGTGGATCCAAACCTCCTCATTTCCTCCATCGCCTACCTGTGCCCCTCATATTTACCCTGACCTGCTGGGGCAGGTCGTCATCACTAAGAGGCCACCACCCCCCGTGTGCCACCCATCCCCTGATCACCAATTAGTAAGACCGGTCCCCCCACCACCACCACCACCTCCTCCTCCTCCTCGCAGACGCAGAGGTAGAGGCATGAAGGAGGCACGAGGGTGCAGAGGCACGATGGGGGCAGTGTGAGGTGGAGGTCCCGTGAAGGACACGGCTCCCTGGGTGGCTGAGTGATGATGAGCAGGGGAGCGTGAAGGGCTGAGGCAGGTATTTCCCACAGACCATCACTCCTTCAGGCAGCCAGGCAGCACAGGAATCTTTATTTTTTATCCTCATTTAATTCACGCTAATGCCATTTTGTTTATTATCTGAGCTCGACTGACGTTGTTCTGATTAAGATGAAACTCTCTGTCTCTGTGTGGACACTGAGATAATCAGCTTCTCCGTGGCCTCCCCCGGTGTTTCTCCTTGTTGTCTCACTTCATTCCCTCTCTTATTGCATCTGATGAGAGACCCTGTGTTGCAGCGTGGTAATGAAGCCCGTGTTAGAGGAGCAGCACCGCCGGGCATTGAGCCCCGCTCACCTCGGAGAGGCAGAGAGAGGCGCGTGCATATTGATCTTATATTGTTTCCTTGAACCCGGCCGCCTCCACTTGCTTTGTGCTCTCGCTGCACTGCACTGTGGTCTAATGGGCTGTCATGGAAAGCAGCACGTGAACTGTTGCTGTGTGTGTGTGTGTGTGTGTGTGTGTGTGTGTGTGTGTGTGTGTGTGTGTGTGTTGCTCTAACATTAACATTTTTTGTCTTTATTTGTTAATTCCTGTACGGAAAAAAAAAAAAAATCCCTTTCAGACCATGTATCTTTTTATTTTGTTTAAAAAAATGATAATAAAACTAAAATAATCTCATAATATTTATAAACATAAAATGGTGATGGTAGATTCTATTTTCAGCAAAGAATTTAATGAAAACAGGGGGGAACGTAACAGCATTAAACCAGAAGATGATTTAACACCAAACATAACTCTGCAGAGTCTCCACCAAACCAATGAATAAAGTATCGTGCTAAATATTTGACAGAATGCTAATAATATGCATCCATTAGCAGGATTGACATCCTTATGAATAAGTGAATGGGAGGTCCAGGGACATGGTGCCAGGGCGTCTCATATAGATCTAATGTTGTTCTCCATGCAGCCTGTT
Organism: Pseudorhombus dupliciocellatus; assembly: GCA_016785235.1. Taxonomy (NCBI): domain Eukaryota; kingdom Metazoa; phylum Chordata; class Actinopteri; order Pleuronectiformes; family Paralichthyidae; genus Pseudorhombus; species Pseudorhombus dupliciocellatus. The sequence goes on along the minus strand of JAFBJW010000054.1, from coordinate 1,933,286 downwards.
TACATGAGGCCCAATCTGTTCATTCATACAGACTGTGTGTGTGTGCGCGCGTGTCCTTTGCTTGAGAGAGAAAGTGACATCTAAAGGGCTGAAGCGCCATCTGGTGGAGATACAACATGTGTGGTTTGCACTGAGATAATTATCCACCCGCTCACCAACCCTCCCTCAACACGAGGTTAAAAAAATAAAAAATAACTGTTGAGATTTGGCATCAGATCTAATTCTCAAAGTCATAAAACTTCAGGGTTTGACGGTGAAGTGCTGCAGGTTTGGGTTTTTCAGGCAGGAGCAGCTGCAGCTTTGTTTATCCCCGAGAAAAACACTGGAGAGGTGATTTCAGGTCAGAGAACTGCTCCAGTGTTAGACATGTATATATATTAAATACCTTCTTTTTATCAACTTTGGATTGTAGACACTTAAGATAGGTAAGATCATTTTAAAATGATAATTAATAAACCTCAAATTTAAGGAAGAAATCACCAATTTTCTTTATTTCTTTTGTCTTTATTTAGCATTTATATCTGTTCACCTTGTCCACCCCCTCCCTGAAACTGTAATTTAATACTTGTATCCAGATTGTGATTCTCTTTAGAGCGCTTTAGAGAGTTCTTGTAGTGAGTGCAAAGTAAACCTGTCGTGTCTTGACATCACAACAAGCAGCCGAAGCTGATTTGTTTGCAAAGTAGCCGATGGAGCTTGTCCACGCGTTTCAGCCCAGTCCTTTGTACACAAAAGGCGTATCTGGCGTCATGCATGTAGACAGAGTTCCCCGTTCTGTCCTCTCTAATTGGCGCTGTCAGGCGTCCCTTCGCCGGCTTGTTTCGCAGTCTGATTGGATAACCCCGTCCACATGAAGACAGGAGTGAAAGACAGCCCGGGCCAAAGTAAAAGAGAGAGACAGAGGAGAGGAGGAGGAAGGCAGAAAGAAAGGAGATGCGGGTTGTAAGGAGGTGGTCGACTGGCAGGCAGACGACAGGCTGCTCTCTCTCTTTTCTCTCTCTCTCTCTCTCGCTCTGCATTTCGACAAACAATCGCTGATCAGAGGTGTGTAAGCAGGTAGAGGAGGAGGGACTCTAATGCAACATGACAAAAGTGCTACTTTGATATCGCTGATGCCGTTCCCCTCGTTAGGAGGTAAACGCCACTGATAAGAATGAATGTGAAAACAGACATGGAGGGCCTGCTTTTAAATGCAGGGAGGAGCGCGATGTGTGAGGGAGGAGGAGAGGAGGAGAAGGATGCAATGCTATTATTCTCTTTTATTCTGTCTTCCTCACTCACTCGTCAGCCTCTATCAGCTCAGGACACTCATTCAATATCACCTCTTCCATCCTCATTTTCATGCATAATTGTGTTTGTGTTCCATTATTTACCAGCCAAGCTTCTGTCTGTGTGTGTGTGTGAGAGAGAGAGAGAGAGAGAGAGAGAGAGACAGTAATACCTGTGTTACAGTGGAAAGTAAGTAACTTCAGAAGTCAAGTGTATCAGGTTGCCAGGATCTTCTCTGTGGTGACAACAGTGATGAATAATGGAGAGCAGATGTTGCCGTCTTCATCTGAAATTTTCATGAAACTTCTCTAACGTGATTAAAGTGTACGTCTTCCTCAGTCACTCCGAGTCTTTTAACTCTGCTCTCCAGGGAGTGGCAACAAATCATGGTTGAGACAACATGTCAAATCATTGAAAATCTTATGCATGTTAACCCCCCCCACACACACACACTTCTTCTTTTCATTGAAGTCGACAAACACGGACAAAGTTTGATATTTTACACTTCTTGTAATTCCACTGTCACATTCTGTATTTCTGTTTATTAATTCCAGTTTGCACCATTCCAGCAGATCAGGCCCTACAAACGTATATTTGTCTTTTACTAAAAATGGACAATACATTTAAAAAAAAATAATATTTTAAAATTATTATTTGTTTGATTTGGTTGAGTAGAAGAATTTCAAAGTAGATATTTGAGTAATTTGGTATTTATATTAGATAAAATGCCAAAGCTACGGAGATTCTTCTCTATGACCTAAAGCACCTTCTGATAATAAATGTTCTAATTTGCCACTCAACACATCAAACTGCACTGAACTGAATTCCAGCAGAAGCTGGTTCCACATCCAAACCTCAGATCGGCTCCATCAGATCTCTCTGTGGTGAGTTGGGAAACTTGAGCTCCAGCGTGCCAAGAGTCTTCTCGTGTGAAAAGTGATCTATATTTCAGAGGAATTTAATGACATTTCTATTTTCTCCTCTTGGAGAGACTTCGGGGTTCATCTTTATATTCTTATCTTTTTTCTCTTTTTTTTTTTTGTAGGGGTGGATAAATGCATTTGCAGCTTCCACTCTGCGAGGTTTTATTTATATCTGTGGATGCATTTAAGAGCCCGGCTGCTGTCACAGGGAGATGGCTCTGCTCACTTTGGATTGCGAGGTGCAAATGTATGAAAAAAGGCTTGAGCCGGGAGTGTTGTGGCAGCAGAAATATCAGATCTCTTAAATGCTTTCTCAAACATTTCTCGAAGATCATCTTTTATCTCTCCATTTTTCTCCTCGTCTTTTTTCCCTCCTGTCCCCTAATTTCCTCTCCCTCTCCCCCTCTCTCTCTCTCTTTCTCCTCCATCCCCAAACCTACGACACCTCACCTGCAGCTTCCCTCTGCACTCTTTCCTGACACCAATAGATGAGTAATATTACCTGGATGAGATTAATTATAGTTTTCTTAATCTTTTATTTCTCTTATTTCTTCCTTCTTTTTTTTTACATGTTCACTCAAAAGATAATATTCATCCTATCTGTGGACTGCTTCAGATTTGCGTTTTAATTTTTAAATGACAGAGCCCATATAAGCGTACACCATTTACTGGACGGATAATTATTACAGTAAAGTAAGCAACAATAAATTGATCAGCATTAAAGACACAATAAGCTTCAAAAGAAACCCTCTGTTTACTCCAGTGTGGATAAAGCTTCCGTTCCCAGCTGAGAATGAAACTCCTTCTCATTTTAAAGCCATTGACATGCTCTTTGAAAAAGATCCTTCCTCCATTCTTACACAAGCTGTTCTCCTTCAGTCACCAGCTCCATGACTCAGAAACCAGTATAAATGCCCACCAGCAGCTGTCAAATATCTCAATCCCAGGTTTGATTCACAGAGGGTCAGCGTCGCTCCAGCTTGTTTTCCTCTTTAAAGCCATTTCTTTTATATACGTGTATAGATGTTTGCATCTCGTAGGTACATGTATTTTTATGTGAAGCAATAGAAAAATATTGGGAGGTAGAGAAGGAACCAAAGTCTTTTCATCACTCACAGAGCATAAGTGACATAAAGAAGCACTTTTGACCCGAGTCGTCTTAAACAGTTGATAATAACAACACGATGATGATCAGGGCCTCATTGTTTCTCAGTCTCTTTTTCAGTTCTGTGACTTCTCCTCCTCCTGCGTTATAATGTAATACAACAATTTGTGCAGTAATTGAAGGCGGCGGCAGGGTTTCTGCTGACTCAAATGTACTTTGTCGTGGACTCTCCCTACACCTCCAGTCCGCTCTGTTTGGGCTCCACAGAGCAAGCGGCACAAATTGCATAAAAGAATGTGTGTAAATGAATATGGAGGGCGATATTCTCCTCACTGAGCCAATGATAGCTGTTTTCACATTCCATCTCATTTTTGTGTTTTCTCTCCCACCTTTCACTCTCTTCCCCGAGGCCATAAAGCAGTACTTTTACATATATTACCTTTTGATTAATGGAGCTGTATTCATTATTCTGCCCTATTGCTAATTAGAAAACGCACCCAGCTAATGATATACAGTTGGAATAATACTTGCCCACGAGGCACACAACCACATCAGGTTCCACGCTCGCACGCTCCTGGATACGAGCCTTTACTCACTCGGCCCGACCCGCCTCCTTCTTCTTCTTCTTCGCTGCGCGGCTTGTCCATTAGCAAAAGAGTCACGGCGAGCACTGGGTGTCATTGTTTTTATTCTGGCATAATGAGACCTGCTTTCTCCCGGGAGTTGTCGCTGAGGGTTGATGAGGTGTGTGAGCAGTGAGTCTGTCTTAATCAGGAGATGTGAGAGAGTGTGTGTGTGTGGTCTTGATTGATTCATATCTTGAACTGCATCTGAATATCCCAGCATTGTCTCTGTTTTATTTTATATTTTATAAAAACGTCCCCTCTAATACAACCAGATGTGGCAGAGTGGGGGCAGGTGGTGGCAGACTCCACCAACTCTGCCCCTGTGTGTGTGTGTGTGTGTGTATGCGTGTATGCGTGCCGTGGTCCAAACAAACATCAACATCACACCAGCGGACGTCTGTCTCTGTACTAATGCAGGTTTATTCCCCTGGCCGGGCTCTAACTGCGTTAATGGCTGCAGGGGGTGTGATGGCGGCAAAGCGGGGAGGGAGAGGGTCACGACATATTGGTGACAAGGTAGAAAAAAAAAAAAAAAGTTTTGAGCTGACATCTGTCGTTTGTCCTCTTCACGCAAATGCTGATGCTCTGCTTCTTGACATCGGACACGTTAAATGTGTTTTTGACGTCTTTGCTGCAGCCATCTCATTTGATATGTGATTTTATTATATCTACTTCGACGGTTACTTTGTACTTGCTCTGATATTTATGATATATTTACTCCAGTACTCCTTGTTAAAGTTTTAGTTACTACATTAAATTTGATATTTGTACCCGATACCTGGATTTTACAGGACAGCTACAAGAAGAGTAAAGAAAATTTAATACAAATCAGATTTTTTTAAGCTCCTGCTATTCACCTTACACCACACATCAAAACACTATTATCAAATGTTATTTATTATCCTCCAGAATCTTCAGGCTATTACTCATGTCTTGAATTCAATGAAACGTTTAATCATCATTCATTTTGAAGAGCTTTGTATTTCAGAAAAAAACAAACAAAATCAAGTCCAGAATGTGAACTAAATCTCACTCACACTTTCCCTGTATTATTGTCTAAAGACATCTCTATATTCTCTTTTTCCGAAAATGTAATCCAGTCTCTCTGGTCCCTCCGTTTGATCAGAGACTTAAACACACACCAAACAAACTGATCGTACAAAAAAATGAAGCATCTGCTCGGGAGGAAAAACCCGCACCTTCTCTCACAGAGACTTACCTTTGGCTTCATTTGACCCTGTAATGACGGTGGTGAAAAGGCGATAGCAACTGCAGGAGCTGGAGAAAGACGAGGTCTGCTCTCTGGAGTCGACAGAGAGAGAGAGGGGGTGGGGTCAAAGGTTAGGAAGAAACCTTCAGTGCTAGTGCCAGGCAGCCGTTAACACTTCTCAGCATTTTCTGAGATTACCTCGTCTTATTTTCTGTGTTCCGCTCCCTCCGAGCTCCGAGCACCATTACAGCCCAGCACACGGCCATTAGAGATCAACAGCCCATGCAGCGGTAATAGCACCCTCGCATCGCTCTGGGGGCTCCTAACCCACCGCCCCTCTCTGCTGCCCAAGTTCTCACTCAGGTCAAGTAGGTTAATATTGAGCCGAGTCTGCGCTGCATCCATGGAACCAGTGTGTCGAAGCCTCCGCGGTTAAATAGTCATGATAATGCAGTGCTTTATTGATCCCACTGTGGGAGCTGCTGGTTTAGCCACAAGGCGAGTGCACAGTCGGGGACGCACCATTCTGTTCTCGGGACCAGGACAGATCACCTGCTCTCTGTCATTTTGAAATGTGCCTCACTCTGTTTTTCTGTTTCCTGATTCTCCCGGAGAGAAGCTGCGCTCCACTCAGGGTGAGAAATATAATGGCTCCGAATCGACACAGTCAAAATGACAGAATCTAGACGGAGCTGTCAACTCTCGCAGATCTGTCATTGGGCAGGAAGAGACAAATTGGTACCAGACAAGGAATGTTTTTGCTCCCCTGTCCCTCTAGACCCTCCGGTTTGAGTCTCACTTTTCCACGTCGATAACATCGCACACGCAGAACTTACCAAGCCCTGGAGAGGCAGTGACGCGTCTGTCAGGATGACACAGGCAGGCAAGTCAAAACACAAACTCCGGCAGAGAGGCAGAGAGCGGCGGCGTGATTCACATTGAGAATAACACATGAATTCCAGATTCCTTTTCACAGATGTTCAGTCAAATGAATTTCACTAAATGGTGTGAGACCTCTGCCAGCCTGACACAGCCTCATCACCACGTGTACTTCGCTTTGATTTTTTTTATCACCGTACTCAGCACAAAACTGCATTTATCACGATGCACAGCCAATACTGAATCCCCCTCACTGTACAGCCTGTTCTTGTACCTCGTCTCTTTTCTTGATTTGAACAAACCAAAGTTGGATGTGTGATACTTTCCCAGTTTCACACAGTGGAGCAGTATCTGGGCCAGCGTGTCGCAGTATTTCCAAGATGCTGTGGAGAAGTGAAAAAGTAATGACACCAGCACAAATGCTGCTGGAGCTACTGAGCCTGGTTTGTTGGACTCAAGGCAGCTCTATATACAGTAGCTCAAAAAAAAAATGAATAGATACCATCATCATGTGGTGTTTGTTATGGTTACCTTTCGGCATTAATGTCACCACGTCATTATTTGAACCTACTGAAGGTTCAGCCCTCAGTTCCTCGTCTGGGCCACGTCTGAAGGAATTTCTTCTCGAGCAGTTTTGCACTTTTGGTAGTTTCTCTCTCGTACAGACGCTCGTCCTTCCTCTACTCGATTCACCTCCGTCATAGTCAAACGCTGAGGTCCTAACTTTAAACTCCTTTCTCTGAACTTCATTGTTTCATGTTTGTCTCCTGTTCTGTTTCACTTTTCTGCCCCTAAACCATCAGCCTCCTCCTCCTCCTCCTCCTCCTCTTCATCATCATCATCTTCTTCTTTTTCCTCACTGATGCTCGTTCCGCATCTCTGGATCCAAGTTTCCACGGGAGCCAACCTCACACTTTCAAAGAGTTGAGTTGGAGGTGCAGGCGAGCGCTGGCATGGATCCCCGGGACAGCAGGCCAATTATAAAATTATGAGTGAATACTTCCTCTAGATCCCCTTGTTGCCCTAGAGAACCACATTACCCAGAAGCCTTGGCTTTGAACACCTCTACCACACTGAAAAGATGACACAACCTCCAGTGTTGGCTCCTGTCAGGCAAAGGTTGCTGCAACAGAAGCCATTTTTTTTTTCTTCTTCTTCTATTTCTTCTTCTTCTTCCATTCCTCCCCAAGAGTTTTAAAGCAGCAGTTTCCGCGTTTCCGAACGGCGTCGGTTTAAAGGCAGCGCTGGCAACATGACAGCCAGAAGAAACAACGAGTGCCACAGCTGACATATTCCCCATCCTTCTGGCGTGTCATCTCCCTTTATCTGGACACCTGATTGATTCTGACAGCCTATATTGGGTATTTCATATGAAAGAGAATTTTCTGATTAAATGTTAATGAGTTGGAATTTCTCACAGTGCTTTTATTACAGGCCGCCAGTTTTGAACATTTTTCAAAGTAACACACCCAAATTCCACTGTTTGCAATGAATTAATAATACAGTCTTGTCACTGAAGTATCGCGCATTCTTTAATCAGGCTGCGGCTCTGAAACAGAGGCTTCTTGAAAGGTGTTTCTTTATGATCAGAACAATTAGGAGCTTAGCGGCGCATGCGTCGCTGCAGCATGTATGTGTGTGTCAGGAAGCAGAGACGTGCACGGACCCCTGGGGTGGAGTTTTGTGTCTTTACTGGCTGGGGACTTGAGAAGGCCAAGGGCTGTGTGAACTGCGGGGACAAAAGAACAGAACCGCACGTCTTTGTTCCGTGTTCTCAAAGTCCTTGCCAAGTTGTAAAATAAACATTCCCAAGTTTAGCTGGTGCACGCTGCGCCCTCCACCCTCGCTCCTGCAGCCAAGTCGGGAATCAGCCCCGCGCTCCTGCTCTTTTTGTTCGGGACAAGGCGCAGAGTTTGTGTTGTGAGTTTGCGGCGCTCGGTCTCCTTTGTGTTGAGCCGTATTGGCGCTGACACACATCTCGCATCAGTGTCTGCCTCTTACCTGAAATCCTCTGTGGCTTTTCCTACGACTGCCGACGCGAGAGGAGACGGGAGTTTCATTTCATCATCGCAGATCACGATCCTGCCTACCTTACCCCCGCGCTCTCTTCACCACCTCGCCACCCTCTGCCAGGCGCTCGTGGGAATAAAGCAGCTAATGTGGAAACCAGAGGGTGCTCAGCAAAATGTCTGAGGTGCACTCGCCATCAAGAGCAGCAACACCAGCAGGGGATGTTATATTGTCTCAGAATGAGATCAAGTGTCTGGATTGGAATTCCTCCACAGTCTCATGTTTGTTGTGTGTGAACGCTGATTCTCCCTCACAGGGGCAGAGCGAGAGCGCGTGACACCACAATTTACTTTTTGTCAAAAGAGCGAAAGGCCTTGGTGGAGCGACTGACTTTGCGTCTCTGTGTCATTTTTTTTTTGGGGAGTTTGTTGTTGAGTCTCTTGCGGCTGTAGTTGTGTAAAAGTCGAAAAGCTTGCTGCAGACACTCTCGCTGTGTTCCTGCAGCAGAAGTTTGAACAGTTGGTGCCCCTCAATAAGTCATACCACCATCATCCCAACTCAGGAACACGCAACAGTCGGGAGGAGTTTCAGGTAAAGGCCCGGCTAATTAGTTCCCATCAAAAATGTAATTCTTTTTTTGGAATTGCGCCGCGAGGCCTGGCTAGCCAAAAGCGAAGATACCTGGCGGAGAAAAAAAAAAAAAAAAAAAAAAAAAACGGGATGAAAAAAGATATTCTAACCTCGAGCCATAAGTACATTTATATGCTTGACATGACTCTGCCATCAATGTTGGGTCGAATTCTAATTTAATTTCTGAGATGTATGTGTAATTTTGCCATTAATATGAATGTTACCATCCTAAATATTTTACGCTTCTCATGGATATTGTGAGCGTCTCATATATCCTTCAAGAGTATATTAATTAATAAACTCTTTTCTGATACTTTTTTCTTTTTTGCTGGAAACTCTAATAAGAGCAAGCAGGTAGGATGATATAGTGAGCGTAGCCAGAACACAGTTGTCTGGCGCCTCATTAACGTCCCCACTTCATTAGGAGGCTTCTTTTTTTTTTTCTTTCTGTCATCTTTTTTCATAATGTGCCAGTGTTGTGTGGCCTTTAAGGTAATTAATAATAAATTAATTAACCAAATTAATTCCTAGGTTCAAAACGCTGTTCAGTAGTGAGGCCAGTCAGTTTGGATTTGGGCCCCGATGGGTGAGGCCCTTTACAAGCTGATGTTGTTCATGCTTCTGACAGTGCCAGCCCCCTGTCTAAAAGCCCTAGCAAGTGCCATTTGTCTCCGGGTTAACAGAAAGACGAGATATAGGGCGGGCTGAATTATTTAAACTCCCACAACACATGCACTTTTGCTTTTCAAGCATGAGTTATAATTTAATTAGAAACTTCTGGTGCGTTGCTGGCTATTTAAATATTAAAATCTTCCGCTGATCACATTGGATTAGCCATCCCTGTGAAATTCCCTGAGATGTCAGTTGTTGTCTTTCTGCCCCCCCCCCTCCTCTCCTCCTCTCCTCTCTCTCTCTTCTCACTCTCGCCGCTTTCTTACATTTCCATCAGTGTTCTCTGAACTCGATCCCACGCTCGCACATTGTTTGTCGACTCCTCCATTAGAGACAAAGGAGTCGTGCGGGACCTCTGGGAGCCTTAATGGGTCGCAGGGTGCGCGCGAGCGTGCGAGCACGGGGCTGACCTGATAGGAATGAGATGAGAGAGGTTAGGCTCATTATCAGGTCTGGAGTCAGAGAATCTTCCATTAGGCGTCTCCGCTGACAGGACTGAAACGACGGGGGTGAGGGTTGCGGCGCCTGCAGCGTCGGGCCTGCTGTCCGGCACCTTCTGTCTCTGAGACATGCAACCTGTTGACACGAGTGTTTGTCACAGCAGTTGTACACGCAGCGCTGCAGGAGCAATGCAAACCAAAAGAAAATATTCATTTCACTTAACATATTCACCTGCAGAACATTTTTAGTACACGTAGATGCTAAACACAGGAAATAAAATAACTCCGTGTCTGAGTATATTCATTATTTCTGTCTTAATCTGCCTTCAGATTAATCCTCAGATGTTACACCTGCGAGTAAACAGAAAGGATCGTTCATCTACATCTCAGATGATGATTATAAACTTGTATAAGTACCACAAGTCAATGGATAGAAAACATTACAGTAAATGTGTTTTACTTCCATGAGCATTAATGTTTAAAGCTGTAACCTGGTGCCTTCCAGCAGAGTGGCTTCGTGAGTTAGATATTGCATGCCCCGTATACAGTGTGTGTTACACCCGGCATCTCCTGCGAGCCCGAGACGGTCCCGGGTTGAAATGTCGCCGTGTTTGACAGAGGCTGTCAGGTGTCAGCCTCCAGACGCGGCTGCAGCAGTGGAGAGACGCCACAGATGTGTTCAGACCGCAGAGTTTGCAGTTGAAAAAGTGGAAGAATGGAGAAGAGGGTGTGTGCGTCATTGGAGGAAAAGGACTGTTGCACATGATATGGTGCGTGATGTGCACGTGTTGGTCAAACGAACGTGTGCAGCTGCAGTGGATTACAGAGTTTTAAAAAATCGTTCATTTGCAGATGAACAGCCTGTAGTTATCACACCTGCAGGAAGGTGCATGTGAGATTAGCTCTATTGTTGGTTCTCGTACTTTCTTTGAATTCTTCCTGACAGTTAGAAAGTATTGCACGCATCACGCAACAACGTGAAAGGGTTCAAACAAGCAAGCGCTGTCAGAAAGGAGCTGCACATTTCTACAATCCGTATCGTAAATCGTAGAGAAAAGGTTTGATTTCCTTACTTTCACTTTAGCGAAGCAGCAATCTGTGGCTCTCTGGATGATGTCATGCATACGTGCGCACGAGAGGACCACTGAGATAGAGTCTGCGCGGGTGTGTACAGCATGTGCACGGCCTCACTGCGCAGTTTACATGTGAATTATGGCTGACAGTTTGCTCCATCGGTCCCTGCAGTCGACCCCGCGACACACGCTCCATCACCGGTGGCAAAGATGTAAAGTGATTCCTCGCCAGCCAGCTAATTATAAACCAGCATCTACAGTACTTTAATCTTCCCCCCGCAGACGGTTATTTATTCCTTCGTGCCGTAAAGTTATCTGTGAGCCACGGCTCCTCTTCCTTCCACAAGATCAATTGGTACGTACAGCACATACATGCAGTGTAATCGGCCGTCTTTGATTCAGAAATAGCTCTCACGCGGCAGCCGTGGAGGGCGTGTCTCTGTCTTCCCGTGTATTTCTACCTGTCATGTTGTGTGTCTGAACAGGTGTATTTGTCTGCTCGCAGTGGGGGCTTCTTGTGCTCCGTTGCTCCGAAGCCTGGGAGGGGCCCTGGCAGTAGCTCTGCGATTGCACGTCAATCAGGCAGCGCCGCAGACGGCCTCTCAGGCCCCCCATCGTGTAGGGTCCTGTTCGTCTCCTGTCTCGTCCTGTCATCCCCAGTCCCTTTCATCTCCTCGTCTGTTCCTCCCTCGATCCCTCAATCACCATCATCAGTTATTCTCAGAGAAACATTTGCGGCGTCTCTTTTATATTCCGGAGCCGCTCAGTCATTTCCTGATGAATGCGCCTGAAACAGGAGAAAAGTGGACATGCATCAGCTTGGAAGACTAATGTGGTGCATTGATGATGTTTTTCACATTCTGTCAATATTGAAACCCCATGCTAACACACTTTATCCGCGCTAATTCTTTATAATATTTATTTTTATATTTTAATTATATTAAAACAGCAGAACTAATATAGCCAATGCATTTTTTTTGTATATTCGCATTCTATGTCTTCACTCCTTGACCCTCATCTATCCATCCATTCATCCCTCCATCCCTGTCTTTTCACTGATGATAACGATCCTGTTTCTGCTTTGAAATGCCAGCAGCCTCCCATGAGCTGCTCCGGTCACATGCAGGTGTGAGTGCCTGCAGGAGCTCAGGTATAAAGCGCAGTATGCTGTGCACGCTCCACAGAGGAAGAATCAAAGCAGCAGGTCTCTGGGAGCCCGAGCGTTTGAGCGTCTATCACAGTGCACAGAAGCGATGTGAGGGGACTAAAGAGGACAGCGAAGACACCGGTGCCTCCCTCTCCTTCTGCTGAGCTCTTAGTGGAAACCCAAGCGTCTCAGTGAGCAGCGAGGTAGCATCAGTTGCGATCCGGGGAGTGGAGCGCCAGGGGCAGGTGATCGGGAGCATTATACCTCCATCTCTTGAACGCGTTTGAATAATTAAAAGCCACTTAGTCCCATTTGAATGGTTGAGTGTCGTGGATCTACCACACCTACGGAGGCGTTGAGGTCAGCGTGGCTAGCAGGGACAGGCGTTTATGCTGCGGCTCCTCACATATTCATGAAATGTGAGTGTACGAATTCTCCCAAAGTCCTCGTGTCACAACACACAGCCGTGGATAATTAAGGAACGTACCAATGGTTTGTTTCTGCAGGCGAAACCCGCCCCCCTCCACACCTTGTATGAAAAGCATAATTCTGTGATGATAAAGCTGGTTTAGGCAAACCTAATGTTATATTAAAGTGGAGTTAATCAATGCAAGGCAGCCTTCTTACCATATATTATTATGCACCACAGAATGCTTTAATGTGCAGGGGGGAAAATAGCCTTTTTTTGTTGGCCAGGAGTAGACATTATATTACTACAGGTTAATAAAACTTTGGGTTTCTTAATTTTTCATCGTGGTTAGTGCATGTGTAAATATTTAATGAAGTCTTTATGCTCCAGATATTCCAACAAAAAGGTTAATAAGCTCTAAGATGGAGGATAGGGTATATAATCGTTGGTCTGTCCGACAGAGAGAGGAAGGATGGCAGAGCCGTAATAAAAGAGGAGGAAGAGGAGTGACATGTCACCGCATTATGAAATACAAATATTAGAAATAAATATATATATATGTGTGTGTGTGTGTGTGTGTGTGTATATATATATATATATATATATACACACACAGTATGCAAAAATTAGAGTTTATTGTAATCCTTCGCTAAAATACATTTTTTATCATCCAGTAGTATTTCATGATGAAATCTTTTGATTCATGAATTCATATCTACACATTTATTGTGTTCAAGTTTAACTGATTGATTTAACTGGGACCAGGTGCCAATGTCAACACTATTTTTCAATCAGCATTTAACCATCATAAAAATGAACTAAATACATAAGTCAAAATAAAAAAACAGACAATTACTAGAATACAAAATATAAGATTGGCATAATAATAATAATAATAATACAATGAAATGAGCACGTGAGGTCTCACATTTTCTCCATTTTACTGAGGTTAGAGGATCTCATGAACTAAAGTCCACATATTGACACGGGCCTGGAGCCCGGGAAGCCTGACTGTCACTTCCATTTAACTCGTCTTCCACCGTCGTGGTTCGCTGAAAGCCCCGTCCCATCTGAAGCATATAGCTCTTCCCTTAATTAACACACACTGTGGTGTGTTGCAATATCAAATGAATATTTCAGTGGCTGCTTCATTTTATGGCCGCCACCATTTGAATAGGCCTTAATAGAGTGACAAGACATTCCCAACGACCACTGTCCCATGAAAAATGCACAAGCCACTTAAAACCAATGGGCAGTCACAGAAGACACTTGGCCCCTCAAGACAAACCAGGCCTCCTCTCCTGATGAAGGCAAAGCAGGCGCCTTTCCAGTGCCCGCTGTGGGAACTAATGCCCTCCCCTGCACACACATCTGTTCTGAAGATTGGGTGAAATGGTTTGATAGTGAAACATTAGCTTCTTTTTAATCTCACGCCTGGCGAGTATTCCTCAAATGTAACGCAGAGTTAATAATTAAAGTGCCCCATTCGCCGTGGCATTAATCGTCAGCGCCATCTGATTTCCCTCCCCCTTGAAAAAAGGTCTTTGACTCAGAGGTTGCTTCGGCACATTAGAATTTTGGAGATTTGGCCGCGGACGAGCTCATGATGAATGGAAAATTAAAACAATAATCGTCGGGCTACATTCTGAACCTTAACCTCTGTCTGACCTTTTCTTTCTCCACATGTTTGCGATGTTACAGTTTAAGAACCCAGAGAGCGCGTCAGTCTCATCCCTCTTTCATCCGGCAGCATTTTCCCAGCACGACCAGGAGACATCTGCAAATACGGCGTTGTTTACAGGGCCGTAGCGTTATTACGACTTGGTGCATTCAGCCCTTCCAGCTCTGCAAACGTCTGAAATATTAAAACGAAAAAGAGTCAAAAACCATCCAGGGAGTTCTCAAGAGAGAGCCAGAGCAAGAGAGACAGGGGAGGAGAGAGATATCATCGACTCTCCTGGACCAACCGAGAGGAGCGCCGGGCATTATTCAGAACATTCTGACTTTTCACAGTTATGATTGTATGATCAGATTAAACCACCACTTAGACCTTTACAGTACGGAGAAAGAAACATTTAACGGTACGGTGAACTCCATCTGTTCATGTGATGACGTTCTCTGCAGGTGTTTGGGGATCGTGCCCCCAGTGAAGGGACCAGCATCAGGGTCACACTCTGTTTGACCTTTGACAGTTCATTCATGACTCCAGGTTAAACAGCAGCACAGAGCTATGACAGTGCAAGAAAAGAAACAAAACAGTCAAATCTGAACTCATTTTTACTTTTGTGAAGGAGGCTTTCAGAGGCTCGAGGTCAAGAAGTGAAGAAAAAATACACACATACATATTGAGATAAACGAGCAGATGCAGGAATTTGTGTCCATGGTGAGTGGGCTGTTGTCGCTCTCTAATTGCCCTTCTCGTTAACGTCTGTGGTTTATTTTATTCACTGTAAAAAGAGTAACTGATGTTTGAGAAGTTCCCTGGAACTTTTTTTTTTCAATTTTTAACTTTTTGCGTTTCCTATCCAAAAGCACCTCCATCATACTTTATCTGAACTTCTCTCGTATGAGAAAGTCACTTTGCCTCGTCACTCACACCAATGAGACGGTACTTTTGAAGCTCGCGTGCATCCATCCCCGTGTGTACATGCAGCGGGAGGGAAAGTTTGAGAGAGCAGAGGTCAGCGAAGGACAGCAGCAGCTCTAAAAGTTAGAGAGAAATTATGATTACGACGCATGATGAAAAGCCTGGAGAAACATGGAAATATAGAAAGTGAGAGATGAGATGTGACTGAGAGCTGTAAGTTGTAGGTGTTAAACTTTGATGCCTCTTGTGAGAGAAGCAGTGAAGTACAGTGTGGTCTGTGAGCAGCAGTAATGGAGCGAGGACCTATCCAGGCAGATAGATGGGGGGGGGGGGGGGCATTTGGGAAAGGGGGGGGGGGGGGGGCATTGTAGAAGTAAAAGAGAGAAGAAGCGAGCGATACAGAATTTGAGCGAGACAGAGAGTAAGTTAGGGGCGTACGGATAGTTAGATGTCGAGAGAAACGAGAAGGTTATCCATGATTTAGCGCCTGTGGGGCCGTGAGATGAGCCTCGCCGGCTCGGGCTGCTGTGATTGCTGGCTGCTGCTGGATGAGGCTGGGGCCTTTCAGCTCATTTCATCATGGAGCTCCTAATGAGGCCTGAGCCGACTCCCCGAGCACGGGGGCTCCAAACACACCTCTGACGGAGGGTGCCGAGGGGCCCCGGCCTCGACCGGCAACAGCGCCGGGTCCTTGGCGTGTGAAGGGGCGCGCGGGAGGGACAGGTGGGGCGGGTGTTGCTCCGGGGTGAGCGGGGAGACCCACTTTGTCCCGAGGCAGTGTGAAAAGGTCACTGCCCGTGAGGAGTACCCACAGGCCCTTGCCACAGGGCGTCTGGAGGGAGAGTTGTTTTTGTCCAAATTGGAAGTGGCAGGTTAAGAGGAGTGTGTCCATCAAAAAAGTCAGTCGGAGAGGAGGCGTCAGTTTGTGGGAGTTTGTTCCAGGTTACGGTGAAAGGACGGGTCCATGCATGGATTCCACCTTCCTTAAGGTTTTTCCAGTCGGTAAACGCAGCTGTTACTGCGTCCGTGCGCCGGTGAGCTCGTGTCACCCCTCAGATCTCCCTCTTATCTGTTTGGAGGAACAGTCGAGGCGTGCACGCCGCGCCGTATGTGGCAGAGTGGGTGCCTCCTTAATGAGAGGCAGCTCCGGGAGATATGAAAGGCATAGCGGTGGGGCGGGTGGCAGGGGGCGGGGCAGGAGGGTTGCTGGTGGAGCGACCTGTCTGTTCACCCCGGCTCTGGCCTTTGTGCAGAGTTAATGATGCCACTAATATGTTCTTTAAAGACCACACTGTGATTCATGGCTTTCATTAGCCCCGTGTGCCAGGGTGTCTTTCTCTCTTTCTCTCTCTCTCTCTCTCTCTCTCTCTCTCTCTCTCTCTCTCTCGTTTCTGTCGCCCTTTTAATGATGGCCTGGAGACGAGGTGGCACGCTTGACCCTTAATCATGCGAGCAAGAGGAGGCTGGGGTGAGTGAGGGGCGGTGATGAGATGGGAGGTTTTGGGGAGAAGGCAGGGGGTCGGAGGAGGAGGAGGAGGAGGAGGAGGAGGAGGAGGAGGGAGGAATCAGATGGTTGTTCTTCATAATCCTCCTCCCCGGGGCTGGTTAAGCACGACTCGCACTCCTCAGACCTCAGAGTGTACTTTGATATATAAACAGGACCCCATCACCCTTCACCTTTTTAAAACATTATCTCCTTTGAATCCACTTCATAGTGAAGCATTCTTCATCACTGAACGAAGCTCTAAACCTGCAGAAACACCAGGACCCGTCAGACCAAAGTGATCGCTAGACGAGTCCCAACATTTTATTGGAATTTAAAGACAATTTAAGGCAATTTCTGTCATTTATTCAAGTGTGAATTTACCAGTCGACCATTGGTAATAGATTACCACATTAGAGAACGTGGTTTCATCACATAACGATTTGTTATGTGGAGCAGTTTGGGCTGTCTGCGTCTCTGGTGACTCTCCTGTTGCACCAGGTCTTTTCGTTTCCACTCTCACGGCAGTTTGACTTCCACTGGCGCGTGAACTCGACGCGCACGTGAGGAGCGGGATGCGTGCGCTCATCAAACGCTTGTCCGGAGGCAGGTCGCAGTTTTTAAAGGAACAGCCTGTGAGTGTGGATGAATCCAGTTTGTTGTGCGTCGTCTAAATAAGTGATGAATAAATGACACGCCGTCGCACTGTACTCGGGCGCGGCTACAGATCCTCGGTTGTTTACAAGTGTGTCGGGGGCCGGCAGGTAGCGATACGGCGTCCCTGTGTTACATGTTGTGCTGTCTTAGACCAGCTTCACTGGGGATGAGCTCAATAATTGATGCCCCCCTCTGTGATGGCAGGAAACACCTCATGTGTTGCTTTTTAAAAATGTAAAGCAGGCCGTGTTCGGCCCTGCCCACCGACCACACAAACACAACATGGCTCTGGACCCGGCGAGCGCCCAGATAAAGAGCAGATGTTTTCCCAACTGGGGGTATTCTCTGCAATGCCTCTATACCTACCATCCTACACCCCCCCCCCCCCCCCCCCCCCCCCCCCCCCCCCCCCCCCCCCCCCCCTCCTCCTCCTCCTCCTCCTCTCCTCTGCCTTTCTCTTCCTCTGGTCTCTATCGAAGCCATCCATTTTTCTGCAGAGTAAAAACAGATTAGGGCCTAAATCCCCCTCAATTTGGGTCGTGGCCTTTTGTGTGCTCTGTGCGACTGGGGCCCCATTTGCCAGAGATCAGGGGGTTAGGCCGCTCGGTAATTGAGGGGGAGCCGCAGAGTGTGGCCGTGTTTGGGAAAATAATGACATTGAATTAACGGCGAGTCTATGGTTGAGACCTGGGTATCAGACGGGGGGAGAGCGGTGGAGCCGGTGAAGGCGGAGACGTGGGTGGAGCAGTGTGACAACGGGAGAAGGTGAGGCTGTGATCGGTCTCCGACCTGCCTGCCAGACATACAATCCCGGCACCGCAATCCTAGAGCCGGCCGTGCTCAGAAACACATTCAATCAGGCTAAGGAGGAGAAATCAGAAAGACCTGTCTTGTTGTTTTACTGGGAGCAGGTATAGACTGGTCTTCTCCAGGAATTAACCAGTTTGACGAGTAAACTTTTGATATCAAGTAATCCCGGGCCGGAAATGGAGAAGCGGATCTCGTGGGATTCACCGAGAGGCGCCCGCACCTTCCTGAAATATTGTGCGAAAACAGGAAACGCCATCAGAGGAAGCAGCACCACGCTGCAACAATCCAGCGCGCCGGCTCGCTCCTTAGCTCCAGCTCCGTCTGTATTTCCATCTCGTCCCGAGTTCAAAGCAGCGTGATGTTAATGAAGGTTCCCATGTACAAAGAGAAGCTTATGTAAATGTTACCTCTCCAGATGTTCTCTAGCTCTCAGAGCCAGAACTGCAGCTCGCCCCGAGCCACATACTACCAGTTAGCATTTAGACAAACCTTTGTACCTTCTCTTGCCCATAGGGCCTATCAGACCGTCGCAGCCCCAAAATCAATATCTGCTGCTAATGAAGTTTGGGCCACACATTTTAATGAAGGACCCAATTTGCATTTAAAAGTGAGAAGAGGGGAAATGGGTTCATTTTCCCCCCATATCTTATTTAGCATGAACATTGGAACAGAAAGCAACGCACCGGTTTGTTGTGCGTGGTAACATTTGTCTGTTTGTGAGGGGTTTGATTTTAATTGGGCCTTATACCCTGTCTGAGGAAATTCAGCCGATGCATGTGTGTGTCTGTGCAGTGTATGGAATTTAAACATAAATATTTCACGCACATTGCATGTCTCCTCTTGCTTAAAGTGATGTAAATGTAAAACAGAAATTGAAAAACCTGAACTTCCTTTTTAAAGAAAACTATTGAATTGACAGTCGTCCCTCTGAGGACATGAACCCAAAACATTTTGATTACTTGTTTTTTTTTTTATGGTCTGAATGACATAAAGTGAATCTTGATATTTAACAATATCAGCATGTGAATTCCACTGTTTTTATGTCATTTCTTCAAACCATGAAAAACAATGAAAAAAACTTTTCGCTCCCTTCCTCCCAAATCTTTTCACCACCACGTGCATCTGCGCGCTCTGTCGCTCTCCGCGGTTTCTCCTCAAGCACCCGCACATGAAAGCCAACCTGCTCGCCTCATGTAAATAACAGCACAGTCTCCAGCCTGCCGCGCTCGCTGAGAACCCTGCGACTTCTTTGCAACAATTTCCACGCTCTCCCCTGCCGGCAAAGTGTGCCGCGGCAGCAGCTGCAGCAGGAAGGCAACTTAGCCTCCAGCAAGACTAAAGTGTGCATCAGAGTAAAACAGTTGTTTACTTTGTTTGAACTGCGCCGTGTCACCCGCGGGACGCCGTGCACTTGAAGTTTTGCATCTCTCACTCTCAACTTGTGACAAAGAGGCAGATGAATAACGGCGCCATGTCCTCGTCTTTTCCACGATCCCTCCATTCCTCCTTTGCCACCCCGCCCTTCTTCCCCTTTGCACTCGGCTCGAATTATTCATCGCCGGCGTTAAAGTTTCAGCATGCCGTAAATTGATGGTGACACACAAACTACATTATGTTTTTTTTTTTTCGCTCCTTTTTTAATAAACTAACAGCGCGGCTCATCTCTCTTTAATTGCGCAGCAGTTGGGGACGCAGACGCGCGCAGCTGCGAGTACAGGAGGCCGAGATGAGAGGAGGGAGAGTGTGTAACTTAGTTAAAGTGAAGAGGCAGAGGGTCCTGAGTGACCCGGCTCAGATCGGAGTGTTGTCTGTGTGCTGATGTGGATACAAGAGAACAGCCTGGTTCTCATCCTCCAGTTTGCTTGTACGTCTGAATGTGGAACTTGTACTTTTTTAGAAGTTCCCTTAAAGCAAACTTGGGAGGGAGTCGTGATTATTCACATTGTGTTGAATTAAGTTCTGAGTCGAGCTGCCTTCACTACTTCAGACAACTTACAGGAGGGTTCAGGGTTATTGGGTCATCACTTTGTTTAAACTCTGAAAACATTAGTTTGATTCGGACTGAGACGTTCAAAGTTTTGTTTCATTTATAAGCAGTTGTTGGTTAATATTTCTGCTTTCATGAAACTCATTTGAAGCCATTAAACCCACGTAGATGTTTGTCTAATTTTGGAAACTTCATTCGCTTTATTATTTTATTTTATTTATTCCTAAATTTTATTTAATCTCTGTGATGTTCATGGGTGAACTCTCCGAGTCCTTGCAGCTGTTTTTAAAACCAACCCTCATTTTGTAATTTGTAAATAACCTTTCACGAATCTTCAGGAAAGATTTCCCCGTCGCATGTTTGACTTGGTTTAGTCATTAGCATTAACTCACGTGTAAGACTTACTAATGTAGAACCTGAGACAACAACTTAAAATAACTTTGAGCGTGTAACACAGACAAGTAGTGAAGCATCAACCAGAAGGAGTGATTCAGTTTCTTTTCTATTAAGTTTCATTTTTTTGCCCGAGGACACTTGAGAGTGTGGACTGAAGGGGATCAAATCACCGATCTTCTACTGTGTGAGCAACTCTGTCTACATGATGTGCCCGTGTGCATGTATGCATGGGTGTGCACATACGTGTTCAAACGTCAGACCGACTCTCGTCAGCTGCTTCCAAATCTGCTATGATTTAAGAAGTCACATTCCACAACTTCACCACAACACGTCTCTTTCCTGTCTCACTCCACCTCTCTGACACACACACACATAAATTACTGTGAGATCATGAAATGTCGCGTTTGTATTCATGTCGAAGTCAAACAGTGTAAGAGATCAAACCTCCACACGGTGTCAGGTTGTGTGTGTGTGTGTGTTTGTTGCAGGACAGCTGCTCCTTCGTTCACCCTCCCGTCGCTTCCTCCCTTTTTCTCCTCTGCACCTCTCCAACAGAAAATAAATAAGTAATACTTAATATCATCATCTGTGATTGAAAGGCCTCGGAAGTGGAGGAGTGAAGAGCGGCGGCAGATGAAGTGAAGTGTTGAAAAGAGTGATTATCTTTGCTTCACTGAGGTCTTATCTTTCAAAGTGCCACTAAAAGCATGAGAGACCTGTGTCACTTTGCGTGGGGAGGATGGAGGAGCTGAAGGGTGATTTGATAAGAGATGAAAGAAAGGTAGTGACACCCCCACCCTCCGCTTTTTTTTTTTTTTTTTTTTTTATCAGACCTTTGCTCGAAACCCCCGATGCCTCCAACGCCTCCAATCATATTCTCCACGAGGCGGTGCGATATTTATGGCCGAGTGCCCACAGCCAAAGCTAATATTATGAGCTTCCACAGTGCCATCCATATTGTTTTACCTCCCGTTGCCTGCGGTGAGGAATAAATAAAGTGCCTGCCGCCGCGGAGTGGCACTGGCAGTCTCGCCTTTCAAAGCACTTCTCCTCTCGCGGGCCGGGAAGCGGGGCCCCGGCTGCAGGGAGGGGAGAGACGGGGAAGAAAGGGGACTGTCACTTTAGGTTGGGTAATTTTTGACGGGCACGTCAAGGCCTTGACAAGGGGAATGTGGCCGGCTTGTACATTAGAGCCGGGCTCACAGGCAGCGGAGCGCTGGGGACAGGTAGTAATGCAGTCCCAGAGAGTGCTGCTCATCTGCTCACACTATGTACTTGTCTGGTGCCACACAAAGATGCCCCCTGTCGCCCCGACTCCACTCCCCCATCCCTCTGCAGAAATGACTTTAGTCAGTGAGGGAAGAATCCATTTACAATGTGTGCTTTATAACATCTCCTTGACAATGCAGTAGTGGATTAGAGACATTTGTGATGAATCTTTTATAAAGACTCCCCCCCCCCCATCTTTCTTTTCCATGTGCACAGGCTTTCTGGGTCCTGGCGCTCCACATGCACATGTGTCTGTTCGGATGTCATCGCAGCAAGATGGGGAGAGGAGGTAGTGATGGGTACTCTGGAAAAAAAAAAAAAAAAAAGAAAGGAAGAGGGAGAGTGACACAGAATCCAGCAAGATGGGGAGAGGAGGTAGTGATGGGTACTCTGGAAAAAAAAAAAAAAAAAAGAAAGGAAGAGGGAGAGTGACACAGAATCGTCAGAGTGGGGCATTAAAATTTATCTGCGAGTCACAATGGCTGCCATGATAGCGGCGTGAAACTTTCCTTTGAAAATGAACATCACTTGTCCTCTCAGTCATCCACTTCCCTCGCAACCAAGACAAGCGCTCTCTGTCCTCATCAATTCTTCACTGCCATTTTGACATTTATTTCGTTCATTTGCATAACTGCTCCCCGTGTCTCTTGTTTCGTCTCGGTTTGAACGTGGCATTCCCTTTTCCTCAACTTTAAAACACTGCTTTAAATTTAATGCCCAGCTCAGAGAAATATATAAATATATCGCAAAGTTGACATGATGTTGTTCTACATTATTCCCTTTGAAAAGTGATTTTGTTCATACTTAAAGGTGCCCGGGCGCAGAGGGTGTGGAGGTGTGGGCGCAACACGCGCTCGCTTGTCTGGCCTCGCCGCCGCTGCTGTCTGTCCTCAGTGTGCCGGGAACATGAGACGATACCGCTGTTCCAGCCCTGACCAGCGAGGCCTGCAGCTCCCATCCGGGTTCTCAGTGGAGATCGCTGCTCCTGTCGGGCTCCGGCTGTTGTGACCGCTGCTGCTGTTTTTTTTTGGGGATATTCGTGGAAGTGGGAATAGAGATGTTGTCTTCAGGATAAATTCATTGAATCTGTTATCAATAATTCTTCCTGGGGTCAGCGTCGAGCTGTCGCGTCTGTTTCCCAGAGCCGAGGGTGACTGGGTCCTGTTTGCTGCCTGCGCTGGTGTCGTCATCGTTTTTTCCCGGGGGCCGCGGCGCAGATGGCGTTTCGCTTTTTCCACTTCCAGCTCACCTGTCGGGCCGTCCATTTGAAAGCGGCAGAATCTGAGAGCGCGAGTCAATGCAAATGCCACGTGAAAAAAGAAAAATATATCAAAAATTCATCACCTCTCCATTTGAATTCAAGGTAGGCATCACTCTCCATAAGCAGGCCTGTCTCTTTAAATCAGAGGAACTGTCGCTTCTGTGACTGCCTGTTTACAAAATATGAGGCTGAAAATGAGACCTGCTCCCTGCGGACAAGCTCCTTGTATAAATATAAATAATGAATATTAGATAAATAATTTCTGCTCCTTTAATAATGTACAACGCAATGAAATTCACTTACACTGTGAAACTGGAGAATCAAACTAAAAGTAGATCGAGCACAATAGAGGTGAGAGTGTTGTGTGCGGCGGGGAGGAACACTGCGGGTTAGAGGCCCCCCTACCCCCGCCGCCGCCACCGCCGCCACGGTCACCACAGTAACTCCATCATGCGCAGGTGGCCGAGTGTGGCTCCCTCAGACTCTGGCCTGTATATAACACAGTTATTTAGCCTGGATTAATTACCGTCTCCTGTTAAAGGAGGTCGAATTTAAAAAAAAAAAAGCCTTTACAGGTAATAATGTGGTGTAAAACTGGAGCCAAGCTTCGGGGGGAGGTGGACGAAGGGTGAGGAGGATGAGGAGCAGACATGTCTCCTCCCCGGCTGCTGCCTGGGCGTCCTCTGCTCAGAAACAGGGTGGAGATTTGATCAATGGTTAATTATGAAAACCCTTGTGCCACAGCTCAAACTGTAATTAGCCTTAATTGGCTAATTGGACAGGATTGGTGGATGGCACGAGTGTAATTGCTCCTTTTTTTTCAAAGCATTTAGTGCAAAACGGAGCATTTAACGGCAGTGATTAGGTCCAAGTGGTTTCATTGCTTATTGAGCAGCGCACGTAGCTCGACCTGTTGTCACGCTGCCGGAACTGGTGTGTTTTTAGCTTTGTTTTGTCCCGGGCTCGGCTCTGCAGCTCTGTGTTGCCCCGTGTGCCGCAGCCAAAAAGTCTAATAACACTGTCGGTGAAGGAAGTTTTCCTGCAGCCTTCATTCACCGAGCGCAGGGATTGTGGGAGAAAAAAAAAAAAACGCGCGCGCGCACTCACACACACACACACTCACAAAAAAAAACTTCACTCTTGTCCGAGACAGTTGACTCCAAGGAGGATTGACTCTCTCACCTCCTTCCTCCCTCTGACACATAAACACAACCTGAGTACTGGTGCAGCTCGGCTGGAGGTGCTCGCGCTCTCTGCTAATAACACCATCTAGAATTCACGCCCTCCAAATAGGTTAATGTGTTTTTGCCCAGAGGGCCCTATCTACCTCAACAGCACAACTCTCTCTGCACTTCCATTAAGCCACAACACTGCCGCCTATTAGCTGCTGTGGTGTGTGTGTGTGTGTGTGTGTGTGAGGGTGTCGCTACCGGGAGCTGCTCGGTGTTCTGTGTTAACTGTTGCTGGAGAACAATGTTGTGGCCCCTGACAGCTTGTTACAGACTCCACCATGTTGGAGTTGTGTATTAGCACCCTATACTGTACATAACATACATAACACGGCCTTCAGCACACGCTGTAAACACAGGTTCTGCACCGCAGCACACACTCATGTGGGGGTTTTTTTAAGTTGAAGTTGAAGTAAACTTGGGGTTTTATTATTCTACTATACGATTAAACCTATAGAACCTATAAAAACATCCTGTTTGATGAAGGAACTCCTCCTTGATGTCCATCACTTTCCTTTGTAGGTATGAAAGAGAACAGTGAGCAGGATATAATCACACATGCTGCACACGGTAATTTAACAACTCACCGAAGAAAGAGCTGCTTATGTTTTTCATCCTTTTGAGAAGTCTTTGTACAGTTTGTACAAGCAGTGTAGTCGGGACATTTTCAAATACAGATATAAGAGAGAGAATTTATAATAACAGAACATGTAAATTAATATGACAGATATTAAAGATCATACTTATAAAAAGTTAGGACACACTTTTTGTTACGTTTAAACAAATCTGTCCAGTCAAACATTTATTTTTTCTCCAAATCTGTTTATGTAGCATTTATTTCTACAAAGTATTTAAAACAAATAAACAAAAAAAAAAAAACGTAATATTACAGACTTGTAATACGTTGTTATTCCATTTAGAGGACTTGCTTTTATCATCACTGTGGCTCTTTAACGAAGCTCAAACATCAGGAGGCGCCTGCTCCTGGATGCTCTGTGTCATCCTGACCCCTAGTGGACACCCAGTCCACCCACTGGCGCACCGCTCTCCGTTTGCCACAAGTATCACACAGGAAAAAAAAAAAGAAAAGAAAAAAAAAGAAAGTCGAAGGAAAACATCTATAAAACTTGTATAAATTTTGTAAAAATGAATAAATGATCTATTGAGATGTTTTGATTTGATTTCACAGGCAACACATGTCCTGAATTGTTTTACAGAAAGTATGGAGCTAAAACGCCTTAGGCCCTCAGCACTGGTCTGTCTGTGAACATTTATTTGTATGTAAGTGCGCCATTATTCATGTTTCATATTCATGTTTGATGCCAGTGTCAATAACGGGCTGCTCAGAAATGTGAGTTAAATTGCTCTCAATTCTCTGAACTGCAGTGGAGTGCGTCTGCCTCTGACAACAATAACTCACACATTGAATATGTATTAAAGCCTGAATAGTCCTCAGAGAGCCAGTGTGGATATTTGATGAATTCCATGAATGGGCTGACCGGCCGCTATCGTGGAGGGCGAAATGGATCCGAGCAACTTAGAGACAGAAGAGCTAATTAGATGGATAAAAGATATATATGGACTCGTCTAAAATTAATAGCAGAGCACAGAACTCGCCTGAGAGACGCTTCATCTCCTCGGCAGCGCGGCCCCGCCACGCCGAGGTGGATGAGGCTGTGGATCGTGATTCTGTCGGATATTTCTCTTTTGTATGTTTAATGTTTGCATTCAAGTGCATGTCACATTTTTAAAGAAGTATCCCAGAGTCTGTGCGTCTGAACATGAGTGACCATGAATGATGTGAATATGGACAATTAGGAATCATGCCCTGAAGGAGAAATGGCTGTTTATGTTGAACCTACTTCAGAGAGTTGTGTCTTCGACTCATGTTTCTGAATTGGTTTATTCCTTAATGTTATGTTGTCAGGTTTTTACCAGTCTTGGATCAGACCTGGCATGTGCCCAGGTACTTCATAAGTTGGACAGTTTGAAAAGGCTGTCCCTCCCGTGCAGAAGGAGGGGGATAAAGATTCAGATTATTGTTCTGTTTCTCCTCCGCTGGGAGCTGAGACACTGTTTTGTAAATCAGAGTCACCGTCATCATTCGCTGATCAATTATTTATCCCCGAGGACATTTCCCTGAAAGGTTGTGTGGCAAAATAGAATGGACACCATAAGATCAACACCTCTACAATGGAATCCAAGAGAACAACGGCTCTAATAGGGAAGACACAGAGTGTGACTGTCCGTGGCCTCTGGGCTGAATCGAATATTTCTGCAACTCCTGATCTCCTGTCATCTGAAGCAGCGTAGGGCTGTAGGTCACTCAGATAACAGTTCTCTATCTGCATTATATTCACATTCCTCTATGGCCACAGTCAACTTGTCAGCCTGGTTTGTTAGAGGTTAGCAGGTCTGAATCCAGGTCCTGGGGATGTGTTTCAACAGCAGATTCTTGGTATGAGGCAGTAATCATGAGGCATTCTCAGCTGAATTCAGATCAGACTATAACCAATCCCGTGGAATCAATTCCATGAACGTTTGAGAAAAGAGTTTCTGACTGTGTTGCATTCAGCAGAGTTTCTGGTGGTGTAGGAGTAGTTAACACAATCGGCCAGTAGAGGGCGCACCAGCGAGAAGGACGCCCCGGCCCTGCCAACTCGCCTGGCCTTGACCGTGCACTTGGGAAGCCATCATTTATTTTTGGAGCTCTGGGCTGCATGGCGGCTGTGAGGCTGACGGAGGAAGAGGAGGAGGGGGGGTAGGGGGGGGAGGAAGAGGAGGAGGAGGAGGAGGGGGTTAGGGCAAGTCACGCCAGCATCAGTGACACAAAAAGCATTGTCCTGATTTAATGGCTGTGAAGTCTTACCTCCCCCTGGTCCAAGACGCTGCTGATACTTAAATAGGACGAACATTCATTTAAACACGCACACACGTGCACACACACACACACACACACACACACACAGATGATCCAATCCACTCTGCCATCGCTGCAGATGAGCCCCGACGGCCGAGAGGTTCCTGCTGCAGCAGAAACCCATTCAGTCTTTTTCCAATATGCAGCCTGTAAAGTTGTCATCAGGCTTTAATGTGAAGAGTTAAACCTGTGATGAGTCATCAAGTGTAAAATCAAACACGGTTCATGATTCATCGGCGCACGGGGAGCCGTAAGCTGCTCAGAGCTCCTCCTCAAATCAGACCTTTACGAGGAGTAATGCCGTCACCTGCAGATGGTGACAGGTGAGACTGACCCATATCTTCTGATAAATACCTGGGTATGTACACAGTATACTTCACTCACACATCATATAACATTTTATATCCTCACACAAGAAATCTGTATACGCCACATCTAATTTTACTAAAATGTGTCTTTTAGCAACAATATTAATCTAGAACTTTTTAATAAATAGATTAGATTGTGATTAATACATTTATATATATGTAGAATTTCACATTCTAATCTGCTAATTGCAGTTAGGTTTGATTTTTGATTTTCTTTCCTAAACAAAAGTAATCTCGTAATTATGATTAACAGAATGATGATTGATTGACCTTCGTTCATGATGTGGAATATTGACTCCCTGGTATTGACAGTCTGAGGCTCTCAGCCAGACGCATCAATATGTGTATGAACAGTTCAGACTGTGGCTCACGTCATCTTAGTGCACGACCCGAATGAGCACATGTCCTATTTGTGCAGGTTTCTGGGGTTTTTTTTTTGTTTTGTTTTGTTTTTTTTTAAAACGATCCAGCTCATTCTTTATATTAAACATCGCCACCAACTCAGCATGAAACGCCAGATGAATATTTTACCGCATCTTTACACAGAGAAATAAGGATACAAGACAAACTCATGTAGAGGCGCCACACAAATATATGCAAAAGTGTTTCTTCAATGGGTTTACATCCACATGTATTAAAATTCCATTCTCCATTATCTGAAAATGCATATTTCTTAATTATTCATCGCGAGGCATTGAAGCACCCAGGTCTTTTAAATTTTTTATTTCTGCTCAGCTTCAAACAGTCGATCTTGTAAAGGGGACCCAGTTTTGGGGTGTGGGAATTGCTGCGGGGCGAAGCTGACAGGGTTTCTCAGTCTCGAGGCACCTCTCGCTTTTTCATTACAGCAAAGCAAAGGAACAAATCCAGGTCAATTAAAATAAGGAACAAGAGGCTGAGTGGCTGGCTCAGAGTGGGAGCCGCCGCTGATGTCTGCCACACGAGGGCGCTAGGGGCTTAGATATCTCAACACGCTTGCCGGGACGAGTGCTCCAGATAACACGGAGACGACCCAAACATGCCTGCGCACCTTTCATTTGGAGGTCACAGAGGCTGCGGGTGTAACACCAATATCGTCACGATATGATGACGAATAAATGTGATGTAAGAATATTTCTGGAGTTCTTCTCGGTGGTCTCGTTAAAAGCAGTGACCCTTCTTCACTTGACCTCGCTTCATTAAACGTCCGTCAAATGTCTCCCACTCCAGGTCCTGTCTTTATACGAGGACTCCTTATAAAAGCTCCATTTCTGCAGGCGCCTTCTGCCAGAGGCGCGCGTGTGTATGTATGTGTGTGTGTCCACTTTCCATGACGGTCGTTAAAAACTCTCAAAGTGACGTGCTCACGTAAAAAGCACCGGTGGCTAACCTGCGGCGTGTCACATTGAATTTAATGGCTTCTTGTTGCTGCCCTGCTCTGTGATGGAAATCATATCTTGATGTGAAAGGTGCTCTCCCTCGTCTGACTCGTAATACGTTTGACGCAAATGTTCAGGCACAGTCCCTCACACACACACACACACACACACACACACACAGACCAATGCAGTCAGAGGAGCAACTTAGCTCAGGCCCAAGACTGAGAGGCTGTAATTGTGTTTATGACAGAGGCCTGCGTCTGATTCTGGCACGAGTCCAGTGTGTGTGTGTGTGTGTGTGTCTGTTTGTGATAGATTAGGTAGCTCACTCTGTGTTCCTGAGTGTTAGGTAAATGTGTGTGTGCGGTTGAGTCTGTAGCCTCCTCATGACCTCCCTGATGGCCAGCGATGGGCTCAACTCATAACTCTTCTGTCTGGCTGTACCCTTGAGCAATATCACAGGCCCTCTAAGTGCAGTGAGTCAAACCACCGAGCCTCGCTCCATGGCTGCGGACACACACACACACACACACACTCAGTCAGACGCCAAGACTTCAGTCTTCAACACAACTCAGAGTAAAAAAGTTCCATTAGATCAGAATTCCACTTTAGAGCCACATGACTTATATGATTGCACTTAACCAAGTTATTTTATCATTAATTGTTTTTGTCTCACAGTAATTGATCAGTCTCTAAACAGTGAAAAATGGAGGCAGCGTAAAATAATGAATAGGTGGCAGTGCTTAAGAGTATTAAAACAACTAAACAAGTGTTTTATGGGCAGTATGGGTGGCTACATTTAAATAATAAATAGTAAACATGTGACACAACAATCGTGTTTCTCTCTTTAAGACTCATCTATAAGGGACGGAGTGGAACCACTTCCTGAACGGCTGAGGGCAAGGGTTCATGTCCCGGCCGCTGACGACCATGCGAACATTTTCACTTCCTCTGCAGCTCGCGCTGTGACACAGCAGCCGCTCCCGTGGCCGGAACAACAACAATACCGTTATTACCATTCTGGGCGCTGGCCAAGCAGCACGTGGGATTACCTTGCATGGCAGACGGAAAGCCAGCGTAATGGAGGCTAATTGACTGAGTGCAGGGCGAGTTTGTGTTTCATGCAAATCTCACGTGCACAGCAGTGAGACGGGGCTGACGGACAGGACGGGCAACAGCCCCTGTGAAGCACCAGGGTGACAGGAGGCGGCTCTCTGACGCGGACGCTTTACGCCGTTCTCGCTAAATGTCACTCATGTACGCCGATGACCTCATCCATGTGGTCGTCAAGTGTCTGTCACGGGATTCCACCCATGACTTTCCCTGAAATCAAAGGTGGGAAGTTCAGATCAGTATGTTTTAGGCTGAGGACAGTGTGACATGACCGTCCTCTACATCGATTAAAACACGTCTTCTAAAACAAGACTTTTTGGTCTGTGGATGCGCATCGGTAAAGTTCCATTACCATGTACATAGCTTTATAGGGGCCTGTTTAGACACAGTCATCGCAGTGAATAGCACTAATAGATCTCCATTGGATCCATGTAACTGGGAGGACAGCACTGCTCCTTGTTTCCTCGAGCTCAGAGACCACTACAGTTCGAATGCCAAGAGTTCATTCCACCTCGCGGTCATTCTAACTCCCCAGGGGGTTTTAGCTTGAGTTTTCATCGCTGTCCTTCAGTTTGTTAAGGAAACCTGGGTGAAAGGACCGGACAGGGGTCGGATCCAGGAGCTTTGACATTTTCCCCGATTTCCTAGAGAACAGCTAATAAGAGGTCAAATTTGGGATGTAGTGGATTTAACTTTTTCTTTCCTTTCCCTGTTTAAAAGTGTATTTTCAATTTAATATTAACTTTTTACACTCCAACCTTTGTTTAATGAAAACACTCGCCCGAAGGCTCAGTTAGCAGCTGTGCTTCCAATCAGATCACTGTTTTTTAGCCCATAAATACAGTTTATGTCTTCTGTTATAACATGAAACCGTCTTCAATGCACGTGATAAAAACTAGATAATGCCAGAGTTAACCCCCTCCCTTCACTTGGTCGTGTTGATGAAGGTATGAGACACTTTGATAAGACGATGAAAACGTGATCAAACTCCGTCCAACAGCAGAGTGACGATGTGCTCTGTCCATCCGTCTTCCTGTGGCATAAGGGGGGCAGGTCAATACAATACAATATGGTTAACGTGCGCTAAGATTACAGGAGAACGTGTTTCCAGAATAGACCGAGCTGTTGTGTGACAGCTGGAGAGTCTTTGGGGTGCCAGGGTTCAAGGGCTCACATGGAGCGCGTCACTGCATCATGCAGGAGTTTCTCCGTCTGGTGTCTGCGAGTCTGTCGCACGCAGCAAATGCTCTGTGGCCGAAGCCGGGCAGCTCTCCGGCCTCCTGAAGGGTACCTACTTGTGCTGCACATATCCTTACCATCTGCACCACGCTGGCGTCCAGAGCCAAGATAAATCACGAAAAGCCCCTGTCCGTGCTGGGAATAGCTTCTTCCAGATAAGAGGGTCAGGGGTCACATTTCTGGCCAAGGTTGACGCTCCTCGGGCTAAATAAAGAGCCTAGGGGTTGCAGAGCGTCAAGGGCCAGCGCAGGCCCTCACACTCAATTAGGATCAACACAGCGTCAAACTTGAACTTGGATTTAGGTTACGAGAGATGGAAAAGTGGAGCAGGGAAGCTTCTGGATCAAAATGTCAGCCGTGCTCGGGACGCTCATTTCTCTGGGATGTGTTTTTCAAGTTGCTCCATGAATGGACTCATAGACAGAGGAGAGATTGGCTTCATTAATCAGGAGCAGCTGTCTTCCGCATAAGCCGGCCATTGTTAAGCTGTTTCTGTGGTGTTTGTTTCTTCTGCGCTAACCTAACGGAACCTGCAACCCCGGCCCGGTGGAATGTAAGGTCGCAGTGTGGGAGGTCACTTGCCGCCATTTACATCCTAAACACATGACGGGCTGTCAGGCCGAGGTGAGAGCTCGTCAAGCTGAGGGCGGATCCCCATGCAGTTCAAATTGCACCAAAAAAACCCTTGACTTTGTTCTACTCTTTAGCCAAATGGGCATTTTAAGGATGCGATGACCTGTGTTTTTTTTTACACCCTTCTCCATTTTGAGTTGGTTTTAGAGGACGTGGTGCGAGTCAGGGAAGAAGGCCGAAGGTTTTGGGGCAGGGTCTGGACCACCGGGATGGATCCAGGGTTGTTTTTTTGTTTTTTTAGCTTTCTGTAAAATTGTGACGTTTTATGTTTATCATTTTCTCAGGTGATCATTCCTGGATGTTGAGTCTGTGATGCATTCACTGACACCTCAGAACATGCACATGTGCTGCAATGAGAAGGAAAAACAAACACGGGAGGAAAAGACAAATAACTTGAATGTCCCCCATCTGTGAACCCCGGCAATTACATTCATGTGAAAGAGCTGAACAGATTTGCATGGAAGACAAAAATGTGTCCTCCAAATGAGAACATGGCACAGCCTAGCACTGAAAAACACTGATTTTCAGGTTGTCCTTGTCATCTTTTGATCCCTTGTGAAAAGGCTAGACAGTCATGCTGCAGTGATCAGTCAGGGCCAAAGTCATACTCCCCTCCTCCTTCCCTCCCTCCCCCCTCCTCCCTCCTCCCTCCCTTTCCTCCTGTGTCTCTACTGTAGTTTTGCCGCTCTGGCAGCTGGTGGTGCTGTAAGACTTGGGTCTCTTCCTTTTTTTTTCGCCTTTTCTCCCTCCATAACAAGGCTGTCACCTACTCCATCCTCCTTTGTCCTCTCCCCTCCATCACTCACCTCCATACGTCAACACTGAGCCACTGCAGCATCCTCCTCCAGCCCCTGAGCCGTCTGTGTGGCTGTGATGGGGCAGTGAGGACCAGTGGCCAGCAGAGCCAGATCAGTGGATAAAATAAACTAAATGTAAAATGAACACAAGTTGATTTTTCACATGGTTTAATGATCCAACAGAGACAACGTGTGGCGTGGAGCAGGAGGCTGTGAGATCGATACTCACATGTTGACACGCACATGGACACGTGAAATGAGAAACATCAGTTGAGTGTTTTTGTAAAAGCAAAAAAAAAAAAAAAGAAAACAAGCACATGGTTCAATACCACGATGTCTGCCACTGGGTCATTTGTGTGAATGGTATTAATTGGGTTCCCTGCGAGGCCACACAGCCAGCGGCTCCGTTATGATTCCACTGGGTAAATATTTGCCTGTGCTAACCCTCACTAGGTGCCATAATGATTCTTTGTGTGTTGCTCTGTGTACAATGCGTTTCTGTGTACACATCACTCAGTGGCCATGTCTGCCCGTGTGTGTATGTGCGTTGCAGCTCAATCCCCCCCCCCCCAACATCCCCTCTGTACAGCTGCAGCTCGGCAGAGTTTGATCAATAACGTGTCCTTCATTCTCAAGTCGGGCCTGACCTTGGCAGCCTTTTGTCTCTTTCCAGGGGCCAGAGTGCGCATGTACAGGTTGGGAAACAAGGCTCTAAAAATCCACCCTTGGAAGGAAAAGAATTCCCCTCACTGCCTCCCCACCACAGCATTCTCATTAAGGGCCTAATGAATCATATATTTATAGCGTTCTTATCTTAGCGTAATGAGGTGATGCCACTTTTGAACTCATTTGCTAAATTATTGCAGGCCACACTGAAATGGAATAAACTTCCAATACCTTGCGTGCAGCCTGCTGCATTCAGTCTCACAGGGTGAACACGTCAAACGGCCGATGCCCGGCTCAGGGGA
Source organism: Pseudorhombus dupliciocellatus (assembly GCA_016785235.1). Lineage (NCBI taxonomy): Eukaryota > Metazoa > Chordata > Actinopteri > Pleuronectiformes > Paralichthyidae > Pseudorhombus > Pseudorhombus dupliciocellatus. Next base: position 1,899,818 of record JAFBJW010000054.1, on the reverse strand, counting down.
ACAAAGAGCATCTGTATGTGCAAGTCACTGACTGATGACCAAAAAAAAAAAAAAAAAAGAAAAGAAAAGCTGTGTGATCTGTGAAGTTCAAACGCACTACAACACGGAGAAGTACAAGGCACAGGGCAGTGGGAGTTCATGTGTTACATCCGTTTACGTGTTGAGAGCCTGACAAAACCTGCAGGTGGCACCATTTATAGATTAGTCCTGCAGTCACACTCCTTTTGTTGTTCAGCAGTGGAAATCTGAATGGCTTGCGAGTGGACATTTGTCTTTGCGTTGGTACATGTCGCACGTGTCCAACAGCAGCAACATGTTCTTTTCTATAGCTGGGCTGTGGATGATGCAGCCCTATGCTAAATCAATAGATATAAGGTTCAGATGCAGGTACATTACCGGGGTAAAGCAAAGTTCCATTATTACAAATCTGTCCAGTGACGTCACCGCATTGTTGGACGAACACTTCCAGCAGCATCACTCATCTTCCATTATAAAGCAATGTCCACGCAGAAACTCTGGGTTTAATGTTGAATGATACTTGAACTGTTTTGTTTTGAAGGAGAATCGCATCAAGGATTAGAAGAGGAATTTTTATTTCCTCGATCCAGATTTTTATGTGGTTCTGTGGCACGTTGCGAACTCCAATAACAGTCAGTGCCCATAACACGTCTGCTGTGATTCATCACGATCCCTGAATTATTCTCAGGAGCAACGGATACAGCTAAAATCTTATAATGTTAAAGTGGAAATAAAACGTCTGCCCTCAGATCCGGAACCGCACGCTTAACGTGATTATTATAAAAGGACTTTTAAAGATGTGTCCATGTGTGCATGTGGGTTTACTGCAGGCCACTTGTATCAAGATCAATTACAAAATGAGCACATTAGCACTAAAGAAAGGACAATATTAGGTTCTAATCCTTTTGAAGCCTTGAGGTAAAACAGTGGTCGGTCTGGGCGCCTTCATTTGCTCCAGGGATAAACTGTGAGGGATTTAGAGAAAGATGGATGAACATTCTTCCCCTGCTACTCTCCCACTGGCACCTGAGAAGCCTGATGGACGTTATTCAAGAATTAAATCACAAGATATAACAACAGGACCTCTTAAATCTTAAATAATACTTGATGGTGTGATACTGGGTATTTACATTGTGAAAAAAGAGATTTTTGTTTCTATATTTTTACCCAACTGTTATTTCACAAATAAGACAAATCAAAACTCAGAATTTATTATCTTCCACTTTTACAAAAACAAACATCCCTCAGGCTTTACAAAAAAAATCATAAGAACTCTGGGCAGTCGTCCATCAAATGCTGGGAAATAAAAATGAAAACACAAAAATCATCTTCACTACACTTTCCTCTTCTGGGTGCTGATGTACAGAACTGTGGGGAGAGAGAGAGAGAGAGAGAGAGGGGAAAGAACAAGATTCAGGTTTCATTGAACATCATAACTTCATAGAAGTCCATTTCCTGACATGTAATTATGTGTTTATTGTCATTTGATGTGATCATGCACCAAATGAAATTGCCTGAGCTTTCCAGAGGTGCAAGTGTGATTTGATTTCGGTGACAAGTAGTTCAGATTATTGAGACATAAAATTTGAATTGAAGTAAGTTCAGAAGGGAAAGTCAAAACATCAGTAACATGTAAAACTAATTTGGCAAAACAAAATCAATCTCATGTTGTCTAAGCTGAACACGTTTGAATCCAACCAAGACTTCCAATTTGCTTTTAATTGAAATACTGAAAAGCTTCAGTTGTGCATTTACATGGAAATGGTGGCTGGTTATGACAGCTTGGTGCTGATTACAGTCACCCCCACCCTCCACTTCCCACAGTTGACCACAGATTGATTATCTGAAGGAAGCACCAATGCACTGAAGAAGACAATCATTTAAGAGAAAGGAAAAATGTGTGTTTCTGTTCCTATAGATTAAATATCTCGAGAAGTGTCTTTACTCGGGTGCTGCTGCTGCTTCTTTATTTAGTTTCGGGGGCTGGGTTTTGATAGGAAGTACTCTGTTAGAAGGGGAATTCACAGCAGTCATTTCAAAACAAACTGACCTTTCCCATCTCTGACTTTTAAGACGGTATTGTTTAAGATGCCTTTCCTTCCTGTCCTCTTGCTGGGAACTAAATCCTAATTGTTAGTTTAATTTATATGACACCTGTGGATACCTCACAAGCTCAATTACCTGATTAGTCTCAAACATATTATGGGGAATAGGAACCAACAGAATACAAATAGTGCTCACCATTGTTTCCTCTGAGAAAAGCATCTCCATACTTGTTCTTGAGCTGCCCGTTCACATACTCCTCTGTCTGCTCGATGGCGATGTTCATGTACCCATCCAGACAGGCCAGCACACCTGCACATGGAGGACATGAGGGTTAGAGGTGAACCGAACACGGGCAGTGTGTTCAGACTGAGACATGGCAGCTGCAGCACCTCTGTAATCGACCCCTGAGTTGAGCTTGACGACCACCGGTCTCCCGATGATCTGCTTCAGGAAGTCGCTCGGGGTCTGTTTCCTCAGACTCATGTTGATGTTTTCGATCTGCGGAATGAAAACAAAGAGTTGATGCTACATTATCAAAGGCAGCTAACGAGCACCCCACCGAGTTACTTGTTAACTAACTAATCGGTGCTTGGTAATCTGTATTTACTTAAAACCCTGTTTAATTAAGGCTGGGCAGTGCGTGTAGTGATGCTGATGTTCTACCAAACATGCACGGGTAGTATTTGGCGTGTGCCAGCATTAGCCGCTAGCTTAACAAACCGAAGCTAACCCGCTACTTGCTATCTGTTTATTACAAAACGCTCGTGCGTGGTGTTTTGAGAGCTTCCTCGCGCGTGCAGTAAATGTGTGTAACGTCTCCTGGAATTGACGCGCACTAAAGCGAACTTGGTGGTGAGTGTTTTTATCAGAATTGTTAGCGGTAGCATCGCGGTTAGCTTGAGCTCACTCACCCGGCAGACGCTATCCAAACGCTGTGTCTGCTGTGGACCAATCAGAAGCGAGCAGTGTACGGCAACCGAAGAAGGACAAGAAGGTTGAGTGGCACTGTGACGTGAGGCCAGGGAGACAGACACACTGGAGGTTTGTTTAAAACAGACAGCGTCTCTAAGTTCATGTAAGTGTCTTTAAAACTTTCTATTTAATTTCATTTTTATTCTGCATGCAGATGAGATCTATGTTTTCATATTATTCATTTTCTATCGCCAGGTCTTTTTGCCAAGGGCAGAAGTTAATTCCTTTACATACAACTGAAGAATATTACATCACTGTTAAGATTATACAGGATTATTTTAAACAGAGGAGAGTTACAATAAATGTATAGAACAAGAAATAAAAGCCTGTAAGTAACTGTGCTGTGTGAGTAATTAGTGACTTCGGAATTTCATAGTTTAAAACAGGACTGATTTAAAACAATGAAGACTCTGAGCTTCTTGCTCAGACACAGACATGCAGGTCATTGGGTCAGTGGTCTGGTCTTCCAACAAGGGCAGAGATAATGTCTGGCTCTTGATTTGATTTCCACAAATTTAATTGACAGTAACCCAATAATCCTTATTTCATTTATTGTTTGCAAATTCTAGCTACTCAAACACATCTATAGAAGATCTAAACACACTTACTACTGTGTGTATCCTACCTGAGCATGAGGTGATTGGCCCTATTAAGCTTAAGTCCCATGAATGTTACATCATGGTATAATATTCTTCAAAGGGCATGGGCTCTTAAAATAACTTAGTTTCATGTTTAAAATCCTCGATAGTTTTGTCGTGGGTCCTGTTTTTAGAACCTTAAACTAAAGGTCCTGGAGGATTCCAGTCCTGCCTGTGGTGGATTCTGCTCCAGCTCTGCTCTGTTGTGAAGGATAAGAGAAACTCCACCATCTGACAAAACTCTGGTTGCTGGGGTGCATGACCCAAACACTGCACAGCCTGGGAGGTACATGAAAAATGATGTTGGGGGGAAATCGGGATGAAATGTTGAGGTGAAAGAAAGAAGAGGATCGGGGGAGGGGGGATGTGCCGGTATGTGTTAACAGAGACAGAGAGGTTGTGGAAAGAGAGCGAGGGGGAGAGAGACGGCGAGCGAAAGAGGGATTGTGAGAGGTGGAATCATAAAGTACTTCTTGTGTGTCTAGACAGGTTGCTTGTTAGGAGGGCATGGCTAGCCCTGTGGAGGCTAGAGGTTAATTTGGTATCTGCTGCTGTGTTAAACTAAGGTCAGTACTACAAGTCCTTAAGTCATAAACAAGAGTGGTTAAGAGCCATGTATACACCTAGGCACCAGTTAATGAATATTCAATGAAGGTTTTTTTCCCCCTTGTCCCTTGTTGCCTTCGTCGTTGCTTGCTTTGAAAGAAATTTTGGAAATAAAAAAATAATCCACAGTTTATTTCTGCGGTCTTCAAATGTGACCTCTGCACCCTCACATTTCCTCTGCCCCCCCATTTTTTAAATCACAATACACCTCAGCCTCAGCCATAACAGAAAGTGTCTCTTTGCTCTTGGAAATGTGGCACCTTAATTATGCAGCTCTGTCCCTGACTGCTCCAAATGTAACCTCCCATCATTTGATTACTTAATAAATAATAATGTAATAATAATGTGATGCTAAAGTTATAAAGTTTGTTGTAAAAAAAAAAAGAAGGAAATTTCAACTTGTGGCCAGGCCTTTACCCTCACTGGTGTTTGGTGGAAGTGGGCAGGCATTGAGAGAAGAAGTGGGCGAACTGACTGCTCACCTGTGGTTCATGGTGACCAAGGGAATAAGTATGTTTTGCTTTTAACCTGCAGAAAATCCACAGACGTTAGATTATGATTCAGTGGAAATGGGGGTTAATTATAAACATTGTGGCCTTTAATGACCAAGCTCACATCCTGTTTTATGACAGCATCAGTGATGGCTGCACAATTTGCTGCCTTTGCATTACGTGGAATTAAAGTGCAAAGGTCACGTTCTCAGTAACACCAACATCCATATGTTCTGTTTTTAGCTTCCAGTCTCCCTGTCGCCTGATCTGACATATATATACATATATATATGGTGATAGGTTGCAGTAAATTGTAGAAGCAATATTAGGAGCATCAATATTAATATTAAAATATATTTTATTAGTAGTATCATAATAATGAGTAGTTATCTAATATATTTTATGCAGACTCAATCAATTCAGTTATTTGTAATTCCATTTATCTCATTTCAGTCTCTTTGACACATTTAAAATTTGAACGATCCTCTCCTAAAACGCTTCGACCTTCCAGAACAAGAGTCAACAGAAACAGTAGCGCTGTCAATGAGAGACAAATCCTGCCTCCGTCCTCTGACCCCTTACCCCCGAGGGGCGTGCGGGTGAAATAGACAGATTATGATGACGGGAGAAGCTATTGTAGGTGGGAAATGGGGAGCTGGACCAAAAGAGGAAGGGGCTCAAGGTGAGTTGGGAATAAGAAGCAGGAGGTGCAGCCCTCCTGTATCTAAAAGCAATATGCAGGATGGGGGTGGAGGTGGGGGCCGGCGGTGCAGGATGAGGCGAGAGTCTAGACTGCATTGACCCTTCTGAAGCCAGGTTTTCTCTTCAGGTCAAGCTTGATATGGAGAAGATAATGGAAAAGCTTGGGGGAGTTTTCAAATAAAAAAAAACAGATTGGCAGACAGAGTATCCCTGGTCCTGCGTCCATGTAATCCCTAACTGTATGGAGGTAATAGCTTGGAAGTGATGGGAAACCTTTCTCTCACCAAAAAGGGGCCAGGAGACCTTGGCTGCACGGCTTCATGCTTGGATCTGTTGCCTTTGTAGCAACAAGGGTTGTTTTAGATGGCTCTTGTTCAAAGCTCTCGTGACTCTTTCATCCCTGCCCTCTCGTGTAAGCGTGAAGCAGCAAAGGTGCTCCACAAAACAGGTGGTGTGATCCTCACAGCCACTCTTCGTCCCGTGTCAGAATTCCTTTGTCATAACCTGTAGCTGCACAGTTAAGAACAGACATGTATAAGCTGTGGTGAATTACCCACACTCGGGTGGCAACAAGTTGCCCTGAGCTTTGGGTTTTGCTCCCTATTATTTCCATGCCAATGACAACTTCCACTTAATGACTCAGTTGTGAGCACTGACAGTTGACAGCGGTTGGCTGGCCTGGGGGCCCCCATGCTGAGGGAAGGGGGTGGCGCGAAGTGGACGAGGTGGGATGTAATCACTCCCTGAAATTTGGAGGAAATCCACTGAGCTGCTCACAGTCAAGATGAAAGCCCCCCTCTTGTTCTGACACTCCACAGCCACCGAGCTCCACTGCTCGCAAAAGCCTGAAAAGAGCGGTTCAGAGGAGCGATTCTGCCTGGTTGGCATCCCCCAGGGGTTAGTACTGGGACCATCTCAAATCAGCTACAGCCCTGGAGCCATGTTCTTTCCCCAAGGAGAGGCGCTGCCGACAGACAGTCAGGCTGCCCGTCCTGTGCTGTGTGGACCATGCACGGCCAGCCAGCGAGCACACAACTCTCTTGAGAGCGTCCTTAGTGGAGAGAGAGCTCAGTGGAGCTTATGCCGAGGGCTCCGTCTGCATCAGTCTGTCCGTCCGTCTGCCTCACACCCTCCTGTGTCACCCTTTTCTGTTCCCCTTCCCCTTAATACCTCAATCTGAGGCATGTACAGGAAGCATTTTAAATCCAGTTTCCCTTTTGTCAGATGACAGTAGAAAAACATGTATTTTTAAAATAAGCAATTTTTTAACAATGTGCCAAGCCTGTGGCTCGCAGGGATAGATCTGCCCGTAGCAGCGCCCTGTCATTAGAATAATAATGTGCGCAGTAACTAATAATTACACTTTGTTAACCTGAGCATACGTTTTTTTGTCTAAATGTCAATTTCACAAGAAAATTTGGCTCAGGCCAGGAGCAAATTATTTAGTTTTGTCACACAACACCACCGTACCAAGTTGTCAAAGAGACACTGTAGTGGTTTTGCTTGATAGATGGTGAATGGTGCTTATACAAGGAGCCACTCCAGTGCGCCCATAAATATGCATCGTGACATTTGGAACAAAGCCTCTCGTCCTCTCTTTCCTGATGAGCTCTGCCTGCATACTATAACATATTGCCATACTGTCACACCTTGTGTTTCATAGCCAATCTCTCTGTTCATCAACTTGGCAGATAACCTCTAGATGCTGACAGATGATACGGGGGGCTGGCATTAGGCCTTTATTGTATGCAAAACCACGATGCATTTTTCTTTTGTTGACACTTACACAAGTAATTAGTCCTTATTATTTCATGATGTATGGGTTTATGAGTGTTTTTCGGACAGTTCAGGAAAAGTCTATGAGATTTCCCCTGTTGTTTAAGAACAGGTCAGGGTGAGGACATGTTCTCACTTTAACAGACCATAGGAAAGTAAGTGCGGAAGAATGCTCCCTGTTCTAACTGTAGCACCGAGAACATAGCTGGCCTCCTTCTCCAAACACCTCATTGCTTTAGAAAGGAATAAATATCCAAGACAGCCAGGAGCAGTTCCTTTCAAATCCCACACACACACACACACGCACACACACACACACGCACATCTCTCTCTTCTCCCCCCTCCATGTCTCACTCTCACTCTCTCTTTCTGTCATTTGACCAGCAGTGCTTCCTGCCACTGAGGACCTGTGACTCAACAGCCAGAATACAGCAGCACTCTCTTGCCCACCCTCTTGAATATTCATAGAATTCAGAGGACCAAAGCTCAGACCCTTCCATCTTGTATCCTTCCACATTTATATAAAAAGTGCATGTGTGTGTCGGAGGGGCAGGGTGGGAGGGTGTAAGTGAGCACTGGATATCCAAACGGGTGCTGAGAGCGGGGGCGTGGGGGGCTGTTTTACACTAATTTCTTTATCCCTTTCACAGGAGTGCCATGTTACAAGAGAATTCCTGAGGCGAGCCAATGGCCCGATAAATCTGCCGGAGCCTCTCTCTCAATTTGTCTCCATGGAATGTCAGCTGGCAAGCGCCCAGACACTGAGAACCTCTTTTCACAATGCGCCAATCTAGCAGACGAGATCCCATGTTGGAGCTACAGTACAAGGACTGGCGTGGATAAATTGCCACGTGCCTTATCTCGCTCTCTTTATGTCTGACTGTCTGAGGTCCTGCTCTTTGCGCAGCCACGGAGGCCACTTCCTCCCAGACCCGCCGGTTAACCTGAACGGCTGAGCAGCTGACACTGACAAAATGCAGGTGTCACCGAGGAGGAACCTGTGATATGACACAGACGCCGTGTCAGCCGCGTCTCCCTCCATATGACCCTCGGTGTGAACAGAAACTGTCCTGTTCTGGTGTCGTTCATCACGGCGCCGCGCAGCCTCCCAGAGAGTTCGGTCCAGGTGGTGGAAAGGCAGAGTGGGAGAACAGACCATGTTTGTGTGAAGATGCAACAACTATCTCGCTCTTTTTTTTTCCCTCCCTCCCTCTCTCCCTCCCTGCCCCTTCTCTAAGCAGACTGCTGTAGCACTCTTTGTGCTGTAGGTTAGAAAAAAAGACAAGATCCCTTCCCACCTGTACCCCAATGAGCCATGAATGAATTCATCTATTTATTTATAAACTGTTTTTACAAGAAAACAAACATACTGATAAATAAGAGACTTGTTTTTCACTCATCAACATGTACTGTGTTAAGTACTGATGAATTCATGATTTACAGTAATTAATTAATATAGCTCCACATCTTTATTTTTCAAATCAAACGAGGGATGACAAAATGAATTCCACCCTATCCTCCACACAAGCGTATTTAAGGGGTTCATGTTACTGCATGACAGTTGGCATGACTGTAAAAAAAAAAGGCACGTGCCAAGTGGAGCTGCCAGTGCTCAGCATGGCCGGTTTTAATATTTTAATGTGTTTCATTACAGCAGCACGGGCCAGATAGCCTCTCTGACGTCCCCACAATTGTCTGCAAATGAACAAGATTACATGACAAGCCCTGAATGACAGAGATACCCACCGCTGCCTACCCCAGCCACTTATCTGATGGTAGCCTAGCAACAGATCCCTGACCTGGCTTTGACCTCCACCCGATAAGGTCAACACCTGAAGGCTCTCCCATTGGAGGGCTGGCGGAGAGAGAGGTGGAGCTTGGGGATGCAGGGAGACAAAGGACTCACAGAGCAAGGGCAGCCTCCTCTGCATACTGTTCCCCGCTGACAAAAACTGTTTGTACAAAAGCGTGCCAGCCCTCTGCATGTGCGTGTGTTACACCTGCGAGACGAGCCAGTCATATCAGGCCAGTGCAGGATCCCAGTCAACACAAACAGGGTTTGATTTTACCTAAAGGGTCAAAAATCCTTCCCCCTCCATGCGGCACCAACGCACAGAGTCAGCAGCTGTGACCGCTCGTAAAGAAAACTATTGTGGGGGCAAATAGAAGAGGTGCCGCATGCGAAATTAATCGAGCAGAGCCGGCCGCCCTGATAGACGTCCCCACTTCTCCAGTCGTTTGTGTTCAGACGCACATGCAGAACCTCGGTCTGCGTCACAGCAGTGATATGGAAGTTAATCCAAATTGTGATAGTGGCAATATCCTATTAGACCATGGCAATAAAATCAAGCTGAGGCTGGTAACACATTACAGATATCAGAACATGTTCAGCATGCTCCATTACAGTATGAAGTGACATTAATCAGCAGGGGCCCTCTTACACACACACACACACACACACACACACACACACACACACACACACACAGAGGCATAAAACAAACATGCAATTTACACAGACATGCACGGGGCTGAAAAGTACAGCTAAAAAGCTGAACATATTCAAATGCTGAAGTGCTCTGTCAGTGGCAGATATAATTTAAATGGTGGAAATAATTTATCTCTGGCCTTTAGTGAGACAGATTCCAACGTCGTGCAAAGAAAAAAAAACACAGTCAAGCAGCCAAGGGCAGCGAGGTAGACAAATGAATAGCTGTCCATAACAGTTATTGTAATTATTTTAGCTCACCCACCCTCCACAATAGAATCAGAGGCAGGTGAGGGTGTTTCTGTGGCAGCGCTTTGTGACATTGTTTTGAAAAATATTCTGTAGTTCCCCATGAAACCTGCTTCAAATCATAAAAGGGCATGTTGTTTTTATTAGAGGTAATGTCAGCGGCCGCCGCTTCCTCCCAGTCTTTTGTCAGACGGGCTCAAGTGAGGTTTTACATTGTGTGTGTGTGTCTCTCTCATTCTGACGTGCAGCGTTGGCACTGCAGGGATGATCACTCAGCTTGTCAGGTTTGGCACTGCAAGCTAAAATAACTCTTGTCCCTGAGTCTCAGGACCTTCACTTCCCTCCAGGGCCTTTTGCAAGACCTCTGCCCCAGTTCACCCAGGGCAACCTAGGCTCCTCCTCTGTGTGTGTGTGAGGCTTTGTGTGTGTTTGCACTGTCTCCTTACTGCGGGTAACTGTTGAAGGTCAGAGGGCAGGAAGTTGGCCACCTGCCTCTGTCACTAGTAAAAGTAGTCGAGCAGAGAGAGAGAGGAAGCAGAAGCAGGAGAGTCAGACATGGCGGACAGGAGGTGGAGTGAAACCAGCGCGGCTGTGTTCTCTGACAGCTGGGAGTGCGAGAGGGACAGCCACATCTTTAAACAAGTGAAAATCTTACTCATTTGAGTCACATCCTCTAAACTCTCCTGCACCCGTTCTTGGTTGGTGAAACTTCGTTTCTGGGGCCTGCAGACGTCATGTGTGATCAAAGGAAGTGAGTGAAGGATTAAAGGAAATGACTGCTGTAACAGTTCCCCGCGACCACCAGGCTGAACGACCTGGTGCAGGGAGCTCTCCATTGGAGTTTGCTGGAGGCGACAACCCTTCTCGCTCCCTGCATAAATGTGCCAACCGAGGACGAGCGCATAGAAGGCCAGAGGGCAAAAGGGGAGTGAACCACCTGCTTCTGTCACACTGTCAGGATGAAGGCGGACGGGTGCAAACAGGGTGAAGTGTGTGTATGTGTAGGGGTTGGAGGGGCGGGGGACAGGTGGCACGCTGGACAGTGCTGGCACAAGCCTCCCCAGGATTTATCACTCAGCGACAGTCACGGCTGGGCAGAGGACAGATGTTTCTGTTTACCCCAGGGCGACATCGGACTGGCCAGGCCTCACGTTAACTCCAGCCCGCCAGTCGCCGTGCACCGGACCGGGCCGGCGAGGACAGACGAGGAAGACAGAGAGAAAAAAAAAAAGGGACGGAGGAAGAAACTGGAGGATGTTCAGTTTGCCTCCAAGGCACATGAGCAAGTTAGCTCATTTCTCTGCAGCCTGCTCCATTCTCCACCTGAAACTCATTTAGCCCCCGCTAACAGTTGTGCCACTACGGGGAGCCATTTTAATAAGTAGTAATAATGCCGACTGACAATATGAGCTGTTCTAAAAGCAGGGAAGCCACACCAGTTATTGGGAAGTGAAACAAAACAATTCTAATTGATATGAGTTCATTCTGGGCTCGGTTATTGTGGCGGTTTTCGCGGGCCGCTCAGTGAGGGCCCTGCTGCATTAAGTTCCAGCTGGGAAATCTGAGAGCCGTCACCGGTAATATAGCTGCAGCACTCGTCCCTGGGGCAATGAGGAATGACCTTTAGGTTCAACCCTGAGTTAGGTCGTGTCAGTGTTGCCATGGCGACTATCAGCAGACCGTCCTGTTGCCAGCATTACCTCAGCTGCCTGGCATTGTCGGGGTCAGGCTGTGACCTCGCCGCGGTGATCAAACTCAACGGGGAGCTGAAGCAGCACAGAGAGAGACGCAGCTGCAGCTTGGTTACTGTAAATGCCTTTGTGGAAGTTTCGGATGAAGTTGGTCTATTAAACTGAGTTGGAAGTTTACTCTCACTGCTAATGTGGTGTAATAAGCAAAGAGTGGAAGATTTAACGCTGACTAAATCATCCAGCAGGACGGAAAAAAAACAAAGAGGAGAATCTCAGCTGCACAATTGAGCTGTTAATTCAAAATGTGTAAGTAAAATCATCGAACAAAGAACAAGTCAACTTCTTTAGGGTTTAAGTAAGCTGTGCAGCGCAACACTGCACGATGCAGACATGCTAATCTCTATATTTTATGTATTTTACTTTTGAAGTTAATCTTTCATCGGCACACAATTAGGAACAAATCTATTTAGGATACAACCCACTTGACTCTTAGCTTATCAAAGCAGCAGCACATGTGCAGGTGCAGGTGAGAACCGCAGCTGTACACACACTGCGACTGGCCTCTCCTCTCTGAAGGACCTAATGGGATGTCTTAATCATTTCATGCAGCGGATGCGATGGTATATAACTCCTTTCTATTTGTGGAGTGTGTTTGTCCACTCTCCTCCTGAAAGGCCCCATTTAATCATGTTGTTCTGTTTCCTAATTAGCAGAAATGCAAAGTGTCTTTGTCACCTGTGGACAGCCAAGAGCGCTAATTTGGGCTTTTCACTAATTGCCACGGTAACGAGCCTCCTGCGCCTCCGCTGGGGGTGGGTGGAAGGCATGGCAGGAGGAGGATGGAGGATGGAGGATGGAGAGATGGAGGGATGAAGACACAGCTCTCCTCACACACGGGCCGAGGTGTGAAAGAACGCGGCGGGCCAACAGAACGCAGCCTGGAGGAGTCCAACAGCAGGGAGTGGGGGACAGCCTGCGCTGTGAAAAAGCCCCAACACCCAGCTGAGAAGGAGGAGGACCCAGCTCTGGCCAGTTCTGCTCCTTCAGCTTTGATGAGGAGATGACTACATTGGGTCGGATATAGTCGCTGGACACTTTTCTGACACTGACACCTGTTATTAGCCCCCTGCTTGCTCAAATACTGGTGCCCACACATATTCTCTGAGCAGGTCTTTTAATAGACAAATAGGTAAAACTCAGCAGGCAGTTTTTAAATGAACGTGGATAGAGACTGGACGAGGAAAATAAACCACAATGAGACGTACAGTATGATAAAGTATGTGATTCCCTTTTTGCTGATATTTTTTCTGACTTCATTCAACTTTTGCACAGCTGATAAACGATGAGGAACACGGATGATTGCAAAAAAATTGCAATAATTCAACACTTAAAAAAAACATCTCTCTCTCTCCATCCCTTCATAACTATACAAACTAATTGGATGTGTAATTGTATTAATGACACTGTAGTACCGGAACTAAAATGAAGTAATACAATTCATCTCAGCTTTCAAACCGTCCAGCTATCTGGTCAAAAATGGGTGTTATTACCAAGCACGTTTACACAAGGTGACATAGTAGTGCAGGTATAAATATAACAATATAATTGTATAGGATTGTAAAATATATATAAACAATAGTGGCATCCCTTCGAAATTTATTTGGGGAAAAAAAAGATAATTTTCTAGTTCCGTTGATGCTAATGCAATTATTAAATAATAACACGAGGAGAAAATGTTTTCACATTTCTAAATAATATTCTTTCTGTTGAATCCCCCCCCGTGCTGCAGTTTGGATGATGACATGATGAAAGTAAACACATGTGAGCCGAGCCGCTCCGTCCGTCATGTTGTCTGCGTGTGTTTGGGGCTAAATAAATTCACGGTGAGCATTCCTGTGCTTTGTGCGTGTGGTCGCCGCCGAGACGTGCATCCCCCTCGCCGGGAATTAGCCTCGCTCCCTCGGTGATGATGGGGAAGTTCAATTGAACGGGATCGTGTCGCTCGGCTCCATCAGTCTCTCTCTCTCTCTCTCTGTCTCTCCACTAAATCCATTTTCTCTCCCCGGCAGAACACCCTGAAAGCTCGGGGGCACCTTGTCCGTCCGTGCGCTGCTCTCGGGGGCGAGCTCCTCTTCGGTTGTGTGCGTGCACGCAATAGACTGTGTGTATGTGTGTGTAAGAGAGAGGGGGGAGAGAGAGAGAGAGAGAGAGAGCGAGCGTGTGAGCGTGTGAGTGTGTGTGTGTGTGAGTGTGCGCGCGTCAGTGTGTGCGCGAGTGTGTGTGTGCTCTGCTGTTGCTGCCCTTTGATCCCTGCATTAGTGTTAGTTAGGGGCTCGCAGACACACACTTGCACCGAGAGCAGCCATAGTCAAGACACGGCAACAACAACAGCGGCGCCTCCTCCGCCCGCGTTCCCCCCCAACAATACACTTTAAACCGAGCAAAGCCAGGTGCACGACCGAGCCCCTGCCATCACTGGCGCCTCCGGTCTCAATGGGAGAAACCTTCTTCCTTCTTATCCCCACACAAGGACGAGAATGTGATTAAAAACGGGGGAAAATGCCAAGGAGGAAGCAGGAGCAGCCCAAGCGCCTGCCTTCACGTAAGTCGCCCGCTCGTTCGGTGCCATTTTAACGGCTCTCCGCGTCTTTTGCGCAGTAGTTTAGGGTTAAAGAGGTGAAGCAGACAAAAGACTCGGCGGAGGTTATTTCTCCCCTTCTTCTTCTTCTTTTTCTTTTTTGTGTAGGTCCGAGCGAGGCAGCCATGTTGTTGGCGACGGGCAACGTTAGCTTGGGCACTGCGTGGATAAACGATACGTGGCTTTATTAAGGGAGCCGAACCGGTGGAGGTCCGGTTCCGCTAAAAAAGAGAGAGAGAGAGAGGTTGCGGTCAGTGGTCATATGTGTCGGTTGCTTGTGTGTGTGTGTGCGTGCAGCGGTTGTCGGTAACCCGGAGGGGGGATCGCCTCCGCTTTGGTCGCTTTTCGGTTAGAAAGGGGAGGATCTGGGGAGTGTGGCCGCAGTAAAGCGCAGGGTCAGTCGGATCAGACGAGGCAGACCGCCCGTAACCCCGGTGCTCCGGGTTAGCATCAGCGCTACCTAGCTAAACTTCATTTCCTCCCGTGCTTAACGTCCAACTTTCGCCTCGCACTTCGTCCGCCGCTCGGAACCGACTCGGTCCGCGCTCGTATTTGTCGTCTACTTTAGAAAGTGTGGAGGTAGAAGTTGTTGTTTTTTTTTTTTCTTTTCTCTCCTCCTTCTCTCCCCGCTCGGAACCCGTGTATTTTTCCCCTCTCCACCCCTCCCTGTCTGCACGCAGGCTGTGAGAGAGCCATGGCCGGTCACCTGAAGTTCAGGGTTTTTCCCCCCTTCCCCTTTAGCAGCCATTCATTGCAGACAGACTACGGTCACCGCCGCGGTCACAGGCGGGTAAACGACACATGTGCGCCCGTGAAACGCAGTGGTTCCGCGGCAGGAACCGGTCCCTAACGTCCCGGTGATCCGGAGGTCGCTGCAAGATTCTTTATTTTTGACCGTGTGTACCTACGATGTTCGTGTTTGTGCCTTTATCAGCCCAGATCTTGGAGAGCTGCAGTGACACACTCCCGCCGCTAGAGGAGTGCCTCAGATGTTGGTGGGCAGTGACATTGGTTATTAAAGGAATCCTCCAAGATTCACGTGTTTCACTCATCATCATCGCTGCTCTTTACATGCGTGAGCAAACAGCCCGCAGTTAGTCACCCTGCGAAATGCAAATGTAATGATTAATCACCGTGATTCATCTTTTCAATCAAAGACGTTTGATGCATTTATCTTGTGACACTTGTCTCTCTCTCTCTCTTTCCCCGTTTCTTAAATGTCAGCCCGAGCCAGCTGCTCTGAGTTAGTTCAGAAGCTGCTGCGACTCATCGGCTGTCGCTCGGTCCAAAGACGCCTAGTTTCATTCGGACGTCCGAGGCTGTCACCTGTCACCAGCCTTTTAACATTTTTGACACAAATGTGCATCAGAGGGAATTTCCTGTAGCGCCACACAGTCAACACAAATGACCCCTTTTCACATTTTTATAATTTTGCGGTGCTAAAATTCTCTGATCGGCTGCTCAGGTGTTTGACCTAGGGTTGAACTTGGGAAATTGCAGCGGTTGGCTGGGAGGCATGGAGGTGGATACTGGGTGATGGGAGGTGCAGTGAGTGACTGTATCTGTGGAACAGAGAGAGGGGGCATGTTTGGACAGTGAGTCCTCACTGATATGCTGCATAAAGAATATGTAAGCCACATGGTTGGACTGCACCGCGCAGGGTCATGATAATATAACAGTATAACTCATTGCAGCCTTTTCGCGTGTTCTCTACTTTACTTTTTGCAGGACACTTGTTCACGCAATGCATTCTCATCTCTGACTAACACTGGATTACTGGATTAAGTGCAATTTTCAAGAAACAAGTTGCATTCTGTCCTGAATTTTATTGTATTTTGAGAATCTCTTCAAAACCATCCCCATTGCTTCTCTCATTTGTTTAAATGGTAAATACAGTTCAGAGTGAATTGTTTCCTCTTAACTCGAGGAGCAGTCTGCCATCCGCAGACTACGTCAATCCACCCAAGGGCAGACGCACATTAATACACTCCAATTTTTTGTCATGTGAGTCCGTAGACTTGAGTAACAGCAACATTTAAAACTCAATTTCTTTTTGTGTGTAGTAGATATAAATGTGTTTTAGCACCTGGTTGCCTACCTAGGGAAATAACAATTGATTATCCATTACAACCTCCAACTGTACCCTGGAGATTAATTTCCACAATTAGGATTTTCTTTTAAAAAACAAAGCTCTGCATCATCATGGCTAAATTATTTAAGGGCACACTTGGATTATTTCGCTCCCTTGATTATTAAAGTGGTGATGAAAATGCACAAGTTGTGTTTGCTGAGGCTTTCTGACTTTGGATGACTTATTATTTTTGTAAAGATACACGGCAGAGGGGTGAGAGCTGTGTTTGGCGTGGCATCATTATTATATATTTTTGACATGTAAATCAAAATAAGCCCGTGTCAACCTTTCAATTAAACCGCTTCGTAAATGGCGTGCTACAAAAATACTCTTCACCCACGTATCTGAAATCATGCACTCTTGTGTAGGCACGGTGCTGGAGCACTGCTGCGCCTGTGTTCCTGGGTTTAAACGAAAGCCTTTTCTGATTTAGGAGTTGTTTCCTCCTCAGTCAACAAACTGTCAAAAAAAAGGATGAATTTGTCAGAAGCTTTTTTGCGCTTTGTTTTGGATCTTCCCACTCCAGAATGGAAGTGTCACCTCATGCCATTCGCTGTCAGTCTGTGTGTTTTCATTATTCAGCCAACAACACCCTGGTGGTGTGCCAGCCAACAAGCACAATATCGGGCTTCAAATCTCTTCATCTGTGGTGAAAAAGGCCAAGCTAATACACTGGCTTTAATACGGGAGGTGCTTTATCTTAGCACAGACCCAGATATATGGGTTGTGTAGCCCTGTGTGAACTGTCCTATTGTCCGTGGCACAGCTTGTGAGACGAGACTATCCTGTAAGTGTGTGTGCACGGCACGCACATGTGAAAGTGGAGACGTAACCCTTTTGTGTGTGTGTGGTTGTGTGTGTATCTGGGTACATAAGCTGGCCATGGAGGTCACAGTACAGTATGGCGCCTTCACTTTGACAAGTAAACATGACCTTTGGTGCCACAATGAAAACTGCCATTCTTTATGACCTTGCAGCGAGTTGTTGTTTGTTTAATTTTGCTGCCTTATTACTCTCTATTAGAAGTTACTTGAAGTTCTTTTAAGTTTGAGTATTTGTATGTGACTTTGTATTTCAAAAATGACACCAGGTCAGGTAAGATACTTGTTCTTGGCCATAATGCACATATACAGTAGTAGATATCAAACAAAACCCCATAAAGTTTCTCTGCTCGGCATAATGTGTAAATCATTTATTGTTTTAATGAAAGTGGAGGAGTAACCTCAGATTCGGTAGGTTAGAGAGTCCATATCATAAAGAGCACAGACCATAAGTGTATTGGGAGGAGCACACTTTGTGGGCTGCTCCCTCCTCAGTGTCTACATTAGAAATTTGAGAGAGATCTGGAACAGTTGTAGACAGAAATCTGCTCCTCTTCATCAGCCAATAGCCGACTGACTGGGTGGCTCTCTACCTTACTGTAATGGCGGGTCACTGGCTCTCTTCCACTTGCTATGATTATAATGACCTTGGTGGGGCTGGGGCTTGAAAACATTGGATGAAGGGGAAAGGAAAATGAGAGGAGGTTTCAATTTCGCTCTTGGCATTAAATTTGTGGGGAATTTCTGCCAAGAATCCCTCACCTCACCACCACACCACGTCCCCCCTTCGAGTTGATGTGGCTTGGGTGCTCTGGCAGTGTCGGGCGAGTGGAGCCCAAGCGAATAATGATACAGAGGCTTTAACTTAGAAATGAATTAAAGGGCAGGAGAAAGGTGGTGAATACCTCACTTACAGTGCACTGTCATGGAGAGAGCACGGATACCGGCTTCAAATGAATGTTCATATTCCATGGACACTTGGTGTTTGACAGAGAAAAAATTAGACTGTTGTGAATAAACAGCCAGTCGGTCACAGAAGCAGCTAACCCTCGGGGTGTGGGAGAAAGCGTCCACACAAATGTGAACTTTGTTTGATACTTAATACGATTGGCATGGTGGTGCTTCATAATCATGGCAGTGTTTTGTTCATGGCCTTTTACATGCAACATTTAAATGGGAAGAGAAGAAGAAGAATCAGCTTGTTAACTTTGAATCAACATGTTATGCCAGTCGGCTTAGAGCCAGTATACAGAGATAAACCGACATCTATTCGCACTCTTCAATTAACCTAACCCTGGTGTTCGTCTCTATCTTAACCTCACAGTCTTTGGCCTTGAGGAGGAAGTGATCTAACCAGCACTGGGAGAACAAGCAAATTTCACACAGTCTCACAAATTTGTTCTCAAAATGTTTTCATTCTCTTTCCCATTGAATGAATTTATTTACATTCGCATACCTGTCAGTTTGACGCAGTATTCAAAGTATGTTTTTTTTTTTCATGGATACCAGTGCAGATGCTTTTAAATAACCAAATTTCCCTTTTTCACAATATCACATCCACCTTTGTAGTCCTGGACTCACCTGTTCAGCAGCCACTGCACTAAACACCTACCGTAAAACTTTGGCTTGCTCAACATTCCATCCCGAGTTTTACTGTCCATCCTGCAGGGTAGAAGCCTTCTCATTCCACAGCATCCTCACAAGTTCATAAACTACCATGGAGAAAATTTAATGTGGTTAATCTCTTCACCGACAGACTTGTTGTTTCATATCTAACAGAGACAATGAGAGACGCTTTCATAGGATGCACCTTAGATATTTTTTGCCGTGTTAGTAATAGTACTTTCCTGGCACATGCAAGACATCCATTCAAAAGTGCTCATTCCACATGGGAAGTATTTTTATTGTGCTGATTGATAACTGTTTACTGAAGTACGCTTGTCAGTTTGGTGATTAGCTCGTTTAATGTTGAGCACAAGGCTGCCGACCATCATTTATTATTATAATCCCCTGTTTAGGTGCACTGTGAATTCATAGTTATTTATCCCTGGGCAACAGGTAGTGGATCACCTTTGTGTCTGCATGGTTCAACTCAGTGAAAACTATCTCATTAGTATCAAACCCACTAACCCATCTGTGATGAACTGGTCTAAGTTACCCCTGTGGTGTTTAAGTAACCTCCTGCTGCACATTTCAGCCATCTTGACATGTCAACATATAGGTGTGAATATGGAATGATAAATTCTATTATTGTTTTTTGTTTATATTTTAATGTTCCTTCCCTGGGATTGTAAATTACTCTGTAAGGTGTGTTTCAATATGGATTCAGCCTTCTTATGATGCTTGATGATGATGGTTGCATGTGAATCTTTTGTATTTATTTATGGATATAACATTTATTATGATGTGGACAAACTATTTTCTCATACATTTTTCATGCGCCTGTGAGTGTGTCACAAGTCTGAAGTAACTTACCCAAAGTTTTTAATCCTAAAATATTTCAGCGGCAAAACCATAAAGCATCTTCAAAAAAAGAAAATTGTTGTTATTCTTTAAGATCCGACAACCTTAAATACACTGTTTATATAGTGGTTCATATATATGTGCCAGGTATTTGTAACATTACGTAGCACCAGGACTGTTTCCTAAAAAGTTGAGATGGAACGCTCAGATTCCAGGTGCAGCACACCCAGTGATCATCTTTGCTTTCATACAGCACTTGCTATCCAAGCCATACTTGTCGAGCTATCTCAGGTTGCACGCTCAGTGCTGGCCTGACCTCGGAGTCGAACCAATGATCCTCATATTAGTGGGCAACCTGCTCTACCTCCTGAGCCACTGCCAACCTAATTCATCACAAGTACTTTCTGCACAACATTAAAGTGCTTAGTCTTTACAGTCTTTGATTTATGAGATGTCTGGTGGGATCTTTAAAAATACACTCCGATTCTCTACACTTCAGTTTAGATCAAAATTGTGACATAAAAAAAACTTGGAAAGGTCACGATGTAAAATGTTATGTCACAGATGAAAACTTCAGATTCATCTTGTTCCCTGTCTGATTACAAATTGCTTAATTCAGTATCAATATCTTCAGCTGAAATTCACTCCGATTATTTTTTAAATTCTTCTCTCAGATGTGTTTTATTCAATGATTTCAAAGTGCCCTCCGTAAGCAGAGAATCCTCTGTAGCACAAAGTCGGCTAACAGCAGAGACCTCCACCACAGTACAGTACCTGCCTGTCTGCCTGGTCTCAATCAGAACCCTCTCTGTGTGGAATGGAAGTGCCTCAGCCTTGGTAACGATTTTTCCCGTGTTGACAAGTCACAACATGGAGATCTACAGCTCGGAGAGCAGCCCTTTGGCTACACAGAGCCCTGCTTGCACTGAGTAATAGCAATCTCACAGGAGTAGCAGGCTTTCAGCTGGCAGCAGTTCATACGGAACAGCTCGCCGGTGCAGCTGGGAAAGACAGAGCAGAGTGGAGAGGGAGAGAGGAGCTGGTGGTGGTAGCAGTGGAGATGGAGGGAGGGAGGAAGTGGAGAGGAAGAGCTGTTAAGAGCTTTGGGCGGTTTCTCTGTTGTTGTACCATACAAGTGCATCCAGGCCCTGCAGGACAAGCCTTTAACAGGCATGAGGGATGGAGAGCATGAGAGGAGGAGAGGAGGAGGAGGAGGAGGAGGAGGAGGTGGTGGTGGTGGTGGTGGTGGTGGTCTGGGGAGCTGAAGCCGGCCAGTCGTGCCAGACGCCTGCTCTAAACAGGGATGTGATTTATTGCTGGACTCTATCTCATGTTTCACTCCTAGAAAGACACTAAAATTACATTGTAGGGAGATAAAGAACTTCCTCAATTGACTTAGGAGAAAGATGTTTGGCCACGGGCTGTGGAGAAACTGGTGTGGTACATCTGTAAATGAAACTGGGGTGTTTTTTTGGCAAAGGTGGCACTTGATTAAATTTGTTTTGGCCATGGACATTTTGACCGTCCCTATAAATGTATTGTTTTGGGCTGTTGTGCTGTACCATGGAGCACAGTAATTCGGAATAGGCCGTCGCTGTCTGCATATTTTGCTAGAGGGCTTTAAAATGGCTTCTGGCCAACACGTCGATCTTTGTCGCCCTCGCTGAATGCACTCTGCACAGCACAGTGCAATGAGATGACCTCACTTCCTATGTGGGTAGACGAGGGCAGGAGGCCTCTTACACATGCTCACAGACCTCATCTCTCAAGCAAAGCCTTGCACTAGTTAGCTTCAAAGCGCTAGTCAGGCTATACTCTCCCTCCCGTTTGTTGTGGAAGTGTTTCCTCATTGCACATTTAGGCGGTCAAGAGCAAGGGACCGGCTAATGTCTTTAACTAGCCAGGCCAACAGCTGTGTGTCTGCAGATTTCTGGGACGTGGGATCAGTTTTATAGGGAGATTAAAAGTAAAGAGAAGGAGGGGGGCTGTTACAGACAGAGGATAGTCGGACCATAAGGCTGTGACAGCTCTCTAGGGAAACAATATATCACCTCTAAAAGGCGAGTGGAAGTGTTTGGCTGCGGGACAAAAATCCTGAGAAGTTAAAATCATTGATGTGATGTCATCTCTGAGAAAGCCATTGTCAGTGGGGTGTGAGGATATTTATGATTCTGAAAATGCAGGTGAACATCTTGACTAATTCACGAGGCCTCCCTGTTTGTACAGTGCGGTGGTAGCATTAACAGAACAATGTGACTCAGGTTTTCATCCTTTTAATGTGCACCAAGGATAAGTGCTAATATGGTCACTTGATTTTGACCTAGTGATACAAATGAGATTTGCTAATCACTGGATATTTTGTGTGAGGATCCCTCTTTAAACCACGGGTGGGAACAAGTAAAGCTGGACAAATGAGCAGAGCAGCATGATGAATGAATGGATGTAGATGGTGGGCGACGCTGAATCGCACGGCTCAGCTGGTTATTGCCTGTATGTTCCCACTCCCTGCGAGTGTTTTGAATGGGGGCCATGTTGGTTCAGATTGCCATGTCATTAATCCCTCATACTCTATAGAGGAGTGGTCAGTGGCAGATGTATTTGCACTTCCTCCAGAAGGTTTTCTAGATTAGCACAAATCCTCCCAGAAAAACCGTTTAAAAACCTCATTTGGCACGCACAGCCAGACTTTGTGCTCATAGCTGGCCAAAGACAGACATCCCTCCCTCTACATCTCATTCTCTCTGACTCCCCTGATTTTTTTTCCATCCCCCACCTTTGGGTTCTCAGAGCTATAGCCCCCATGTCGATTTGGACAGGGCAGTGTAATTGTTTGGAAACTCGGTTCTGTCATTTGCATGTTGCAAGCAGCCACTTTTCCAGTTTCAGTGGTTTGACCTTGTTGTACCTGCCAGCCAGAAATGAGATCATCAGAAGAGTAGACGAGAAGCTGACATCTCTCCTCCACCTACCCATGGCTTTAAGTGATGGTTGTCATAGCAATCATTATGCCACAGAACACACTCAGTGGGTGAAGGATGGCTTTGAATGCGGCAGCCTCAGGTCACAACCTGGTTATGACAGAACAAATAGACCTTTGAGGGTTGGCTGCAAACCACTGCAAGTAAACAGCCGCATACATTGCATCAAGTTCATATAGATTTCAGGTCAAGATTGAAATTACTGAGGGAATGTCCCTTTTTAAACCTTGAAGAAAGCGAGGCAGGTATTGATATAGCAGAGAGGGAAAGAGCAGCATGGGGCGAACAATGCCTCTCCTTCCCATCAGCTGCCCTGGCCAGCATTTAACATGGAGATTGGAAACGGAATAAGCTCTCCCCCATTCTCCCTGGACCTGCATGTAAATGAGGTTAGTGGTTAGCATTTCCTGCTGTGCCACAGCAATTCTTCTCCCTCTCTTGCTCCCTGTTTTTCCTTTTTTTTTTCAATAATGGCCTGAAAGTGCTCCCCCTTTCCTTGGGTAGGGACCGGGACCAATCCTGATTAGTGTCCCTGTCCTAAGTGACAGGCTAAAATCCAAGCAGGCACTGCCTTGGGCGCCTCTGCCAAACAGCCGTCAAACCAATACCACCATAAAAAAGGTAGCCCCCCCCTCACACACACACACACTCTCCATGCACCACCACCACCTCCTCTTCAATTCTCAAGATTCCCTCCCGCTTTCGTCTTCCTCACGCCTCAGCTCATTCTCCCCTGCTGTCCTCCCGGAGTGTCACGAACAGACACTGCCTCCATTGCTCGAACACAGTGTCCCCTCACATACATACGTACATGCACATATAGAATTACCTCTCATTCTCTGCCCACCTCCCACTGGACCTTGCTTTGTGTCTCTGGGTGGACTGGCCGCTATAGAACCAAGTGTCGCTTTTGCCACTAGGGTAATTTACAAACAATACATGGGCACTATACAGACACCCACCTTCCACCCTCCCACTCTCTCTCTCTCTCACTTCTCTTCCACAGCCATACAATCACCTCTGTGAGGAGCTTCTGTCTGCTAGAAAACGACGCAGCAGGGTGATGGCCTGTTCTTTTTGCACTTGCTTCAAAGAATGTAGCCTGTCTTTTTGAGAATGTTAGTGCGACGTCCACGTCTCGGTTGAATGAGTTCACGTTGTCAGCAGGAAGAAAACATTTTTATCTAGCTAGTACTTCAAGTGGCGTATGATTAGTAAATCTATTCATGACATGTTTGCCTAATATAATGCAAATTCTACATAAAAGGTAAAACATATCACTTTTCATGGCTGCAAATGGTTGGTGTAATTAGCTTATGTTACATATTTTGTTGAGTACTTTGGGTAACCTTTAAATTTTTAAAGAATGAAGGAAGTTCACATTCATGGTAACAGTCAGTGTCAGTCGGTTGCCTGGCAATGACGTTGTGCCCCTTTTACACTCTTAAAGTTATATTTACCTAGAAGAAGAGGTCCTGACTGATTTTTTTTTAATCCCATTTATTTTCCTTTTTTTCCCACATTATTTAGACAGTTGTTTTTGACCAGAGTTGTCCTCTATGTACTACCATAGCTTTTGTTTAAATTCAGAGCATTTGTGAAAAGCCTCAGAAGCAAATAGAAACATGAAATAAAAACAAGTTCAGAGCTTAGACCTTTGACTGTGATATTTATGAACACAAAGGCAAAGGTAATGATTGACAATGACAAAAGCAAGTAATTATCTTTAAAAAAGAAGGTTGCCACCCACATGTGCCTATTATAAGACAGAATGGACAAGGTCTTTATGAAGGTGACTAGCTCTTTTCACCCATTTTGAAATAGGTCTGCAATGTCAAGTGACATTAGGCTGGCAAGCTGACCCATTTATCAATGAACGATGGTTGATTGTTATTATTCTTTTACTAATTACCTGTACATTTACCACAATAATTCTCTTTGTCACAATTCTCCATCTCTCCCAATCACTTCTTATAATGATGGGTATTTGTGTACGCGCTGATGGATGCATCATGAGCATTGGCTGCTGTATTTTGTAAGTCTATGGTGTAAATCAGTTGTTATAGCTATGTACTTACTTCAGTAAGTACATAGCTATAAGTCTTAGCATATTATCTCCTCAGCATTGTCCTGACTACCAATCTGCCTTTGGCTCAAATGAAAGGACCGTTTTCTGGCTGGCTGCACACTGACTTGGCATCTGTAATTGTCTCCACAATAATTGGAGACAGTGTTTGTATCTACATTAAGCAATGAGTAACTGTTTTTAGATTGTAAAATATGTGCCAGTGTTCCAATTAATACAACATACCAAGTGCATTTTCAAATAAATGACTCCTTGACAGAACACCCACCAAGTTTGAAGTCGGTTGAACAGTTGTTGCGAAAATCAAAGCATAGGCTAAAAGAGGGATTTCTCCATTTACAGTAGAACTAGTAACCAATTGTGCTTAATCCTGATGTGCCTATTTGTGTGTGGCACTGAAAAAATACCTGGGTTTTTTAAAATAATGGGTTTTAGCTAAACACTCACAAAGCAACACTCTTTTGTTAACCCATCACAAATAATTATGTGAAGATGGAATTAGAGTTGAAAACACTCGACACGGCCCTTCCTTAGAAATGCCACCACCAAATTTGAAGTCAGTTCACAGGAGATGGAGCGAAAGAACATCTGATGGAGATTTCTCAGTTCACTTGTACAATATTGTGTTGTAGCTTCAATTCACAAGGAATCTTTCAATACAGTAGTTAAAGGGCACAAGAACTTTAAAGAGACTCAAAGTAGAACAGAATTTAGGGTAGATAAAATCTAATGAAACTCATTGCATACCCAGGTATCCAACTCTTTTGGCTGGTCAGCAGTTTTAAATGCTGTGAGGAGATTTATGCTAATGGAATAAAACCACCTTTCTTAAACCTTGCTTTTAAAGACCCTAACTTACTCACCTAATTTGGGGTTATACCTTCAGTATTTCACCTAGGATGGAGATTTAGCAGTGGTATACTGCATGCATGGGAAACAATGCTCTTTTATAACGAAAATGTTATCTTCATACGTATATACATATGACCATTGTGTAACATTATATAGGTCTGCACCTTTAACAGAAAACGAATACATGATGTAAAGTGAGTGGGAGATGTTTTTTACATTTGATTTATATTATTATTTTTTAATATAACTAACAATTCTGTGGTAAATTTGATTCTGTCACACTCAGATTATTTACCAGCATTGTAAAGCAGATTTGAATTAAACTGAACAAAGCAAAAAAAAAAAGTCACCATTACATAAAACACTGTGAGCAGTGAGTAAGTCTTTCATAATTAAATCCAACTTTTGGCAGATTGTGACAGCACATATTATTCAGTGGCCCAGGGCCAGGAAGCAGTTGACCCAGGCCAATAAATGTCCAAACCAGAGTCATAAGAAACACCAGTACAAAGGTTTTAGTATTTGTTATATTGTAATTTGCCAGTTCAGAGCTGGTCAGAGATGCAGGCTCTCAGAGCTTCAAAGTCATTGCTGTCATGTACAAGAGAGTGAAAGCAGGATTATTGTGGCATCAACACTGCTGTAAACAAAAGAGCTATAGCTAATAGCAATATTGAATACTTTGTCAATCAAAACACAATATTTAACATTTTGGGTATTGACTCACTGGATAAACTAAAAACTGACATTCTTATATTCTTTATGGATTCATATTTAGTAGATTGACCGATTTCTAATGGTGAGAAGAAGAGAAGCAAGGTAAAGACACTTTGTACCTTATGGTTCACTTACCATAAATTCTCATACGATCAAAGGTAGTGACGCCAAGTGTTGACTCGCTGCCAACCCTTAATTGATACTGTAAATACATAAAGACAGGCCGTCGCCATATTCATAGTCTCTCCTATTTCCATAACATTTTACAGACACAATGACACCCCACAAAAAGTGATAGTCAGCATTTTTCCATCTTATAGTTGAGAGAACTGAATTTGGACATGGTCTTAGAGACCTTTTTAACTTTGACAGATTATTGTCGACTGTGACTTATTACTTTGTTTTCCTTGGTGTCACAGCTCCTGTGTAGACTCACCTGACGGTTCAAGAGTATCCTTTCATATCTACATTAGTGCTGCATTTTAGTCCTGGAATGATATATGCTTATCTCTATGGGTGAAAGTACTGAAATGTAAAAGTTTAAAATGTTATTATGCATCATATTATGTCTATTTCTGTCTGATGGGTGGCTCAGGCAGCCTTACTTTAATGGCCTTACACCATATTCACACATTTGCAGCATGATGTTGCCTACGCAGTACTGAATTGACGATCTGTTGAAAAATGTGGCAACATCTCAAAATTAATCACAACCTGCAGGAAGCACATTAACTGAGTTGTATTCATGGTTTTCTTTGACAACAAATACAACTTATGAAGCCATGTTCAACAGTGAAAGTAAATTAGAATTTAAAATGGAGGATTATTATTTATTCACTTTGTATGAGTTTCTTCTGTTTTTATATGCCTCCTTAACTGTATTGCTCTGAAAATACTGCATGCTTACTGATGAGATATCATCAATATATTCCTGAGAATAAGTCGGCCCAGGCATCATTTCATCTCATTTTAAATCCAATATAATTTATAACACCCATGTTGAGCTGTCACATACAATGTGACCATACAGGCACGTAGTAAATTACTTTTAAGTAATGGAATATCCTAATACAAGCGGTACATGTTGACGGGAGCGGCACACTAACCTCAACTCCAGGTTGATTTATGTCACAGTAGGACGTTAAAGTGACTTCTAACTTCGTTAGTAATGTGCCAGTTTATCTAGTGGAGATATAGAAGACATATCCCGTCTCTCCCTCCTGCAGTTTCGCTACATGGCTTTGATGACACATCTCAGGTTATGAGCAAGAATTTATTTATTTTTTAACATGAGATGCTAAAAATGGAAGAGAAAAATATACCAGGGGGTAAAGTGCACTTCATCTGCAATGAGGAATTTCAGAGGTCTGGGGCTCTCAGTCGTCTCATTCTCTTCCAAGAACACTTCTCCTTCCTGTTTCACCTCTGGCATGCTGCCCAAAGTACCCACAAACCACGGAGGCCAAGGCCGAAAATACACAGATGGTAATTTGCACTACATTTCAATACGACTCTACCGCCATTATATATAGCCCTGCTGCCTGAACCCTGATCCTTGCTGAGAGTGTCGCCTCACCTCGGATTCCAAGTGAAAGATTGGCTGTTTATGTCTTTGTCACAGAATACAAGTTGGACAGGACAATACAGATATCTGGAGTTGAATTCCAAATGTTCAAGCATAAAATGAGCCTTGACCAATACATGGAGAATCCTTGAACCAAGATTTGTACAGTGATAGCATAGGCTTTACAACCACTTTAGAACTGAATAAATTATATACAAGTATACGTACACTGTTGTTAAGGAAATATTGATACTCGTATCTGATGGGTTTATTAATTAGAAACTGGTGTTTCTTTCCTGATGTTACATGCTCCATTGTATGACATTTTTACCTCAGCCATCACATGCCTTGTACATTTTCTTGTTCGTTGTCATGTTTCATCAGCTTCCTAATGGAAATGTGATGGATAAACTTTGGAGCTGTAATCGTGATGGCACATTCTCATTACAAATGAACGGAAAAGGTGTCTGCTGGCTCCCACACACCCAGCTGGATTTATTCTGAGCATCTGTCTTTTAATTATTATATTTATTCATGATATTTGCAGGAGAGAATGAGGGAAAGACATAAAGGGGGGCAAGCTCAAGACGAAAAGACAGCATGTTGGCGTGAAAGAGATCAAACAAGTGTGAGATTATGGAAAAAAGGAAGGGAAGCGACCCTGATCCAGTGTGTCCCAATTAATGGAATTACCTTACTCCTCGGGAGGTTAGTCATTTGCAGAGACGTGGGCCCGCCAGTTCAGCGTCTCTCCCACCATATTGTCCAGCGAGTGCTAATAAGGCATCCCTGACCGCCGGGCGTGCTCATTAGCATAGCCCGCGGCCGTGGCAACCTCCGCTAGGGCCCAGCCGGACACTTAATTACCGCCACTGTTCCTTCTTCACTACGTCCACGCTCACCGCCTTCCCTCCTATGTCCGCACCACAGCCCTGTCTCTTTAGCCCACTCCCCCAAACACACATGCATGCACATATAATGCCATCACTTACACCCCAGTCATTGCGGCAAGGATGTAAGACTAATTATTTTGGTGATGTAGACGTGATGGCTTTAGTCTTGGCATGTTCTGGCAATCCTTTATTTATGTTATCTCATTTTTTTATGGCTTTGTGGTCAGCAGTCTGTGCGATTTTAGTGATTCCCTGACCCGCACTACCGCTCTCTATTTCCTGCTCCCTCTCTTTCATTGCTGTATTAGCTCATGGGCATGACTCTCCTTTTTGACATCGGCACAGCATTGATGCACCCCCGGTCCAGCCTTAATCGGCTAATGGCTTCCTCTTCTTTCCTGCCGAGCCAAATCAACCCCTCCCTTAACCATCCCTCTATCTGTCCCTTGCTTCCTTCGCCCTCCCATCTCCTCTCCCCCTACCCTGTTCAGGCCTGGGGTCAGTGAGGCCAATTTTCATGCCTGGCTAAGTCACAGAGTAGCTTTGTGTGTGTGAGAGAGAGAGAAACAGAATTTGTTAGGCAGTGGCCTTACACAAGTCATGTGGTGGGTGACCTCCTGACCTACCTTTACTCCAGTCCCTTTGTCTTCTCTGTCTTCTCCAAATCACACTATTCCCTTTACCAGCAATCATTCTGTGTGACAAGGTTAGCTGAAACATCGCTGACTACTGTAGTGAACTTGTGTGCGCGCGCGTGCGCACACACACACACACACACACACACACACACATGCATGCACCCCACTCTGACCTAGAAAAGCTGTGTCCAAAATAATCCTGCCAAGTTCACAAATGGAGATTGTTGACAGCACAACGTGGTGAAACAATGAACAAGTCCACTACCTGAAATCTCCAACTGTTTTTAGCTGTAGCTACAGGCTGTGAGCTCCCTGTCTATTTTTTTTTTGACAGGTTAACAAAACAAATAGATCTGCAAACTGCACTGTAAGTTACAGGGGTGCTGCATCGAAACATTTTCAGTCTGTGTACATGTCTGGTCAAGCTGAAGACAATGTTTTCTGGCATGCCCTTTGGCCTCCTCTCGATGCAGGATCAGTCTACACTTTGACTTGTTATGGCTCCCTCTTTGTATATAATTTGGTGGCACTTTACATCTCTGTGGACCAGGAAGAAAATCCCCTGCCGCTGCACCACTGAATCACCCGTGTGTGAGTGATAACAGATCCAGACTGCTGAGCACCCTGCAGCTGTTTGTCTCAACATGCAAGTCATCCCCGCCATTACACTGCTAAATGGTTCCCTTTCAGTGGCAGACGCTTGCCGCCTCGGCCCGGATCTTCATGCTTCCATCACTCGGGGGTTGTGTGTGTGTGTGGGGAGGGGGTTACAGTTACTGTCGCTGAGCCAGCCACTGCACCGGAGGCAAAGCAGTTGAATGTGTGTCAGAAAAATTCAGTAAAGGGGCACTTTAAATCACATTCTTGGCAGAGCATTTGTAGCATAAACATGTATGCACGTGCATATGTTTGTCCCCATTCGTGTGATGAGCATACAGCCGAAATCACAAGCACAGCTCTCAGACGAATCCCTCCTTAGAGCTTGGGCTGGAGACCATGACCTTGGGAAATGTCATTCCGCCCACGGGGGTGGCTTGCCTGTCACACAAAAAGCCCTGGTAGGGGAGTGCAGCAGTCCACTGTGGTGCGGTAGTGTTGTGTCCTGCTGCACCTAATCCCGAGGTTTAAGATTGAACCCAGGAAGAAGGAGAATTCAGCCTCAAAGCCAAGACCTTGGGTCAGCAATCTAGTGATTTCCCTCTAACCACATTACAGCCATTAGTAGTTCTTGCTGCTTTTCGTATGTCACATGGAAATGGGTCAAGCCCTGCCCTGCATGACTCATTGGCGCTTTTTGCCTCTCTCTCTCTCTCACTCTCTCTCTCTCTTTCATTTCTGTTAACCCTTCTCAGGTGGTAAAATGGCTTCAAGGAACATGGAAATTGGGTTTGCACTGTATGCATATTTTGACGTTTTCATCGCTTTAAGAAAAGCATTGAGAATGAGCGGGGACATGCTGCTGGGTACACTAGTCTTGCTTTATGTGTTTATGTAATATCTGTTAGACATGGATTAGACCATTGTCTGTCAATGTTTAAGTGTAAAATGTGAGATGGAAAGGTTTTCTGTTGGGATGAGAAGGTGTCGGGAAGGTTGTGAGCCCTGTTTGATAACTTTTGCTTGCAGAAGAGTAGCGGTCGTAGTGGGTTGTGATTGTGGTCATTTGGTGACCATGGTGTCAGTCAACTCTAATGATCCCAACAGGTTGCTGGTTAGGGTTGCCGGGCAACCATTTTGACTTTTCCTGTAAACAGAGAACAGACCCACCAGGCCTCTGTCACGGTTGAGAGGGTGAAGACGTATGTCTGCATTTGAGACAGTTTAAATAATTATTTCACAGTCTCATATTTCTGCAACTGTACAAGTGCTTAGTACTTTCAGAAATCTCTGCCAGCTACTTTTCAACAGATACTGTGTGAGGTTGTGTACAGTAAGCCAAAGAGGAGAAAGAAAAAAAGTGAATTTTGACATTTTGTTTTGCCCAGGCTCAGTGCTTTTGACATGTTCTTATGGAGGTTTGTTAATATGTATCAGGAATATTCACTTTTCTTTGTTCGCCCTTGTCTGGCAAGCTGTAATGTTTTGCTTATGAATATTGATACATGAAGTGTATATTAATGACCCTCGGTGACCCTAACCCTATCCTTATTGGCTCCCCGGTGGTATCTGCAGGCTCATGAATATTAATTTAGTTCTGTAACCTCCATTACCCTAATCTTTGCTGTCTAGCCTCCCAGAAGGACCTGTTGTCATGGTAACCCCTTTACTAGACTCTTCCAGACCAAGGGTGGGAAAAATATGTTTTAAAAAAGAAGAGAAAATTCTAAATTGCGCAAACATCCTGGATGAGCATTGTGGAAAGCTGCCATTGTATAAGAGAGAGGTTTAAACTGTGCTGGAAGTCGATGAAGTGATAAGCACTGAAGTGTGTATTTGCACTGTAAATGGCTTTTATATGGCTTGGGTTTAGGCAGGTAAATGTTCAAAAGAGTAGCTCCAGTTAAGGCATAGAATAGATCACTAATTGTTCTGGAAGATCAGACAAGCAAGCATGGGAAATAATAAAAGTGAATTGTAAATAATAATGTTCAATGTTAAAAGCTGTTTACAGTTAGCCAGAGGCAACGACTGTGCCCTCTTTGTAATGTGTGTTTGATGTTCACAATTCTATTTGAGAATGCTCAAGCTTTTGCTTAGCAAAAAGGAAGGCCGTGTGATATCTTTGTTTTCATACTTACATCTCTTTCAGTTCTGTGCCTTTGATCTCAATTGCGTGTATTCTCTCCTCTCACAGATCTGGACAGCAATGATGAAGGAGGGCCAGACGGCAGTCCTGTGGAGGAGGAGGCTTGGTTTGGGAATGCTTCTGACACACGTTCAGAGTCGTCATCCTATGGAGACACCCAGGATGAGCTCCTCCCGCTCAGGGGCTCTTCTCCCGATGAACGACCTGGAGTCAGCAGTGGGTCTGGGGACCAAGACACCTGTGGAGGCGAGAGCTCAGTGGGTTGTCCCACGCCTGTCCATCGTGCCTCTTTGGAACTTCTTGGACTGGATGGAGCTGGGTTCTCGGCCCAGGACACGCTCTCCTCTGTGGTGTCGTCACTGTACGGTGAGGCGGCGTCTCGCGCCCTGGGGAAGCCCCTCAGCAGTAACCTCCGTCGCCTCCTAGAGGCTGGGTCACTGAAACTTGACACTGGGGACCTCCTGGGTCGCTCATCCAGGGGAGGCGCTGGAGGAGAATCTCCTCCAATTGGTCTAGCCCCACCATTGACCCTCTCCCCATCTTCCCACCATGCCCACCAGTTAAGTGCTCTTGCCCGAAAACTGGCCAATAACAATAACAACAGTGGCTCAGCCTCACCAGCCTCCTTGGCACCCTCAGTCAGCAACATTAAGCAAGAGCCTCTTGACCCCTTTAACTCTGTCACCCCGAGCAACGGCAGTGGCTTTGTATGGGCAGGTGTCGCAGACAAATGGCCGCCGGCCAGCTGCACCACGCCCTGCAGCTCCAGCCTATCCCCGGACTCTGCTATCCAGAAGTTAAAAGCAGCAGCAAATGCTGTTCTTCAAGACAAAAATGCTGTGGCCGCGTCATCAACAACTTCCTCCTCCTCCTCCACCTCGGCCTCATCTGCGGTGCCGGCCCTTGGAGGGGGTGGTCGAGGAGACGACGTGGTGCGCTTTGATGCCTTCAACTCTCCGTTTAGCCCACAGTCAGCTAGCTCTACCCTCGCTGCACTTTCCAAGAAAGTCAGCGAGCGAAGCCAAGGCTCGTCGACAGCAAGTGCTGCTACTGACCACCAGGCCTCAGCGAGTTCCTTTCTCTCACTTGTATCAATGACCTCCTCTGCTGCCTTGCTTAAAGAGGTGGCAGCCAGGGCAGCAGGAAACCTGCTGGCAGAGAAGAAGGAAGGCTCTCCCTTGGCGACACCTGGAGTCCTCCAAGAGGATGTGAAACCCCTGCTGGACAAGAACCAGAAGGCCCCCACTCCATCTACGCCCACCCAGAACCTAGAGTTGCTTCTGCCTTCGACTCCAAAGGGCAGAGGAAAACCCAGCAGCCAAGCAGGTAATCCTGATGAACAATGACAAAATAATATGTGCATTCTGTTCTGTTACAGTAGTTTTTTTCCACTGATAACGCGTTTCCTCTTGAGTGGAGCAGTTTCAAAACACTTAAATGAACGATAAATTGTTAAGAGAGTGGATGACGGTTCAAGATCACTTCATTTATCCATTTATGAAACATGTTGTCCTCATCTTTAAAAGAATAATTGTACGAATTCAACTGAATTCAACTTTCAGCGAAACTACCAAAGATAAAATCTAAATCAAAGCTGTTAATTCCAATACATTTTATCTAATTGTGCTATAATAGCAACTCTGAATAGATGAGGTGTCTTTGCTGTCTCAGTGTGGGAGAGCAGCAGGTTTACTTGTCACTTCTGAACTACCATGACATGTTTTCTCTAGTTTGGTAATAGTTTTGTTCTCACCTCACTGGCGCTGAAGTAGCAAGTACTGTAACTTCAGTTTAACTGTCAGCCGAGCAGAGAGCAGAGCCGAAAGAAAACAGCCCTGGCTGGCCTTCTAGTCTGGGAAATGGTCTGTGGGCTCGACGGGGGGTTCCGACTGAGACCTCACTGCCTTCCCATACCAGCTAGTTTGCGCTCGGATGTGCGTGCTGCCAAAAGGGGGCCGTCAGTGTGTGCTCGGCACAGTGGGGAGCCCTGGAGTCCATATCCATCTCGGCAGCCTCCTCCTGGCTTCAGCCCCCACTCACCATGGCCCTCTGCACCGATCAGCACAGCAGACTTAAGGCCAAACACATCATACTTTCCACTGACTGGATACAGATGTGTGCAGTCTCTCTCTCTCTCTCTCTCACACACACACACACGTTCTCTCTCCTTCTCTCCCTCCCTCTCTCTCCATTACACACACAAATGGTCATGCAATATATTCTGTAAGTGTGTACGCAGATGCAGACATATAACCCAAACAAGGGCGCGCACACAAAGATCTCACTCTTGCACGGGGAGAGAGAGAGAAGGCTTCAAAGTGCAGGCTCTAACTAAGTAGCCTTTAGGGAGAACAGAATGTTTTCAGAGAGATGGATGGGCACTTTTGAGGGATTGTGTCGCAACCCCGCCAAATCTAAAATGGCTGGATCAAATTGACTTCAGACAGATGAGGTAGTTGATGTAATAGTCTGTGATGTGCATGTTAAAAAGGGGGTCTGCTCTAACCCGTGAGCTGTCAAGGTCGGGCAGCGCTGTAAAAATGCAGGTAGTTGTTTGGTCGCCAGACTGAAAAATGTGACCTTGATTATTGACTGTCATGTCTTGTTTTATTGTTGCCCCTTGCCGATTCCACCATAAAACTGTGCTGCGCTCCTCTTTGCATAGACAAGGAATAGCTTTGATTATGCAGGAAACGGACATTTTAAGTGTCAAGATAAAGGTTTCAGACACACACATTTCCACTCCCGTGCTTTTTTTCTGCTCCACATGCCTCGACTTAGTGTAAGCAGAATTCATTTTTGCATTGTGATCTCTGCCGTGCTTGGAGAGGTTGGGACGCAGATGGCAGTTTATTGTTGCAAATAGGCAGTCTCGAGGTTTTACACCTCAGGTCAATGAATGGCTGAGCACAGTAATTTCACCAAACACTGATTACCAGATGTTTTTCAAGGAACGGTGCTGGAATACTTATGAAGCCATCCTGACAGGCCCTTGTAGAATTTGTAATGCAATCATGCCTCTTTCTAATAAGACCAATTAAACGGTAATGGATGCCGGATATGAAGCCAACAACAATAATCGAGATACTAAAACATGCGTGAGTTTTTACTTCCATTGTTCTATTGCTTCCAGCTGGCGTTTCCCCTGATAGCTTTCACCATTAGGTGTTGGGGAGTTGTCTCTTCCACTTTTCTGAATACTGAAGTGATGTTTATTTCCTTTAGGTCTTTCTTTTTGGCCACTTAACAAATTCTTCTATGCACTGAAATTGAACTAAAGTCAGCATTTTTTACATTTAAAACCACCACCATGTTCAACAGGCTTTAAATAAAAAAATAATTATATAAAAACAAAGAGACTGAATAGAAAACAAAAATGAATTGAAAAGACACTTATGACCCTCTGAGTAACCTGACCTGTGGTGCCTTCAAGGTTCTCCTGAGGATGGGGGCAAACCGTTCCAGTGTCCTGTGTGTGGCTTGGTCATCAAACGCAAGAGCTACTGGAAGAGGCACATGGTCATCCACACAGGCTTAAAAAGCCACCAGTGTCCCCTGTGTCCCTT
The DNA here is from genome assembly GCA_016785235.1 of Pseudorhombus dupliciocellatus. NCBI lineage: Eukaryota > Metazoa > Chordata > Actinopteri > Pleuronectiformes > Paralichthyidae > Pseudorhombus > Pseudorhombus dupliciocellatus. The sequence continues at coordinate 1,864,048 of JAFBJW010000054.1, read as the reverse complement.
CCGCTGTGCTCGCAAAGACAATCTCAAGTCCCACATGAAGGTGAGAGCATATTGATATTCTTCATTTGTGACCCTGCACCCCCCGTCATACCGAACACACTGCCTCTAATCAGGGCTTATTATGACTCTTGAAATATAATTGTGAACATTAAAGGGTGTCCATGCTTTCGTTAAACTTTTAACATGTCCTCTCCGTGGCGTAATTAAATGCTGCTGCATGTTTGTCATTGAATACTGATACTTATAAGTGAGGGAATGAACGGGAAGAACAGATTCTAAACTTAAACCTGTTTTTCCAGGTACATCAGCACCAGGACCGGGGTGAGACATTTCAGTGTGAACTTTGCCCCTTCACCTCTTCTCGTCACTTCAGCCTGAAGCTTCACATGCGCTGCCACCAGCACTTTCCCCGCACAGATGTCAAGGTGAAAGAGGAGCTCACCACCGACACGGAGGGCGAGGGCTCCCTGATGGGTGACAGCGGCCTGGCGGACCTAAGAGGGATGGAGGTATCGCCGCTGCACTCGGACTCACAGCAGACGTCCCCTCCGGCCGAGGTGTCCTCCAATCATGTCCACATCAAGGAAGAGCCGCAGGAAAGAGACCTGTCCGTGCTCTCCCCCTTTAGCATCTGCAGGGAACGTCCCAGCAGTAGTGCCAACTCCCTGGATCTACCTGGGGTTGGAGCTGGGGTCAGATCCAGTCCCAGCGGTCCGACCACGGCCTCCCTCTTCAGTCCTGACATCTCCACCAAGACAGCTACTGACCTGCTTATGAAACTATCAGGTGAGCTTTCAATTTATTATATGTATTAGAATATTTAGATATAAATTTTATTAAATATGGGTTCACTCAGACTTAAGCCACTATTTTAATGATGGCTAATCATTAGCTGTTATTATTACTTATTAATCGTTTGGTTTATAGCAGAGGCCAGGAACCTTTAGGCTCAGAGAGTCATGAACGCCTCAGATTTTAAAATGTATCTCCCATGAGAGCCATACAACATGTTTCAAACTAAATACAAGTAAATGTGTGCATCTTATGTAAGACCAACACTTTTAAAGGACAATACATCTCTGAATAGTTCTTAATAACGTTGTTATGCTGTTGCTAAAAGTTCTTCTTACCATGAATGCGACTTGTGGTGCTGCGCGGTTCTGCTATGCGGTCTGGTCGATGCGTGGTGAGCTGAAGCTTTGTGCGGGCGCTGATGCGTGACCATCTTAATGTTCTTTAAATTTGAGAAAGGCTGCTCACGTGCACGCGTAGTGCCAGACATTGTGAGTACTCACACGCTGCAGTGTGTGGCGGGAAGCGCGTTCTGTCTTCGTCACACGGGTTTCTGCAGTTAGCTCGCTGACGACATCACTAAAAGGAGGGAAGTTCACTTCCTGACCTCACAGCGACCCGATCTGCAACGGACCCTTTCGCGCATGCGCACATCGAGCACCATCTTTGATGGCAAAATACGGCAACCCCACTCGAACAAACTGTCTCTGCCTCATCTGCGTTGCCTACACGACAGACAGACAGACACCGCGACATGCAGCCGGACTTCCTCTAGTCGCTGCCTCATAGTGAAGCGGCTTTCTAGTCGCAATGGCAACGGTAAACAGTGACCGTCACATGCTACAGTGGAACTTCAGATAGATAGCTAGATAGATAGATAGATCGACTCGGACCGGACCGTAGTTCCACTGTAGTGTGCGACGGTCACTGTTTACTGTTGCCATGGCAACTAGAAAGCCAGATGCTGCCATCAAAAGAGCCACATCCGGCTTGCGAGCCGTAGGTTCCCAACCCCTGGTTTATAGGATATCAGCAAATAGAAAAAACATTCTATCATGAATCCTGAAAATTACTTAATTTTCTTACCAGTAATCCAGTTTTCAGAAAGGTGCGGATAAACCACCGTCACAGACACACCGACTGACTCCTCTAACCCATAATTGTTTTGTTTATTGTACCATTTTCTCAACTTGACTTTGCAACTCCAGTCATTGCAGTCGCACTTTCATCATAAGTTTTTCACGTCTTCAAAACTCGTCTGTGAAGATGTCTGTGCTGATCTGACGTTGTCTCGCCTTTGCCTTATGTTTTGATTCCCTTTTCACTGTCACCAGAAATAACATTCGTAAGAAGTGTAAACAGTTTTATGTTTATCGTCTTGGGTCAAGCCTGCAGTTTGTCTCTGAGCTGTTTTTAATGTTTTTTTTTTTTTTTTTCAAACAATAGGAGCCTAAAATCTCTGGGAGTTGTCTTAAAATTGTAGTGAACAGACAGTTTAAGCTCCTTACGTTGGGAAATATATATAATTTTATTTTTAGATTTTTCATAGATATTAACACAACAAGCAAAAAAAAAAACAGCATTCCATCTGAAACGTGGAAAAATCATGTCTTTACAATGGTTACAAAAATACCTAAATTTAAATTTAAAAACATGAACTTAAAACACTTAACTGAGTGTTTTTTGAATGTATTTTCTGAATGTATTTATTTTGCCTGCAAGTATTCTTAAAACAATTACATTATATTTAGAGGGGTTTCTGAATCACAACGTTGAAACTTGTGTAGACAGAGGTTGCCCTTCATCAGTGTAACTTATACAGTATACAAGAATATACTGTGAATTTCTATTGTGTGCGGTTGCTTGTGCCACCTACATCAGTACATACACACACACACAGCAGACAAAAGTTTTAGGACACCCTCATTTACCATTTAAATGTAATCAGTTTAAGTGAACTGAATAACCTTTTAATGGTACAAAGGTCAGTGGTAAACAGCCCAAGGTAAAAAAAAAAAAAGAAAAAAAAGTCAACGTTAGAAAAACTAAGACAGTGTGTATATTTTACTTGAAACTAAAATGAAAGATAACGCGATGAGTTTCTGCATGTGTCTAAACTTCTGTCATGTATTAAAAAGCCTCTGTCTGTACGAACATTGTTATCACTACACCCTCTGATGCAGTTTCCAGTGCTATTGGGCAGGAGTAGTACTGTGCTGTCAGAGTGATGAGTAAATAGTTGAGTAACAATGACGGACTGGCAGAAGATCTAGCGAGATAATAACACAAAACATTAGAGAAGAACTAAACAGTATTCATCAGTTAAAGTGCACCACATTCAGCGTGTCTGCGTTTTTTTTTTCATCACTGGTAGCACGGCTTTAATAATTTGAGATATTCCAGTAACATCCTCAAACTGACTCATTTATTGTCACCCGTCTTGTGACATGTCACTTTGAACATGTTGTTTGTGTGTTCAGAATAAGCAACAAAGAGGAGATGTTTTTAGCATAATAACAAATTCCAATCTTAGTCGTACCAATGACTGAGAAAACAGGGAATCTTCTGACCCATATAAACTGAGGCGTCAGTGGCTTCATGCTAAACGTTGCTTTGCCAGTGGTCAACAAACGGGATGATATTTCTGCTGTTCATCACTTTAAGTGCAAATTAGGCTGTAACGGTGCATGAATGTATGCACCACCATGATGGCAGCAGAGTAGAATATGCATAGAAAAAAATCAAGTCAAGTACCAATGAGCATCACCAAAGCCATGACCTAAAATGGAGCATGTACATTGTTCATTACTCATTTTGTCGATAAATGCTCTGGTTTGAACTGTATATTTTATTTACTGACTTCAGTATGTCTAATTAATATCAGATTAATGTCCTTGTCCTAGTGTACCTGTCTCTTGTTACCTCTTGTTTAGCTATATAACATAATGATGCAGCATTTCTGTAACAAAACAAACATGTTGCTGCTCCAAGGTTTTCTAGGTCCAGACTGCGTTTAGATGCATTTCACCATGTTGCAAAATATCAGAGTGTTAGCCTGGAGAACGGCAAGATTGATGGAAAAAGGTTGACTGAGGTTCAGCGCCGGGGTCGAGGCTACGGCTGCCACTCTTCCACTTAATGCTGTGTAATTAGATTGAGATCTTGAGTGAGGATGGGAGGAAAAAACCCTGGGAACATTAGATTAATTAAAAATTTATGCATAATTCATAATTAAAAAGGAATTCATAATTTGAAATGATTAGCGCCCTCAGCACCATCCTGTGACCCCGCCAGGATGCACAGGGATTGGGCCGGCTTAGTTAACTCCCCCTCGATCTCGCACACCCCGGCGCCACATGGATGCCCCCTGGGTTCCAGTTGCACTTCACTCTCAGACTGCAAAATCAAGCCCAGGCAACTCCCAGAGGAGCCAAGATGGCTCCTCACAATGTCAGTCCAGTGTCAAGTGGCGGACATCTTAGTCAGGGCATCATTCAAGGACGACGAGGGAGGATATAAAAAGACAGGGTGAGAGTATGGTGAACTTGAATGCAGGATGATGGGTTTTAATGAATGCGGCTTCTTTGATCACAAAGTTTTCCCTTTGTTGGACGGGGCGGAGTTAAAGATGCAGGGTTATGAAACTGGGAAGAACTGGGCTCAGATCTTGGCGAGACTTACCCATGCCACGGAGCAGCCTGGGAGGGAGAGGTGAGGAAGCTCCTCCTGGGACCTCTAGACTCTATTTCTTCTGACCTCCCTGCCAACCCAGATTGAGTGTGTACACGAGCAGCTCATCCCTCCTGCTTTTACACTGCTGTCTCAGTGCCTCAATCCCACAAGGCCTATGAGGAGGAGAAGGAGAGGGGGTGTATAAAAAGCCGGAGAGGGGATGATAAAAAAAAAAGAGGCAGATAATGTGACAGCCAGTGAGGGAGAGGGAAAAAGAGGTAAAGAGGGAGTTGCATGGAGATCCCCAGGCATAAAAAGCCACTGAACTCTTCCTGACCTCTGACATAATAAGCATATCATTTTTTGGGCTGCCCTGCTTTCCACTGTGTTATACTGATACCCTTTGATTTTTATCCTTGCACGCTGACACAACCGTTAGCTATCCAGTGTGATCCACATTTTGATTCAGAGATGAAAGCCACCGAGGCACTTTGAAATGCACAGCCCCTACCCTGTGCCCAGTGGACCCTGAGTTAATAATGACAGTGGGCACTGCTCACCCTCCAAACGCCACATCCCCCCCCACCCCCCGCTGCGGTGACACAGGCACAACGAGCTTGACCCTGGCTGGGTGTGAATAATTGGCATGCAGGGGGTTGTGGGAGGTGTTGCATCTGTCATGATGCTTCTGCAGTTGTCTTATTTATCTTTGTCCTAGGAGAGTGTCTTGCATGCAATGCTTTGATACAGTCAGATGAAGCACTGGTGGAATTTTAATGCTGTGCATGGACAGACCTGGAGTATTTATATGGGAACACATGTTGTTTCCTGTATTAACGTCTGAATTATCGCTGTATTTGAAAGCACCGTAGTTTGAGCTGCTGTGTGTCCGAGTGTAGAGATGGTGGATGCTGAGGCTTTAGTTTTGTCTCTTTTTGAACACCTAGATTTAATCTGTAATCTCATGTCCCTCGCTCTCCAGCTCTGCATGAGCAGACACAGGCAGGCCTTTTGTGTGTGACCTCTGGTACATACATCCCCACTGCAGCCATCAGTATCACTGCCCAGTGTCTAGCACACTGTCAGCTATTGTTGGGTTCTCAACCTGCCCCACGTAGTCCTGTGCTTCTTCTTTTTTTTTTCTCCGGGAGAAAACAGCAGCCAATTGTCAGAGGGTGAGCAGGCCAGCGTGACAGAGGTGGAAAGCTAATGAAGTTATTTGACGGCAGCCCTGGCCACGGAGTGAGAGGTGAGGCGGAGTGGACAAGCACCTGGCAGCGAGACGGATGAGGCGCGGGAGAGAAGCGCGGCGAAGGGGAGAGAAAGGGGGAAGAGAATGCTGATAGAAGTGGCGTTGGTGGCAGATGTCAGAAGGGTGTTATAACATGAAGACAAACTGATAGCATCGTGCACCCTGAGCCAGGAGCGGCTTTACAGTATCATGAACAAGGAGCTGACATTGGCCAGGGTACGTACTCAACACAGGCAGGAAGCTCCGAGACGTGAAGCCCAGTCACCCAGAGATGCCCATCTCCCCCTCAGATGTGTGTTCACTACTCACTAAGACGATCTGCCACGGACCGAATGCTCATGATGTGATTGTAAAATTCTGGCTGGGGGAAAAAAAGGAGCTGAACAATAAGCCTGGCATTGTAGCCTGAACTTTCCCTGCTGATTCTTTGCTCTTGCTATTTGTTATTGAGCCATCAGCTTGGAGAAATAAAATAAATGCCCATTGGATTAGCCTACTAAATAATTCATGGGCCTCTGTAACATAGATTCTGAGTGGAAATACGCTCTATTTATAGCGACAATCCAAAAGGTCACTTAGTGTTGTGACTTTGTGTGTGAGTGCATGGCCCAGGGTTGTTTTGTTCTCATGAGGCTACAGAGGAGAAGAAACTGGGAACCAGCATGCAGTCCGTATGCACCAGGATTAGCGTATGATTTAAATGCAGCATGTTCACTGTTGTATGCGGCCACACAAAGTGAAGGTTTGACCTAAGTTAGTCGGTAAGTGTGTGTGTGGGTGAAGGCGGCAGTGTATTTCTCTGTGTGTTTGTAAGATGGTGACCAAGTGTGTTGTCCCTGTCTGATCCGACATGGCCCAACACGCTTCTAATTAGAGGACGTCCTTCCAGGTGCTGACCAGGTTATACTTAGCTTGCCCGGTGACATCTGACGGCGTGACATTTCCAGCTGGTGCCGTGTGCGACCCTGAGCCACTGCCCCTGAACTTGAAGGTCACTGAGCTGCCCACTCGCCCCCCTCCTCCTCTCCTCCTGTCCACCGCTCATCCGTTTCCTCCGCCTCCTCCTCCTCTTGAACTACAGCCCCGATCTGCCATGAAGTGGCATTGTGGCATCATGGCACCACACGGGTGGTCAAAACACAAGCACCTGTCCCCTTTCGGTGCCCCGTATCCCCTGTCCCCAAGGCCTCTCTCCCCCCGGCATAGATCATCATTAATCAGAGGGGCCGGAGTCGGCACAGATTGATGATGCGAGCAGGGGGTGGCAGGCCTGTGGCGGTTAGAGATGTTAGGTGAGACGTTGAGGTGAGGAGCCGAGGAGACTGGACAGCAGTCTGCCCAAGAGTGATCGCCTCTCATATCCGTGCCCTGTGTGTCTGACAGAGTGTACACGCTAGAAGGTACAAATAGTTTCAAGTGTCAAGGGTTGTCTAAAACAATGTGTGTGAGTGTGTGCTGCTGCCACAGTAAACTCAAGTTAGTTTAAATCAGTTTTTGAGCTATTATTTATTTGATTAGTGAAGTAGTTTTAACTGCGCAGCTCTTTAGGACCTCGTTGCCTTTGGTGTCTGCTGGAACATCAGCAAATACAGATTTTTATATTTCGGACGCTCAGCATGACTACTACATTTTAAATCACATGATAATATATTCTGACATGAGCAAAAAACCAAATTATTCTAACTTCTGGCTAGTAGAAGACCTGCTGTACTAACTGATGGCCAGCCGTGGAGGGTTTTTTTTTTTTTCTATGTGATGTCCTGCCTGTTAAACTTTGCAATAGCAGCAAAGTTCTGCTCCTCAATTCTGGTGTGCAACAGTCCAAATCACAAGCATTGCCGATACGGCTGCGTCCATATCTCATATGGGATAACATTTGTGATTTTACACACACGCACTCTGCTTCCCCATGTCCGTCCTTCATAAGGCAATACTCATCTAAGAAAAAACTCTGTCTGTATTTCACCATTTTACATTCTCACATTGAAGCTATAGCCTGTGTAAAGCATCGTTTTTAGCACAGTGTGTAGTAGAACGTGCTGAGAGACACAAAGACACGCGCTTGCCCTGCTGTTCTTTTCTTGGCGGCTATCGGAAGTTGCTCCATGTCTAATTATTAATTATTCATCTAAGGCGGATTAGATGTGGCCCAGTTTCTCTTGAAGATGGCTGTTGAGCAGTGGGATGCATGTGACAGTTCACTCCCTAACCCAGGCTACTCGCTGTAGAGATGGCTGATAAGGCTGCAGGTAATTGCTAGCGCGTTCAAGAGACGTACCGGAATAATTTCATGTCCTCCTGACTGAAAAGGATTTGGAAGATGTTAGAGGAGAGAAAGGGAAGAATAAAGTGCACAGAAATGAAAAATACGGAGGAAAAGCAGTGGGAATGACAAAATAAGACGAAGAGGACTTGGGGATTTGTCCCACTCAAGAATCAGAGAGAAGGGCAGCGATGAGCCTGCACGCCGCATTGGGCCCACAGGGTCCTATTGAACACACCTTGTTTCAGTTATTTCCTGTCCTCCCTCAGATCTCTTCCTCTTTATTTCTGTCATTACATTTCTCGTGTCTTTCTCACTACAGCGGCCAACCAGAGGGAGACGCTCAAGTCCCCGTTCCACCTGAAGGAAGAGCCAAAAGTAGAAGAAGCACTGAGCCCCAGACCATCCTCCCAGTCCCAGAGCCAGGTCCAGCCAAGCTACCCTGCGTCTTTCTGCCAGGATGGATCAACAGGGGTCACAGCAGCCGCAGAACGCCCAGGGCCGCTGAAACCGAGGGAAGGCAGCCCGATGGCAAAAAACAGCTTGCTGAGCCAGGACATCAACGTCAAGGTGGCCTCTGAGCTGCTGATGAAGCTTTCAGGTAGGGTGCTTATCATATGGAATATTTCTGCTATAAAGGGGAAACACAAACTAGCCCCAACGTCTCTGCAAAGAAATTAGAGAGAACAAATCAAAGCATTGATCTTTTAAAACCAAAACTACTTGAATGTGTAAAAACTGTCAACAGATACAGAAAGTTCTTGTAAAGAGTGGGCCATGCATGCCCTGTTGTCTGAAATTTGTCTGTTGGCTGTTATGAGTTTCAGATAGGTCAGTACTAGCTCAGGAGGTTAGCAGTACACCAAGGGTTATGTCACAGAAAGGGTTCTGTTGTTTTCCACCATGGTACACCTAACCAAGCTAAAATTGGGGGCTTCAGAAAGGTGAGCAAAGTGTGCCTGTATAGGAAAAAACAAATATGGTGGAATAGATTTTCCCTCTTCTCCCTCTGTTCTAGACAGTGGCTGCAAAGACTGTGTAACTCCCGTGATGATATTTGGGTCACTCGCCTTGACCCTTCATTTTCTGTCTACCCTTCTCTGCATCAAGTTATTTCAACTTTGGAGGAACACGGCTTTTTCCTTTGTTGTTGTTTTCTCTTCCTAAGTTCCTCTACAAAACAAGATGGACAACTGGCAGATCAAGTACTGTATCTGCTCGGTTTATGAACTCATCCCTCATTTTTCCTCCATGATGATTTTTGACTCACACTGTGTCTCAACCTGTCAGTGTCAGGCCACTCTGACATCATCCTGTGCATCATGATTTAGTTCTGCTCCTGGATTGAGCTCGACAAGAATGTTGGTTAAAGTCCCCAGGCTCTGGCTCCAGCTACAGATGAATGAACAAATATTTGTAATATTTTGGGAACTTTGGAATGTAATAGATTTAAATTCAGACAATTAGTGGAATTGTGTGGCCAGAAATTTTGCAATGTGTCTGCCGTATTAAAACCACAACACAAGGAAGAGTCTGCTGGTGGCGCAGGGGGGGCGTTGCTCTATCCGCAGCTCTTCATCCTGTGCCTGTGCATGCGTGTGTGTGCGTGTGCTTCACAGACACCTCACACACCGTTTGGCATTGTTCTCTCTGGGTCGACTGGTGTTCAGAGTGACTCATGCTAGCTGTGAGCGCTGTGGTACTACACGTGTGCTGCTCCACTGCCTGCCCCCAGGTCACGTTTCCCTGTGTGTGTTTGTGTGTCTGAGGAAGACGAGGCTGACATGGTTACTACTTTAGAACAACAAAAAACCAACACAGCCTTTGTAGAAACGAGGAATTGAGAATGATGTGGGCAGTGCATAATTCCTCTGCTGTACTACCCCTACCTATTTTCTTTGTTCAGCCCTGTTATACTTCAATCTTATACTTTTTTTTTTTTGCGCCATTCCCGATCCGTGCACTGACATTACCCTGCCAGTTCATTTGGTCCTCAAGCAGCATGGCCAGCATTTATCCCCTCCCATTTCTTCCACTAACTCTGCAAGGTTGACCTAGGTTAGGGAAAGATGCTGCAGCGTTCATCCATCCACTGGCTCCCTCTGCCCCCTCACACAGTCCTTGGAGCGCAGTGCCGTCAATTGCCATGGCAACAACGGGGGCGGTAGATGGAGAGGGCTGTCTGGAGTGACAGCCTTGACAAGAGTCTGGACCCTCAAATGACCCTGGGGGGGGAGGAAGGAGACAAAGAGGGTGAGGAGGGATGGAGGGAGAGCCACGGAAAGGTCAGGGCCGTTACAGTCACGTGTGATTACGGTCATGAGGTTCAAGGGCATCCTCACTGTAACCTCACTCCGTCTCTTGTTAAAGGTCAGACCCACGATACAATAACCCAGGAAGGATGCTTAAATAGGGAAATCACACAGGAGTGCAGCCGGCGCGTTTTCGTTGTTAAAAACATCACTCGGCTGTGTATTTCGTCATTCTTGCTTGTCGCTACAGCAAATGGACATGGCTTAATTAAATTTCTGCTGCTCATCCTTGCTCAACCACGGCATTGGACAGTCAGAGCAAGTGGGGTTGTCATCATTACTGCCCATTGTGCTGTAATATGAGTTGCATCATCCCTTTAACTAGGTCACTTCTTCTTCTTTGCATTCCCTCTCTCTATTTCTCTCTCTCTCTCTCTCTCTCTCTCTTCTCTTCCTTATCAAACATTTGTTGGTGGCGTCGAGTCGCCTTGCTAACGCTGCCTCCCCCACATCTGTTTAAAACCAGGCTGCCGGTGTCTGGGGGCTAATTACACCAGGCTAAATAGTCCCTGGCGCCAGCGGCTAACGTGTCCTAGCAGATGGGCACTGGTGTTGCAGGGCAAGGGGAACATGGCGTCACAGGAAGGGAGGGGGGAGGAGAGGTACAGGGCCCTAGGTGGTGCCCTGGCAGACTGGCATCGTGTGGGTAACAGCCGCGCCACCCACCCACTCACCATCCAACCACCCTCACTATAGGTGTGAAATCACACTTCTTATTCGCTTAACTCGTTCCTTCCATCTCTGAGGACATGTTACAGGCCCTCTCCCCTCTGCAGCGCTCATTGCAGCTCACGTAAGCTGCATTAAACTATTTTGACCACTGAGGAGCAGAAATGATCTGACACGAATCTGACAGCTGCAAATATTTGTTCTTATGAGGATCTATTTTCTTTATCAGGAAATTAAAGCCTTACAAATGTAGGTTTGATATCAGCAGATGCTTCATCATTGATGTGGGTTATCATCCCCAGTGATAGTGGTTCTTTAATATTCTCTTATTATATTTTATATTATCTGCTGTTAATACAACCGTTGTGTTTTCAATCAGTGAGGCAAAGCAAAATGTGAAAATGTTTTCCCTTATTACATAACATAAAAATGTTGTAACACTTCACATCGCTATAAAAACACTTTCATTAAAACAAAACAGATTAAGTGACAGGAGGATCCACGACACTAAGTCACAGCTGGATTTTTTTCTTTTTGTATTAGCAGCTTGTTAAGCCACGCACGATTTCCTGAAGATTATCACAATGAATCATGGTTCTGAGCTTTAGCAGCTACAGGTATATTATATAGTCTACACCCCCTACTGCCTCCAGGATTCAGTTCAACAGCAGTGCAGGGATTTCCTTTAGTTCAAAACTAGTTTCATTTTCACTTCTCTATTGAAGTGGTTTCAGACAACACATACAACTGTATTCCTACAAAAACCTTTTATTTCAGTTTGTTAAGAGAAAAATATTTCAACTAATTTCAAACAGCCACTTCTTACCAAAAACATCATTGATATTGCCTGCATGTTGTTCTTCTCTGCTTTTGTACCATAACAGTAAAGTTGAAGGTCTGGAAAATATGTTGTCTTATGATGATATCTGTTCTGTTCGTCATTCTTTGAAGAGCTTTCTTCAAAATTCCATAAGATAAAATTAAATAAAGAAAGCATTTAAATAATAGTTATAACCTTACCTTCACATTTGATGCTCAATGGTCATATTACATTCACTTAAAACTATTCACTATTTACTCAGAGTGGCTTATCACTGCATTCTGTTCAACTATTCATCATTCTAATTCACAACACTGGTATTACGGTACAGTCTGACTTTATGTTAAGCTCTACACAGCTCTGACAGTGTCCTCAGCATGCCCCCTCAGTGTGGCCGCTCGCTGACCTCTCCTACTCCCACCCTCCCTACCTCCATATTCTGTCTCACCGGCTCTTCATCACAGCCTATAGTTCTATTTACAGAAAGGCAGAATCGATTCTTTCTGTACATGTTTGTTTCCTGGGTGCCTTTATTTAAAAGATGAGGAATGGTTGACAGAAGCAGCTGCTGTCTCGTGTCCCTGACCTTATATGATAAGGTTTGAGTAGCCTCGGCTCTGCCCTGGCTTGTTCCAAATGTTTTTGTTTAGGACTGCTTTATAAGGGCCATCTCTGGCTCCTTATGGGCTGTTTATCACGCGCGTCACTCTGAAGTCGGATGTAGCTGCAGTTTGCAGCTGTTGGAAGGCTGAACTACTGAGAGTGAGCTGGTCGAGGATCAATTGTAGCAGCAGCAGCCTGTGAAGTCTGCAGGCAAGGCTGCTGTGGCTCCCACATGACATGCAGTCTCCACACTGCAGCCTTTGAAGCGCCTGAACTCTTCACCCCTGTCTGAGCAGGTCGACCAGAGAGCAGGAGAATAGAGAGATCGAGAGAGAGAGAGAGAGAGAGAGAGAGAGAGGATGGTGGCTGGGACAGAGAATAACAGAGCAGGGAGAAGGGTAGACTAGGATAACGGGAGGGAGGAGAGGTGGAGAGGTTGTCATTTAGGCTCTATCCATTCCTCATCCTTCTGTCCTCCTCCAGCTCATCACTCTCATCCTGCTTTCTTCTTTCCTCTCTTACCCTTGGGTGTTCTTCTTCTGGCACTGTTTGCCCCCCCCCTTTGTCTCTCCCTGTGTCGGCCTCCCTCACTACCTGTCGATGCTTTAAACCAAAGCAGAATATTCACATTGCATGCATTCAATCACTGATGGTACGTGGCTTTTTGGTATTATAGTTACAGATCTTTTTCTTCCTGCTGTACACTCTCAGGGAAACACACCATCACATCCACAGTGATTCAGGTAGACACCAGAGGTCATGAATTTGATCACCTAAAAAAAGGGAACGTTGCACGGAACCCAGTCACTTTCATTTGACTCAGAACTTGAGGCGCTGCGTCTGGAGGTATGTGAAGTGCTTTTAGAGCAACTCTGGATCAAGCTCACGTTTATAAACACAAGTGTGCAACATGGTGGCCATTACATACCTAATGGAGCTCAAAGGCGCTTTGGCTGGAAACTATTTACTGTACTCAGTCAAAGGGTCAAATTTGGTCAAAAGATTTAACCCACTTAGTCCAAACAGATCTAACATTTGTTATATTAGCGACGCTCACGCTGTGCTACAGAAATGGGATCTACGTGCGGAACAAAGATGTATTGCATGTGTATTTAACCATCAAACCTGCACTTAAATTAACGGGAGGTTGAAGCAATTCACTGTTTACACATTTTGGGAAAATAAGGAATAAAGCCCAGAGGAGTTTTTCATACAAAGTCTGAAAGATTTGATTTAAATAGAACAATACACCCCAGATGGTCAAAGGAGACTAGTGTGGGCGTTAAAGTAGTAAGTGACATTGGTAAGATAAGTATGAAAATGCAAGTTTCATTGGACATTCATAGGATGTTTTTCCTATTGTCAGACACGAGGACAGGAAGCTGAACTCTGCTGAAGACTGCTATTCTACAAAATCAACATTGTTAAAATGTAAATTAAAATATATGTTACTATCATGGTATGGGTGTCATGCAGAACTTGATACACTGCAGTTAAACTTCTTCCCCTGAATAAGAATCTCTGTTGGAGGAATTGGAGCGAGACTGACGGTAAAGACGCACTGTGATATTTATTGAGAAAGGGCACAGGCTCTTTTGTACACACACAGACACACGTTCCTCCTGACCTGATTCACTGGCCTAATGGCAGCTGGTGCACCGTTGAAGACGCTTCTGCACCAGAGGAAATGACAATGAATGCCGCACAGACCAGTGACTGTAAATATAAATAGATGACGCATTTACACCCTCCCCCCAATGAACTGAAGTTAGGCAAAACATAATCTGTGGTCTCAGCCAGGCCATGAACACATTTCAGTAAAGTTACTATGTAAAAGGTGTGATTTTGCTGAGAGTAAATGTATTTAGATTTTGCCTTGCAATCATGAGCTACGTGGGCTTTGAGCAACTTAAGAACAATAGCGTGTAATTGACGAGCTCCATCGCGTGTTCTCACCCTCCAACATGTCCCAGATGCAGGAGCGACCATTTTGCTTTAGTTAATTTCAGCTGACAGGAGGTGCATTCAGGCCATCAAGGTCCTGTCAATACCTCTGCCCATCCAATCGTGTGTCAGCCTCAACTGCTTGGTGTTTAAAGCATCCAAAACTAATTAAAATCCAACCTAAAAATGACTGAAAATCAATTTTTGGAAACGTTTCTCTGGCGGAAACTTTAACTGTGTCCTTTCCAAAAAGATGGAGGGGGTCGCCATGCCCGGGGTGTGTCAATGATTGTATACACACTCACACACACACACTCACACACACACACACACACACAAGCAGGATTCAGACTATGTTTACGCCTTCAGTACATAAGGTCACAACCTTGTACAAAAAGCCATATCTAGTATCACTGTGCGAGTGAGGCCATGCTTTCATTTTTTTATTTTGTGACAAGCAGACTTTTGATCTGGCCCTCTGTGATACTTTTAATATGGAGCCGCGTGTTTACGATTAAATTCTTTCTCTCTCTGCCTCGTGTGATCTCACCCTAATGGCTCTTTGGGATGTAAGCATCTCTCCCAGCACTGCGAGCTTCTACAGAGTACATACAGTGCAGTGTCCTCTGGTGTGAGTGCGTGTGTTTTTGTGGGTGGCAGTGTTTTTGCAGCTCAGCAGTCTCACTCATCCTCCCGTGTTCAGGGTGGTGATCCAGTGATCGAAGCTCGCGTGTCCCTTGGTTGACCCTTACAGCGCGGTGCCCCCTACCCCGCTGCCCTCCTCCCCCTCCGCCCTCCGCCCCTCCATCAGCCTCTTCTAGGTTACTCTTGGCCAACTCTGGCCACCTGATTAAGGGATTAGTGGGGCTGATGGTTGTCAGTGTCCCCACATGCTGGCTCCTACCAACAGACCAGCCACCTGCACCTAGGGGAGGAGGGTTGGTGGGGGGGTTTAATCTTTAAAGCATCCACATAAACAGTACAGCACGCTCATGCCGAAGAAGCATGTTCACATGTCCACACAATGTCCTTTGATTTCCATCTGGGTGTCTCTCACTCGCCTTCCTCAGCAAAGGAGTGGAGACTGTAAGGGGAGGGGCGGTAGGGTTAGCGCAGGGTTACTGTCTTGTATCTCCCTCCCTCCCTCTCTCCCTCACTTCTCCGGCTCTTCCAACCTCCCCCTGTCCCTCCTACTGCCCCCGATGCCCTGCCAAATTCATATATCCCATAATCGTGCTGAGTCGCCATGTCAGCAGCACTGTATCAACTGCACTGCTTTGTCTTGCCCCCGCTTGTCACCACAGAGACACTACCCCCTGCCATCACTCCAGTCAAAGATCAGCTGCCTTGGATGTAGGGATGCTAAAAGATGTCCAAACCACGGTTTATTTATCTTTGCGACATCACACTGCTACACAGTGCTCACTGTAGTCCTCTTTTTAGTGTTCTAAATTTAGCCATTTGAGAACCAGTATCTGACAGCTTGGTCATTCTCTGCATTAAGAAAATGTAGCCTGTGTCACAGCTTTTCCTTTTTTTTAATTTTGGCCCTTAGTCTTGGGTCTGATTCTCATATAAAGAGTAAAGTGTTTGATTCTGGAGTTCTGCTCGGGACATTCCTCACCGATGCAATCTCCCTCTCATCTATTTTTAGCTCGCTCACCTTTTGAACTTTCACACAAAGTAATTCACCAGATGTTTTTTGAGTCTAATATTTATATTTATTTAACCCTACCTGGAATCAAACACTGCACCACACGTCCAGTGATCATAAACATAGCAGGCATGGCTGCTCAGATCACATGTAAAGTGTTGCTGTTAGCATCATTTCTGTTTGCTTTAGTGACCTACATGAGCTGCTGGAGCCTTTCCCATGCGACTGTGTGACCTCCCGGTGGCCCCTTGCCCTAATACTCACACAGCGAGATGCAAACCGGCTCAGCTCGGCTTTAGAAGCACTCTCATGCGTTGGCTGTAATTTGGATTTCCCTTTTTTTAGATTCAATTCCATTCATACAGCATCTTTGAACATTTACACTGGGTGCCACCAAGTTGCTTTAACATCTGACTGTTTTGCTTTGATTGTTTTTGATCAGACCAATAGAGAATATTCATTATCAAGATGCACGAGTAGAAAAGAAGGATGATTTATTTACTCCCTCAATCTGCCGAACAGCCCACATGAGAACTCCAGATCAAGGATGTAAGGATGGAATTTTGAGTCCAGTATCAGACGTCATCCTTGCACTTGCCAGGGACCGTCTCCAGCGATGGAGAGTGACACAGATTCCCCCTTCTTGTTTTCCTGTCCTGATGTTAGCATGCTAACCAACTAGCCCCTGCCAGCTTCCTCTCGTAATACCACTTTGTGACAGATTCAGACATGAGAGGATGAAGAAGAAGTGGTGCCAGGAGGGTGTATTTTAACCTCTTGTCTTAACCCTAACACAACGGAGACTTAAGCTCTTGGCAAGTGACCATTATTACCACCACTACCTGCTCCCAACTACATTAAGGAAACAAAACAGGAGCCAGCACTGGTGTTGCTTTATTTGGCTGAGGTTTGCATCTGATAATCTTAAACCATTGTGAATGCTAACATTCACTATAGCATTAGAGGTCGTCTATGTTACATTAAAAACAATTAACATGACTCTATTTCATTTAGTGGAAAAAAATTAAATTTTTGATAGAAATTTCTAACAATGTTATTGGTTGTATTTCTGACCACAGTCTAACCAGCTTCTTCTTCTTCTTTAACCCAACTCTGCAGAGAACAACAAAGATGCCCAGTACCAGAAGGTGAAGGTAAAGGCGGAGCCCATGGAGGTGGACCCGCCCCCAGCAGAACTCACCCCACCAGCCTCTCACCTGCTGGCCTTCAGCACTTTAGGGGCGAGTGAGAAGAGTGAGCCGATGAGCAACCTCCCTGAGACATTGGCCCGTCCCCAGAAAGATCTCTTCTCCCAGGACATATCGGTCAAAATGGCCTCTGAACTACTGTTCAAATTGTCAGGTATGTCCCTACAAGAAGCATATCACTGTCAGGCACATACTGTTCTCTGAGCACACACACACACACACACATCCAGGCACAGCGACATGTCATCTTTCCCCCTGCAGCACTGTGGTATAAACCTTGGACAGTTGTGATGCTTGACTATAAAACCTACATGTTTCCATTTCCGTCCTCTGGAGGCTCTGTAGTAAAGCCAAGGATATATGACATGTAATGACATCCTGCTTTTTACCTGTATGGCCCTGAAAATGATACTGGGCAGCAGACAGCTGTTTGTATTGCTAGATTAAGACAGAGCTTTGAGGAGCATCCATCGCACTCCCAGAGGAAAAGCCCAGATGTGTGTGTGTGCAGGGTCCTGGCTTGTGACCCCGGCTCTGTCCAGCCTCTGATTGCTTTGCTTAAACGCTATATAGAGAAACAAGCTCATGTAAAATTGTCTTTTTCCTCCTCTTGCTCTTGTACATATTCGCAGATTCACACATTGACAGTCTTTCTTTCCCACACACTCTTACACACTCGCACAAGGCCCCTTGGGGAGTGGTGTCTGCACAAATGCCCCCACTCTCCCCTCCCTCCTCTCTCTCTCTCTCTCTCTCTCTCTCTCTCTCCCTTGACTCGTTTTCAGACATGCCGGCTCAAGCACACTTGGCTGCACACGCTCTCCCCCTGCACTTCCCCTCCTTCCTCCCTTTACATTTCTCCCGTGCGGCATCTCCATGGCAACGTGGAAAGAGACCTCTGTCCTTGGCGAGCAGTGTGACGGAGTGGGGTGTTTGGGGAGGGGGGTGGGGGGGGTGGCTTGGTGGGTTGAAGCGAGGGGGCAGAGGATAAGAAAGGTAGAGAGGGCACTGGGGTTACACAATATGCCCACCCAGGGAGACCAGGGCATCGCCAGCCTGGCAACAGCCAGAACTGCCCCCTTAGAACTGGTTCTGAATGTGAAGGGGTGGGGGCTGGAGGGGGGGGCTGGAACAGAGTGGGCTGCTGTCACACAATGAGCAATCAATATGAATTACCCAGAGCAGTAGGACCTCAGAGACACATCAGTGGCAAGGTCGCTCTGAACACTGAGATGGTTGCAGCTTTGAAATTCACTTCATTACATCGCCTTGAAACTCACACACGGTGTCATTCTCTGGCATTTTGTTTAGTGCTCTTTGAATACTGAAATCCAATGGGCTGCACTAACAATAGCTGGCCAACTATTAGTAGCAGGGGCTGATTGTACAGTTCTTACTTTACCAGCCACATAGAAACCTCTTAAAATCTTTTCTATTGGAGACTCGGCCACCGGGAGAAACAGCGGCATACGTCAGTCCACCATTTTTGATCAGCCTCAGGGAAACTGGTGCTCAGGTAACTTGCTTGGCGTTAGCACCAGGTGGACCTCTCTGTTTCCCTTGTACAGTATGGGAACACACACTCCATTTCCACAGTTGCTTTGTGTTAATGGATCATACAGCTTCGACTCAATGTGTGGCTGTGACCCTGAAACAGGCGCAATCTCAGGTGCCAGGAAATAGGTGTGAACACTGCCCGCATCGTAAAGCTTGGAGCAATGCTAAGCTTTTTCAGGAAACACAAGCAATCAACACTTTTGACTCATTATATAAGTGTTTTCCATAAAATGGCCCATGTTATACCAAATAACCTACAGATGTCCAAACGCTGGCTTCTTTGTTACTGTGGCCACAGCAGTGTTTACTGCCGATAAGGACGCCTCTGGGTGAAGGGGGGCTGGGTGTCACACGCTCACTCTAAGCGAGTGACCAATCACAAAAGACCGAGCCAAATGACCAATCAGAACAAACGCAGCTTCTTGGCAATGGGCCAAGGTTTAAAATGGACCATTTCAGGCGGTGGTTAACGGAAAGCGTTGGAGCCGTGGACAATATGGGACGAATAACGTGTGTTTTGAGCATCGTAGCATGTGAACCTATTCTAGTATACACCCCAAATTAAAATTATGAACCAGTAAATGGCCAAAATATGGGTACTTTAATGTGTATTTGCTTGATTTACTCTCGCATTTTATGGCGGAGGCGCCCCAGCTCACCTGAAATAAAGAGCGCCTCCGCTAATGTTGGTAGGAATTATACCATTTTTATGAAATGATGTTGAGCACCAGCATGCATGTGATTCGCTTCAGCAAGTGACCGATTGATCACAGTACGACGGGAAAACACAAAAGTCAGAGAAAGTAGGAATAAACAGCCCACAGCAAGTCAGTTTAATAATCACAATGCGTGGACACATGGCTTTTATTTATTCCTCTTAAAGGTCGGGTTAGGAGGAGGTTGATTGATTTGCTGGCATACCTGTCTGTCTCTCTAAGACCATGGCTGAAACAGAGACATTAGCGGGAAGTTAGCAGGCAAGTCATTTCACTTTAAAGTAGTGAAGTATAATACTGAAGTTAATAAACTTCGTACATGCTGATGGAGTTCTGCACAGACACCACAGCCAGTGGTCATGCTGTGTTAGATTAGGTGTTTCTAATAGTGTCCCTGCTGACATTCGAGAGCCACCAGGCACAGACACACACGTGTGCCATCTGGGGAGTCCAACGCAGGTCTTAAAAATGTTTTCGTATTCCTATTTCGTAAGTGTTGTTGGGCGAACTTTTCAGCCCACAGGTCGGCAGACCCACCGGAGAGACTCCCACCACTCCAGATGGCCAGCGCACCCCTGCTGGCACAGCAAACCTGTGTCTTACTGGCCGAGCTAACATAAAGAGATGCAGCCACCAGCCATATACATCGTCTTGGTGTTTGTCCTACATACAGGAAGTTTGTTTGGAAACTTACCGACTGACTACAAACTTCAACTGGAAGCTGCCCATGTCAAGACAAATGTTCTGTCACAGCTGATAGGACTAATTATTTCTATAGCATGAACATCTATTCTTAACACTATTAATATAAAATATCATGACCTTATTCCTACAGTGTTCAGCAGCGAACAGAAGCTTCTCAGATGGTAGAGTTGTCATGAGACTTGATAAATCATGAAAGCCACACAATGACTTCATACACCAAACGTGGTCATATACTGGGGGGATGTACAAACAATGCAGTGATGGGGACGCGCCGGGCATCCCCTTCAAAATCTGTTTTGAAAAAAGACATTTTCTTGATGCATTTCTTGTCTGATGAGGGATTTTTTTTCTGTTTTCAGAAAAAGTCAGCAAAGCCAACAACCACAAAGACAGTAACATGGTGGGAATAAACAGGTGAGGCCATTAAACTATTTGTGTACTTCTAGAATTGCGGCCACTTTTACATTAGTGTTTTTAACTGCGTGTGTTAATATTATAACCTCTCTGTGTTCCAGTCCTTTCTTGGACGAGTGCTTCAGACAATCACCCTTTAACTCGCGCTCCAAGAGCTCTTCTCCCGCAGAGGCCAGCTCCTCGACCAGGGCAGTGTTCCATGGTAAGCCTGGTATAAAACACACGCACAGCTGGTCTCCAGAAAATGTGTTAATACTCGTCTTGATAAATGATTAAAGCCAACCTAAGGTGTAATAACCATTTAATTTGGGTGTGAAAATGTTGTTTTAAGTCTTTTGTATACTGTGCATAGACTGAACATTGTGGTTTGGACTACTTTCTAGTAAAAAAAAAAATCTTAAATGCAAATTGGAAAAGAAACTTATTATAACGCAGTGGAGCTCATTATACAGAGTGCTTGAACCGACCCTCCTCCCTGGACAACATGACAACTCCCTCACTGAAGCTTTGCAGCCAGGTGAACTACACATAAAGACATCAATGTACACAGCCGCTACCAACCACCCCCAACTTTACACGGTCTCACCCTCATCTTTGGTAATACCCCCCCGCCCGTTTCATATTAAGAGCTCCACCCGGCCTATCTGCTCTCTCACGCATTTCCCCAACCTAAAGGCCTCTGCCCAGGGCATCCCCTGTCTCTCCCTCCTCCCCCCTCTGCTGCCATTCCAGAACTTCCTCCATGTTCCTTTGGCAGTGAGAGATCCGGAGGTTAATTAGCTTGTGCCAGCTTTGCCTGTCCCTCTGCCAGTTAATGAAAATCTGATTGGCTTCTGGGTGTCAAGAGTGTCCTGAAAGTTAATTCGCCCAGCCCACCTCCTTTTCCCCGTGTGTGTTTAAGCTTCAGACCAAGCCTCTGCTCCTTTTCTTTTACTGTTGTACAGTTTTATTCTGGTCTTTCCCACACATGCCTCGATCCTCAGCGTGTCTCTGTGCACTCGTTTTAACTGTTTACCACAGTAAACAGCATTTCTAGTTGCAACTGACTTAATTGAACAGATTTTCTGGGCATTGCTTTATAACATAGCAAACACAATTGCTTTCATGTGTAAACAGTTTATTTAAAATATAAGTCTTAACTATTCTAGCCTCGAGTACCTGCAGATGTGTTGTCTGTATATTTAAATCCTGTTCAGGGTTGTATTGAAGCCCCTGTGAGTGCAAAATAGTTGTTAACACTCCTTTTATCCTCCTAGTGCAACTGGTAATGATCTCCGGAAAGTCGGTAATCTGTTCTTTATTATGGCGAGAGGAGCATTAGCCCAACAACCACTAAGGTGGGCTGATACTAAAAAGTGTAAGAGCATTTCCATTAAGTGAGAGTAGAGGTTTAACCAGCTTCTCCCTCCAGCCCAGAGTTTATTTCAATTCTTCATTTCTTATTTGTGTCCCTCTCTCTCTGGCTCTAATAACACTAATTAAGCCATTACCCACTTCAAGGCCCACACCACACCCTAATTGGCTTAATCATCAGTGTGTTTGCCAGGTCGTGGCCCCGAGTCCCTGCCATTTGGCTTCCTGTCACCTTTTGTGACCAAGCCATCCCCTAGTCTCTCATATGTGCATCAGGGCAAGTTAATTCTTTTATAGCTTATTCTCAGAATCTGAGCCGTAAAAGGTCTCGGGTTCTTAGAATAAGCTGTGCCCAGACAATGACTGTGGGGAAAAAAACCACAGCGTGAAGGGCCGGTCATAGTCAAATACTGTCACAGCAAGAGGCAGATCCTTGCTAATGCAGGAGGTCGGGAAGTTCACAACCCGCAGGTTGACCAAGGTCGCAGGAACCCAAGTTTGCTGACACCTGTGACACCTTTTCCACTCGCACAGAGCGACAACATACTCTCTGCTGATTACTTATTTAGTTTACAGACATGTGCTGATACCTAGGGCCTGGCCTATTTGCATGCCTTTACCATCACACAAACACACACACATATGCCCTCACTAACCCCTGTTACAGTGGTGCGTCACAGCTCTGCCGCTCACAGGGATCATATGACAGACTTGGTTGAATGGTCAACACTTGAGCTGCAACTGTTGCATTTTTCCGGTATCGATTCATTCGATTTTGTTTTTTCTTTATTAACCAATTTTAAACATTAAACATCAGAAAACAAAACAAATGAACAAAGATATATAACAGAATCAATAAATTCTTAAATCAGGAGAAAGCTCAGTGAGTGAATGTTTAACATTTTTGGAAATCTGTTTAAATGGTTTAATGCTAAAACAAACAAAATGGTGTGTGATTTATTTTTTTCTCGACTGATTAAGCAACAAATTAAGTTAAAACTGATCCACCACAGCTGCCTCTGCTCATTTCAGATTCCTCTGGTCCATCTCTTGTATCTAATGTTCCAACAAATACACAAAGTTAACTTCTTAAAAAATATCATTTTGTGAGTTTGGGTTTTGTGTTGAGCTCTCAGCTGTACATCTGTGGTGTCCCAATCGTATACTCCCTCCGTACTCTCTGACATGAGTCTAGAGTAGGTGGTGTATTGTGAAAAAGGATTTAGAATTATTTTATTTATTTTATATATTTTTAGAAAAGTATACACATTTTCCATCTTCAGATGACACAGTTTCACATACAGCAAATCTTTCATGTGAATTAATCTATGTTGCATTCACATCCTGGGGTTTAATTGAAAGCAGAAACTTTGATTCTTCAGCGACTTTCAAAGAGTTAGAAAGCACGCTCAGTCTCAATCTTTCTTTGGCCACAGGACTGTGATGGAAGAGGAGGTGATGTACAATAAAAGAGAGCGAGAGCGGGGCACACATGCTGCAGGCTTTAGAGCAGGGGTGGAGAACCTCTGGCCTCCGGGCTACAAACGGCCCACAGGACAATTCATAAATACAAAAACAGCAACTCAGAACAGAGATGATTCTTTTCCCTGCCATGAAAGAAAAGAGAGCAGAGAGGTGGTAAGACAAAGGAATCCTATGGCTGGCTCAGTTCATCACAGACGGTGAAGAAAAGTCTATGTCAAATTTTGCCTTTTGCAAATAAAATAATAGATAATAATATTATCTTTTAGTTGAAGCCAAAAGCTAAAGTTAGCTAAGTTGGTGGGAGCCACTCACAGCGATGACACTCATGTGGAGCTTCATTATTTCTGGAAACGGCAGAAGCAGCTCTTTTAAGAGACGACGTATGAATTCACACCAACATTCCAATATTCACATCTTCACGTCCTCATGTAAACAGGACGACATCATTCAGTTCCCTTTTTGCAACAACTGCTTGATGACAGGTGCCCTGGGCTGTGTTGTCATCTAAAAGGATACGTGGTGCAATTCCATTAATCCTCCCATCTGAAACCAGAGACTGGATCTGTACATTTATAATACTCCTTTAATATTCCTTTAGGAAAAAATGAATGAAGAAAACAGGAATTAAAGATTGTATCACCTGATGATCTAATTAAAGAGGAAACGAGGGTGTTCCTGTGGCCCGGTGGTTAATACAAACACCATCTACTCTAATCACAGGTGGTTCAGACCTTTGCTACCTTCATTCTCTTCCTACTACTCCTTCACAATACCTTTTTATAATGTGTAGAACTACTGTAAATGTACACAACAGTGTCCATCAGTATGTGGGAACACACCACAGCTTACACATCAATACATATTGAACTGGGGCTACTTTATTTTATAGCAGCTTGACATTGCAGCCTTCCTTCCACCTGCAGATGCTTTTATGGCTGACTGTGTCAGCAGTGACTGATGAGTGTATCTGCGTGTGTGTGCGTCTGTGTCCAGATTCAGAGAAGGATGATGGGGAGCCAGGGAACGGGATCGCCCAGTGGAGACTAAACGAACAGCTCTTTCCCTGTCCGGTCTGTGGGAAGGTGTTTGGTCGACAGCAGACTCTTTCAAGACATCTATCTCTACACACAGGTAAACACACACACACACACATACCATCATTAACATTTCTTTGTTGGGGCATGGACGCCGTGTCTGAGCTTGCTTGTGCTGGCCATGATAAGTAAATAAGGTTGACTAGACTAGATTACCCTAACTTTAAAGAGATTACTGCCATGATTAGCCTCGCTGGGAAAACTGCCCTACTAATTACCCTGATAGAAGGATGTCTCACACACACAAACATAACTTCTAACACAGTTGGTGAGACTTGCTGAGGATGAAGCTGTCCGCTCTCCAGAGTCCCGATTATCGTATCGTGTTTTTAAACGTACGTTGCCTTTGGTCCCAATTGATCCATCCTATTCTATAGGCGTCTTCAGTAATCCCTCTCTCGGTTCTTATTAGGAAAGAAAAGAAAAATGAATTGAATTTCATCTGAAGTAAATTAATGATGGATTTAGAAATGAATGCATTCTAGTTGGGGATGAGTAGACCGAATCACTAAGTGCACAAATGGAGACTCGTGTTTAAAATGCCCCCACACAATTGGACATGCTCTCACATTTTGCGCGCACACACCACACAATACACACACGCCATCTGAGCGTGTTGGCTGTGAACAGCTTGGCCACACCACAGAGAGCAGAAGCAGGGGCATATGTCAGTGTGATGGTCTTTTTGGTTTCCCCAGCGACATAAAGGTTGCCTGGCTTCATGTCCTTGGGGCAAATGGGGTGTGTGTGTGTGTGTGTTGGTGGGGGAATTAAGAAGATGTTTTATTATGTCGATTGGTTTTAGGATAAAAATTGAACCTTGTGTTTTTGCATTGAATTTTTTTTTCCGGTTGAATGGTAACGAGGTTCTGAGCTGTTTAAAATGTGCCTGTTGATGCGTCGCATCTTTAGACAGCCGCCGCCTCCTCGTCAATTTTAAGTCAATGTGCTGACTTAAAAGTCATTTTTGAAAAATACCCAAAGATGGACAGAGAGAGATTTATACATTTATAGTGGGACGAGTCACCATTTTATTATTCAAACTCTACCTTTAGGAGTTAAACAAATGGCTCTAAGCAACATTCTGCGATCATCAAAGTGATTGTTCGACATCCCTGAATGAAGGAGTCGAAGCACAGAGATTCTTGAATTTATTTGTAGGATATTGCTCCAAAATCAGGTGAAATTATGTTCAGACACATCTCAAATTATTACTGTCTTGTGACTCAGAAAAGTAGATTTTTTTCTTCCTCTCCTCGGGATCAGAGTTACCTCTGGGGTCAGGGGCGGGCGAGGCAGGGTTGGGTCTAAAGTAATTAGGTTTTAGCTTGCTTTAAAGGCTTGGCGGCTGAGAGCAACTTAATGAAATATCATCTGCGGTAATGTTTACTCTAACCCGGGTTTCTGCGTCTGTGTGTTGTGTTGCAGAGGAAAGGAAGTACAAGTGTCACCTGTGTCCTTATGCAGCCAAGTGCAGGGCTAACCTCAATCAGCACCTGACCATCCACTCAGTCAAGCTGGTCAACACGGACGCTGAGCAGATCGTCAGCGCTGTTACAGCCGACTCCGCCGAGCGCAGGAACTGCCCCTACTACTACAGGTAGGACGAACCGGACACAACCCCACTGTGACCTCGACTCCGTGTCAAACCAGAGTCTGATCACAGCATTTTGGATCAATCCCTATCGGAAGTATGATGTCCAATCAAATCCTCATCTGTTTCTCCATTTAATTGAAGGACAATTAAATGGAGAAATAATTGTGTGGCCATGGAAAAGTACAGGAGCATTCTAGGAAATGTGTTTATTTCACCCAGAGTTGAATCAATATCACGCTCATTATCTGTGTGTTCCATTTGGATCTACACTCAGCAGACATTTGGCTTATTCAACTATTAAAATTTAGAGAAACATTTAGCTCAAAGGTTAAAAAAGTGAAAACAAAACTGCTTTATCTCATTGATTACACATTATATATCTTGAGAAATCTTTAAACTTAAAACTGTAACTAAATACTATCATAGATAGTAGTACTTCTCATCTACTTCTTGACAAGAATTCAGGTGCATTTGCCTGTATAATTTCATTTTATAAAGATGTTAATCAGCTACAAGGCATTTAATAATGAGTGCAAACATAATGTCACACTAAATCTGACTATCCCCCCATCTCATTCTCACCATCTCCCTTTTCCCTCTCTGTTTTCCGTCCAGCTGCCATGTGTGTGGATTCCAGACGGAGCTGAACGCCCAGTTTGTCAGCCACATGTCGCTCCATGTGGACAAGGAGCAGTGGATGTTCTCTCTGTGCTGCAGCGTCTGCGACTACGTCTGCATGGAAGAGAATGACATGAAGAACCACATTAGTACAGGACACGCAGGTACGCGTTCTCAGACGTGGATTGGCAGCCCGGTGGTTCAGAGTGACAGCATCGATAATCGTCCTTATTACACAACACAAAGACAAGACATCAGCATCACTGCTGAGAAGCTGACTCTAGAACATGCTAGGATTTATAATTACCTTAAATGATAAGCAAACAAAAAGTATATAGTAACGATGCAAGGTTCTCAAACTCGTCCTAGAACCCCAGAAAAATGATTTACTCTGAGTTAAATGACTCTCACGTGATGGAGTAGAGCTCACACGTCATGGCTGTTGTTTACTGCTCAGAATAGAAATACGTTGCATTATTAGGACAGTGACACATTTTTCTATTGTTTTAGTGCGGCACTCAATCATTGTGCAAATTTAAACAGCGAGGTTAAGAAGCTGTTTTTCAGCTTTAAGCGTTTGGTGCACTGCAGTTTTTTGTTTTTACAGACTGAGAATTTTGTCTTTTACAACGTTTTTTGAGAGAATTTAAATTACTTAACAATAATCAAGATGAAATCTACCTCCCCAATTGTGAAGGACATTTTTAAAAGACACGGAGCACGACAAGGATGCGCACGGCATCCCTTCAAAATTTCTTTTGAAAAAAGACATTTTCTAGTTTTCTCGTGTTTTTTTCCAGCCAATCATCAAACTACAAAGATATTATGCCAAATTAGGTTTAATTCAAGTTTCAGGTGCACAGCTGAAGAAAAGAAGTAAAGACTAAAGCTGCTTCACTGTTCCAACCTGAAATCTGAAAGCATCATCAGCAAGGCCCCTGTGAAGTGAAGACATAACCATGTAAAAGTAATTTGCACTTGCTAAACACACAGTTCAGTAGCAGTTCAGAGGACACAGGGAGAGGCGCACAGCAGAATTGGGTTTCACAAACAAGCCTCCTCCTCCACTCGACCTTCTCTGGACTTTTAAAGCTGCCGGTCTGAACCTCTGGTGGTCGATATGAGTGTTTTTGTCTAAACAGCTTTGTCTGGTTTATTGCTGACGTTTTGTTCTTTTGCTGGTCCTCACTGTATGTTTGCTTCTTCAGTGGATGTGTGGGTGGGTGGGATTGTCCGGCCCAGAGAGCTGAGGGGTCTTTCAGAGGCCACAGTGGCCTTGTTTATCTGAGAAGGTTGGCCCTTATCGTGCCTGAGGGGGAGAGAAATCAATAGGCCTTGGGTCCTTTGGAGACAATCTGGGTTTACGATGCCACTGTGGCCATCTTTTAAGTCTCTCAGCCAGGCTTGGCATTTATCTCAGTCTCACTCAAGATGGACGTCACCTTCTTTTTTCTTTTACAAACCTGCGCTGTGTTCTGCATGTGAGGATTGTTGCAGTCAAGCCGTGTTTGTTAAAGAGTGTAACCTCAGCAGGGTCAGGTGGACGCAGCACCACTTAGAGGCAACCCTTACAGACTGTAACAGCCTGGTTATCTGGTCAAACGCCTGGACACGCCCAGACGAGCGACGGCAGCGCTCAGCAGGTGTTACAGTTCAAGCAGACCCCCTGTGAAGTGCGGACTCTGCTCGGGGAAAGAGGGCTGGTTGGGTGCCCTTCTCAGTGGGGGGGTGGGTGGTGAATTATGTGACAGTATTCCTTAATATCTGCCCCTGAGTCCTCTGCAAGACGAGACCTTTGTTTCTTCGTTTTGCTTCCTGTACCATGAATGCTGCCGCTCGCTCTCTCTTTCTCAGGTAAAAGAGGAAATGGAATATTTTTTAGTTAAGGTATATTTCAAGGTCGAGGCCCACTGGCTCAGAGCAGCCTCCTTTTTTTTCCCGTCTTTTGCTTACATTCGGTGGCATTAACCTTTTAGATATAGAAAGAAAAGCCAAGTAGATGCTAAATACTGCAGCAGCGGAGATAAAAGCTTCCCCGAGATGGCTCAATACTGTATTCAGGCTGCAGCTAAGACTGTGCTGCCAACGACCCCGGTATATTTAGATTTGATTGAAGCCAGTAAATCATGTCTTCTTTTACTGAACGACTCCTTGTACCAGAAATCAGGAGCATAGCGTGTGTGCATTCCTGTATTTTTTAGCCTCTGCCGCATGTGTGTATTAAAAAGATAGGTCAACCATTTCAGGCTCCGTGCAGCCTTTTCTCTTTCTCTCTCTCTCTCTCTCTCTCTCCTTTCACTCCCTCCTGAGCGAATGCCCTTTGTTGCGCTGTGCCCCGAGATGCTCCCGCCATCTTAGCTCCTTCGGCCATGACCCGCACTCCTCGCCCCCTCTTGCTCACCCCCCTCCCTCGTCTAATTCCCTCTCTTCCTGGTGAATTGCAGACTTAGAGAAGGGGGATCAATAAAAGCACACTGCATCTTGATTGGACTGGCAGCGGGGCCTCAGTCAGAGCACATGACTGTCGAGGCTGCCTGCTCCTCTTCTGTTTGTGTGAATGTCAATGTGTGATGCACATAACGATGAGGGACAGATTTCTGCTGGTGTTTTTGAAATATCTCTCCTCTCTGTTTTTCTAAAGATTTGGAGTTGATTCAGTGTATAACATTGTCTTTCAATTATAATAAAAAAAAAAAGCTTTCTACCTTTTTCTGTCCTTTTGTCTCCAGGTCTAAATTCAAGAAGTCCCCTCAGTGAGACCAAGAGCACCTCCTCGTCCCTCTCGGCCCTCAGCGATTCGCTCAACAGTTCGGAGGGCGGAGACCTCGCCCACGGTAACGAAGAACTCAAGAGTCTGCTTGCCCCGCCCTCCTCCACTGGCAGCCAATCCAGCTCTGGAAGCCACTCGGGATCAGGAACCGAGGAGAAGTCTGACAAAGGCAGGAAATCGTTTTTCATTTTATTAGTTTAAAGCTCAAGAAAAACTTTCTTAAAGTGGGTAATAAAAGAAAGACAACTCTTTATCTGGACTTTGCCTTGTAGTTAAAACCAATGAGGTAGGAGATCGTCCGGGTCGGACTTCGCAGAAACAGAACTCTTGAGGCAAGAGGTGGCACCTGGGTAGAGCTGCCAGACATGAACACTTAGCACCAAAAGCTCTCTGATCTCATCTGTCCAAGCTGACTTTATTTGTTGGCGTCCCCTTCATGTGCAACACCTGTTTTTCATTCTGACATCGGCAGTTTTTGCATCTGTCGCTTGTTAGACGCATCATCAACATGCTCGCTCAGACATCGTGGGCTCACAGAACAACCCGTGGATAAGCTCAGACTCACATAGTGATTCAATCTCTGAAAACAACTTGAGATAATTGCGTCAGGGGTTATCCAGGGTCGACCATGGAGACTATAAATGTAGAATAACAGTCAATCCTGCTTGAGTTGTAAGTTGAAACAGACTCTGCTTAACACAATCAGAAACCCTAAAATACTCGGACTCTGTCCTGACTCACCCCCTTGTCGTCTCGCCGCCCCCTCCAGCCTTCGAGTGCGTCTTCTGCAACTTCGTGTGCAAGACGCGCAGCATGTACGAGCGGCACCTGCAGATCCACCTCATCACGCGGATGTTCGAGTGTGACGTCTGCCACAAGTTCCTCAAGACGCCCGAGCAACTGCTGGAGCACAAGAAGTGCCACACCGTCCCCTCCGGAGGGCTCAAGTAAGGAAAGCAAGTACAGACAGAGGTTCCTAACTCCGCCCATCCCTCCCCCCACCCCCTCCCTCACCCTTCACCCGTACTCACCCACACACCAAAACATGCACATTCATAGAGCCATGACACAAGTTAATATTAAAAAAAAATTAGATTTGGCTTCATTTGATAAAAGGAAAATAATATTTAATTTAATATTTAAAAATATTTCAGGCATTCTCTTCAATGCATCATTTTGTAAAGATTAAACATAACAATTATATTTATTTTAATATTTCACCAGAAGGCAGATTTAATCATTGTTCTTTTAAATAAGAGCTTTATTTTTTTGATGCATTAATAAGGAAGGTCTGTTTGTAGAGGATTTCTCGTTGCGTCCTGAATCAGTTAACCTCACTTCAGTGTTCGCCGTCTGCAGCCAGCACACCAAACGATCCGAGCCGGAGTCCTGTGTTTCTCTCTCTTGTCTCTTGGCAAGTGTAACTTATTAGACAGTAGTCTGTGGGTTTGCAGTGGCTGCTCTGAACATAAGGGAGAGGGGAAAAGAGATGGAAATTGGCTTCCCCTCAGGGTGTGTTGTTCCATTGCCCACAGCTAACAGCCATGCCAACGAAAAAATATCTGATAGAACCTACGTTTCAGAACCCCCACCCCCCAATACAGAGCCTCTGCATACTCTACTGTGTATTATGTAAAATCTGTTGGCACATGAAGAAAGCACTCATTTGGAAGTGACTGCAGACGGTCTCTTCAAATGTCAGATGATTTACATTTGTAGCATCATAGGCGGGACACAGGCGAGCCAAACAAACCTAACGCAGGTTTTAAGGTGTCAGACGTCTCATGCACAGAATCAGAAGCTCTTCAATACATCCAGGTCCAAATGTAACTCAGAGCAAAAGATCTCAGCCAAGACCCGATCGCCTTCTCGTGAAAATGAAAAATGATTCTCTAAAAAAACAATACTAACTTTGAAAACACCAAGAGAAGGAAAGGAAAAAGGAAAGGAAAATGACACAACAAATTCTAACTTCCAGATACGCACCAGATTTAATTGCCCGTGTTCCATTCTTCCTTTGGTGAAACCATAAAGATAAACTAACTAACAATGGTGCAAACAACACCTCCTTGGCTTAGAATAGATATTTTTAGCTGTAGTCTCCTCACATGCTCCCCTCCCCATCTCCATACTCAGTCCCTCAGGAGCCTTTGTTGTACTGTGACACGTTTATGTCCCATTTCAAGCGCACGTAAAGCCCATCTGTTGACCTCAACACCCAAAACACACACCGATGATGTTTTTAGTCTAATAACAATGACTTCTCTCTCTCACACACACACACACACACACACACACTCAGGGTGGGTTGGGGATGAAGAAAAGCTCACACACATGAAAACATCTTTTCTAAAAGTTGGAAAAATCACATGTAGAGCATTTTTGGAAGGATTCATTTCCAGTGACACCAACCATCTCTTTATTTTCCTTTGAGTTCGCATTCAACTCCAGTCCGTGCATTTGCAGAGCCATCGAGTGTCATTATGGTTATCGCCTCATCTCGTCACAAACAAAGATCTGTGTTCTGCATCCTTTTTTCTGTGCGGTCATCAGTGGAGCTAGGATGTTTGTAAACAGCATTTCAATAACCAGTGTCAATAACCAGGAGCGCTGCCCTCTGCAAAGTTCCACTTCTGCTGAATCCACCAGTGCTGTAGACAACAGACACACAAACACACAAGGAGCCCCATCACGGCCCACAGATACTCACACAGCGTGTTAGTCATTAATTTGAGGACTGGCGTTTTAGTGTGTGAGTGAATAAATAAATGTAAAGGAGGGTTTGTAACAGTTTTTAATGTCTCTGCTGTCTGCTGTGAATGTGATTGATTTCTTTAAGGCAGCATTTTAAAAGGGAAATAAACAGGTTGTGGCTATTTTAGATTCTTTTCATTCTACAGAGGAGAATAGCGAGAGCTCCTTTGATATTCTTTGTGCCTAATTCCATGTCTCTGCTGTTTAAATCTGCACGTGCTGATGACATGTTCAGGGTTTACACCGGCTCTAATTTCTGTAAACCACATTTATATATTCCCTAAAAACCAGCAGGGCGGGTTTGGCCAAAATGTAAAAGTTAATGGACGTTAACAGCACATTGACTCAACTTTCCTGACCCCAAGTCCGGAACAAGATGTTTTGTCCCAGTCTGGCGTGTGTACACTTGAGCAATGTGAAGTGTTTTTCTATATGTAGGAGTGTGTAGTGTGTAGAAAGGGAGAGAGGGCCTTGACCATTTCGAGGTTTTTCTGAGGTGATTCTGTTCTGCAGGGTTTGTGAAGCGCTTTGGGGCCCAGAGCAGATGAAAGGTGCTATTTAAATGTAAGTGCCACTCCATTCCTTCATTTCCCTTCATGTCCTTCTGCTCCGATCCCTTCTCCAGCCTGTCAACCCCTCCTCCTCCTCTCCCTCCCTCCCACACATACACACATACACACGCTCACACACTCACTCACTCACACACACACACACCTCATCGCCTCAATTCTGCCATCATTAAACTGCCACACATACCACCATGAGCACACGGAACTGTACATTAAATACATACCTTTTCTTTATCTGTCCTCCTCCTTTTCATCCTTTTGTGTTGATCTCAAGTTGTGTCAGGTTATTGTGAATGTTCCCTTTGCCAACGACTATCTTTTGCTTGTGTGTGTGTGTGTGTGTGTTGCATCCTCCCTCTCCTCCTCCTCCCCTGCTTCCCCTCTTGTTGCATTGCCCAGGTGCCCTTTCTGCATCTACTCCACCAATCGTCCAGCGGCCATGGAGTGCCACCTCAAGACGCACTGTAAGATGGAGTACCGCTGCCGCATCTGCCAGGGACTGTGGCCCGACCAGGCTTCACTGGAGGCCCACATGCGCGGGCACCGCCTGGGCAACCACTACAAGTGTGAGCAGTGTGGCTACTTGTCCAAGACGGCCAATAAGCTGATCGAGCACGTGCGTGTGCACACGGGCGAGCGGCCCTTCCACTGCGACCGCTGCTCCTATAGCTGCAAGCGCAAGGACAACCTCAACCTGCACAAGAAGCTGAAGCACGCGCCGCGCCAGACTTTCGGCTGCCAAGAGTGCCCTTTCACCACCACTCACCCTTTCGTCTTCAGCCGCCACCTCAAGAAACACCAGAGCGGAGGAGCGGGGGGACTGGACGAAGGCTTGGGAGGAGAAGAGGAGGAGGAAGATGAGGAGGTCGGGGAGGAGGAGCTGCCCTTCGAGGGAGCATCGCCAGGGGGCTCGTCGTTGCAGAAGAGTGACGAGAAGTTCCTGTTCAGCGGAGGAGGAGGTGGAGGAGGAGGAGGAAGCAGCGGAGGGAGTGGGAGTAACAGCCCCCTCATGAGTCTGACAGCTTCCCAAGCGCTCCAGTCCGTCGCCCTGTCGTTCACGCTGGGCAAATCCAAACACCTGGACGGACACAGAGGCCCTCCGCACCGCTTGGTCGGCGCCAACGGCACCAACGCCACGAGAAACCCCGGCGGCTCGAGCAGCGGCAGCCCTTCCCTCTATCTCCCCTCCTCCCGCCACGTGTTGGAGCAGTACAGGAACTGCGACCGGGCGCACCTGATCCCCCTCACCACCCTGTTCACCCACAACAACCGCTTCACATTCCACTCGCCCCTCCACTCCAGATGGCGGCCCGCCACATCTCCTCTCCTCTTCTCCTCCTCCAACTCGGCCTCCCTCTCCCCCTCCCGCTCCCCCGCCTCCCACAAACACTCCTTCCTGGCCTACCTGGGACTGATGGAGAGGGCCAAGACTGTTTGACCTCGCCCACCTCCTCCTCCTCCTCCTCCTCCTCTCCTCGCCTGCTCCCTCACTCCTCGGACGCTGCCGTGAATGACACTTGACCACTGCAGCGGGAGCAACATCTTTTCCAATCAGACCAGCACAATAAGCTGGACCAGACGAAACTTATTAAAGAAAAAGAAGAAAAAAAACATTTATAAGAGAAAAAGGCTGTACATGCTAAAAATGCATTTATATCAAAAAGCTGCTTTTCTTATCAGTTCTATCGATTGAATTATTACTACTTCAGCTACTACTCTCTATTACCTTTTTGTTTTCTGTTTTTAAAAAGTCTGAATGACCTGGACCCAGTTGCATTACCTAAGGAAACTAACATATCTCAGTTTTATAGATATTTTTTCTTTAGTCGTTTGATTGAAAAAGACGAAAAACAAAACTTGCAAGAGCTGCATTTTAGTGCATTTTTGTCTACTGCTATTATGCATCGGAATAGCATGCCTGTTTCTGTGTTTCAACTAGCTTTGACGTCGTTAGGAAGCTAAAGTCGAGATATCTTCAAGTGTTAGCGGTGCGACCGAACCAATGAAACGGCATGCTTTTCATTGACAAAGGCACGTTTCCAAAGCAACGCCTCAAACCACGCACTTACCTTATTTATCAATCTTGTACATAGTTTTGTAGCCCCCCCTTCCCATCTTTTTGATTTCTGTTGCTCTTTTGTATAACAGTGAAACCATGCGATGCATCGCTACTGCCTGATAGCACTTCTGTCTCAGAAGAAATCTCATTTTGAAGGGTTTTGTTTGTAAGCTAACAGAAGAGTAAATAAGCTGTGCTGATGTAAATATTCACATCTGTAAATTGAATATATTCAGAATGACCCAACGACAGTGAGAAATGAGTTTATTCCCAACAATTAGACTTAATATTAATGTAAAATCCCTCTTCTGAGACCAAGTGGATATCGGCGCAGGTCTGCGTGCAGCACTGTGTCTCACGCACCTGTACCTAGAAGAGATATATGAGATAACTGTTTTGTGGAGGTGACCGGCTCCGGGTCAGCGAGCTGCCCACAGCCGAGGTCACCACAGGCCGATTCAATGGTGCTTTTTGGAGCTTTTTGTAATTTTTTGTGTACAAAAAAATAGAAAAAAAAATCTGTTCCAAAATGACTTGAATGAATGTATTTTTGTTTATGTAACATGGAAACAGAGGCGGCGCAGAAGTGTCCGCGGGGACGTCCTCTGTGCTGGGAAAGGCGGGAAAGTCGGTGTGTTTGGTGGCCTTCTGTGTCTTTTTCTTTGGTTTCTCTCGTTTTTGTTTTTGTTTTTTTTTTGTCATTTTTACATTTTTTACTGAGCCTTTTACATCATTATAAAACGTTTTCTACTAACATTCATGGAGCGCCTACCTATCGGGATAGAAGAAAAGAAAAGCCCCTGTAGGTGCGATGCTGAAGCGAAGCCGGTACTGCTCGATACCCTCCTTCCTGTTGACCTTTTTGAGTTTTTATTGCACTTAACTGTAGCTACACTTCAAAGCCAAAAGCACTTAAACCTTTTCTTTTCTTTTTTTTTTTTTTTTTTTTGTTTTAAGTGCAAAACTTAGACCCACCGCGTCGCGATAATGTGAAGTCATCGCTGGAAATGACTCAATCAAACACATAGACATTTCTCTCAGTGCAAAAGGGTTTACCTCTGTACAGAGCCCCTCCCCCCTCCTTCAAAGTCGGATGAGAAACAAAACTCTGAAGAAGGAATGGAGCATTTTAAAGAGTCCAATATATTTAAAGGCTATTACACTGTTCAACATTAAATTCAACAAAAGCTGTAGGAAAATGTCGTTGGCTTTTTTTGCCGGCAGAGGCAGTTTTTTTTTCTCCGCTGACCCTGAGGGGGGTGGGGGAGGGGGGCCTCCATAGCCTCAGTGAAAACCGGACAAAGTAAATTAATACAAATTGCATGAATTAGACAGTGGAGGTTAAGCTCTCCCTGGGAACTCAAAGTCCCAGGCTAAATTGTGATCGCCAATTTTGCACAGTGCTGCACTTTTTGATTCTGAGAATATGTATTTATCCATTGAATGCTCAACAAGCAGAGTGTGTTGTGTGAGGTGGGGCAGCGTAGTATAAGCGTTTTTATTTTTTGGAAAAGCTTTACCCGTCATCAGTCATGCTTGTGTTCCAAGTGGTCTTCAAGCCAAAATCCCTCATTTGTAAAAGGGGTTGATTCTTTGTCATTTTTACGTTTTTGTCTATTTTACTCATGTGTTTTGTTACAGTGACTCGTTGCTTTTTTTTTTTACTTAAATCTTGTCAGAAATGTTGATTGGACAGTAAACATGACTTGTCAAGACCAAAATGTAAGTGCGGCAGGATGTGATGTTAGGATTGAATCCGTCACGTCCTGCTGAGGAGCGATGCCTCGATTGTCTCCCTCTTTACACTGATTGTTCCTTTTTACTCGGTCAATGCCTGGCATGCTGTCTCTGGAGTGAAAGGAGCATCCCTCCAACACACACGCGCACACTCTCCTTGTACTATCTATGTTATCTTTTATACTCTAGTGCCACTTGGTGGAAGGAAACCACCTGAGACTTCTGAGAATGAGTCAAACTAATTGTCAGGGTCCACGAGAAGACAGAAGCTGAAGAGAAAAAACAGGAATGTGTCCACTCTTGACACCTTTTTAAAAATGTCTGCCTTTTAATACGTAACGTAATCACGAATGGCTGCACTTCGTTTTTGTCTCCCGGGTTTGCGTGTAATGTTAAAAAAGGCAACAGGGCTCTTATCCATTAAAAAAACAAAACAAAAACAGTATTCTTTTTAAGCACTTATTCTGTTTGTTTTGCCCGACGGCGTGCAGCACAGAGACGTTCTTTGTTTTCAAAGCTTGACTACCTTTTCGGCACTTCAGAGTACGCATGACATTGCCCTCGCTCTAGTTCTCTTAATTCTCGCACTTAATTGTGTTTAAAACTAACTCCCTTGGTTGCATTTAGTTTAGCATCAGCCTGCACTGTCCTACAATCAGTTAGCTTTACGTTTGGCTGTGTTTCATGATTAGAAAAAGGCTCAGCTCTCGTTTCTGTTGGCACTCGGTAAAGATTGGTATGTGCTGTATAAAGCTTTTTTATTACTCCATTGTTAAGGCTGTACAGGGTTGTGACGATAACTGGTAAATAGATCATTTGTACTTTTTCTTTTTTTTTGGGGTTTTGTATTTGTTTGTTTTTTTTTTTATGTTTGGCATTATTTTATGTTCAACTTGCCAGATCTAAATGTAACAGGATTTGAAAGTAAAGCTTACATCAGATATCACGTCTGTTGCCTCCTTTCTGTTCATCTCACTGCTTCGCTGTGTTAAATACATGAGCTTTAGTTTCATTACATGCTCCCTCGTACAGAAATGTACCAATAAATCAACCAATCTGTTGATGAATTATTAGAAAGCAGACAGTGAAACACGACGCACTTCCAGCTACTCAACTAAGAACGTGTTCTCTCTCCTGCTCTTTATTTTAGTTTTTTTGAGTTTAACAAGCTTTGGTTTCCTTACAAGACTTCTCACTGTGAGCTCTCAGGTCATGTGATGAGAGTTTCTTATTATTCTTTTTCCCAGATGCAATTCAGTGTTGACTAAAAAACCTTACAGAAATGAATACAAAGTCACGTCATTAATGAATGTGAAATGTGACGATGCAGGCATGTTGCACTAATCGTTATTTGACTTGATGAGATGATTCTGTTAAATAATTAAAAATGTTCTTCCAACATCCAGCACAATAAAATCCAGACCAAATGATATGAAATAGTGAAATGCATTTTTCACCCTTTTTAAACAGGTCAACAATTTAAATGTTAAGTAAATGTTAATTTTAAATTTGTATCATTTATTTCTACTTAATCACAAATTACAACATTGTGATAAATACGCAGCATTTATAAGATAAAACACTTAGGAGCCAGAAAGGAGCAAAGGAGAAGAAAGGAGAAATGGAAACCTACAAATCAATGAAAACTCCATCTGCTGAAAAGTGAAGCTGTTTTCCGAACAACAATAAAACAAACCTAAATTCCTCAGTACACATCTCATAAAGAAACACAAAGGCAAAGTGAACGAAACGTCAATAACGAGAGAAGATGTAAAAAAAAACAAAAAAAAACTGAGGTGTTTCAGACCAGGCGTCGTTCACGAGTTAAACAGAAGCGCTGATCAGCTCTGAGGGACGCGGCGTCTTCGTCTAATTCCGAGCGGTGGCGAGCCGTCATAATAATAAGGAATAGGATCTGTCATGGTGTCGAGCTGGTGTTTTTATTAGACCGATGGGAGGTCTCTCTCGCTCTCCTCTCCGTGTTGTAGTAATGAAAGTTACAGCACGTTCTCGCCCAGCCAAAGGTTGGCTCTGCCTAATGAAAACAGATGAAGCAGAGATAAAGTGTTTGCTGACATTAAGGGACTCATTTATCACCGTTAGCCCCCGAGCTATAGAACACCTTGGTCTGGAGCTCTCCTTTAACAGGCCCTGCCTCACAGCACCCTGGTGGCACGCTGCAGCCTTCCTGCCACTTCAACGCCTCCATCTCTACCTCCTCTCTGCCTGTTTCCCCTCGGCTCGGCTCCTCGCATTGTTCTCGCAGGACATTTTTCTGTTTGCGCACACGTGCTCTTGTCCGCCGGGTTTATGTTGGCAGCAAAAGAAAATAATGGAATTTCAAAGCGGCCGTATCGAATGTAAAGGATCTGACGGAAGTCGCGGGACCCACGTGGGTTCAGCAGCCATCCAGGGCCGGATCTCTGCCGTGGAGGGGCCGCGTGTGTGTTTTCATCTGGCTGCTCATCTCGCCTGAGTATTAATGAATCTTTTCGGCTGTGTTTAAAGCTGCTTAATTAAGTTCAAAGCGGCGCTCGGGGCACAGCGCGCCTGCTCAGCTGACCTCCCTACGAGTGGAAGTGTTGATTAGGAAGTGAGGAGACACGCAGGCACTGCAGGGGACGGCTATTGATTGAGAGGATAGAAAAGCTCATTTGGATTTTCTGATTGGAATATCACACTGTACGCGGGGGCTGTTTTTCTTCGTTAGCCCAGCAGAACAATAACGGCTCGGCTGCTGCCGACGGTTTGGTGATATTGTCGACTAAGTGAGAAATTTCTGCGATAAGACCAAACGCCGGAGTTTTCCCTCATCCCAATAATAGCCCTTCACCCCGGCCCGAGCTGTCTGCACAACGTCGACCTTTCGACACCACCTCACGAAAGTTGGCCGCTGTCGATCGATAGCGTGTTAGCTTTTTGTTTGTAGGTTCAGGCTGCCTTGGCTTTATTACAGCTGCTGAGAGTCATGGGGGAGTCGTGCGCGGCTTTGTGAGAGAGGAGCTCCCTCTTGTTTGCCAAAAGTGTAATCCCGCCGTGACCCGCCGTGACCCTGCCCTGAGAGGAAAGCTGCTTAGACAGAAGTGCGTGTCTGTGGGAGCTCCCAGCTGCCCGGCCTCTCTCTCTCTCTCTCTCTCTCTCTCTCGTTCGTTCACTGTATATACATCTCTCCATCACACCCTCACTGCTCCTCTTCTATCATCTGATGTTTACCTCCTCACTTTCGCTGTCATTTTTCCCTTCACACACTTCACTCAGCGTCTTCCAGGACGACTCCTCCTCCTCCTCCTCCTCCTCGCCGCCTCCTGCCTGCACCTTCGAGGTTTTGAGTCCGTGATGGAGCCGGGCCTCGGTTAAGTGGAGACAGATCTCCTATTTATTTTCCCCAACAGAGAAAATAAACACGGTCCTGCTGTAGACCTCCTCTCGGACCACTGGTGTATAGGAAGGCAAAAATGAAGAATCACCTCCAATCAATTTGGCGTGGGATGCGGCGTCAGACTCCGCTGTGGCAGCTGGCTGATTTGTTAAATTTTTTCCTCTTCTTGAAAACAAAATGGCTTGGAAATGGAACATTCAGTCCCCAAAAAGTTGTGGAGTCTGAGGCAGAAACAAAGACGTCACAGCTGAGGGGCGTCTGGCAGCGCGGCCCGGTTGGCGTGTCACTCGCCGCTCGCAGTTGGGTTGGACACGCATGGCGGGACATGTATTTACATGCATGTTTGGTGCCCAGCCCGGGGCCATGGCGTCTCCGCCTGCCCGCCCCCCCCCGCTGCGCCACTTCCCCGTTCTCTAGGGTGAGACATCACTCGGCGGGGGTCAGCAGAAATCTGATCAGGAAGCACCATGGGGGGTGTTTGGGGGAAGGGCGGTGGGGGGATTACCCACAAGTCTCTGGGGCCGGCATATGCAGACTTAGGGCAGTCTGAATCAGCAGGGGGGCACAGATCATACCCCCCCCCCCATCGGCTGCAAATATAACGCGAGGCCTCTCCGACCGGGAGGACAAGCACATCATGGATGAGAGGATGAGGAGGGGAATGGTTCAGAGGAGGACGACGACGGTGTCTTTGAAACAGATCGGACACAAGGCAGCCGACTCCCCGGCTCCTCTGTTACCATGGCTCTCAGTGTCAGGCACAGGTTACGTGGTTTCTATGGGTAACCGTCGGCGCTGCACTTCACCACATCTCCTGCGACACTGAACCTGGAGACGTCGCCCAGCGTCTCACCAGTGAAATCTCACTGAGACGTGACAGCGCAGCAACAGTGTGTGTGTGTGTGTGTGTGCCAGGATCTGCAGACGCTCACAGAGCAGTCCAAGGTCGAGCCCAAACTCATCAGCCTCCTCTTTTCCCGCGGACGGAGTAATGAAGTCGAACGATGACCCGCAGTCGACCCTGGGAATCTGCAGCAGGGAACACCGACCCAGAGACCAATTATTAAAGAGAATTATTCAAACGGAGCAGCCATTTATTAATAAACATCTGAGTCACGCTGAGAAAAGCGGCTTCGCCGCACTCAGGGTGATAAAAGTTCCAAAGCGGCTGCCGCCACCTTAAATCCTGCAGGATAATAAGCTCCTCTTCCTCCGTATCCTAAAGATGATTTGTGCTGAGGGTTGATTACAACCTGGTTAGCTCTCCTAATTATCTTGTGCACTTGAGCTTTTAATGATTTCCATGATTCAATTATCCCTAACTGAATTCCTGTCTTCAATCAATTAAAGCCATAGCTGCACACTCATCCATCTTCCAATCAGGGGCATGAGGAATCCCTCCATCCATTCTCGTTTGTCAGGAGAGTGGGTCAAACAAATTAACAGGGATCGCATCCATCCATGTCTTTCTCATCTTTTTCTCCCAACATCTTCGAAACCTCCTTCCCCGGAACTCGGCGTCCTGTCGCCTTGGTTTATCTTTGGATGGCGTGTCCCCGCCAAAATAAAACGAGGCACTGTTTTTGTTGTTGTTGTCGGTTTGATCGGCGGCTGGCGTCCTGTTTGTAGTTGCATTGCCGCCACCTCCTTCATTTTGTTTTGTTGCTGTTCTTCTTCTGTCGGAACGAGTGATTGGAATTTTTTTTTTTTTACTTATAATAAACAGGAGCGAGCGGGTCTCCAGCCACCCTGACCTTTCATCTGCACAAACAGCTGCTGTGCCTGTGATCCCGGCGTGCACTGCGGAGACCTGGTCTGAATATCTGAATACAGCGTCGTCTTTTATCTGAAACCCTTTTGTCCTTCTCGTCGTGATGCGGGACGCTAAGGTGAGTGATGGGGGGGGTGGGAGGGGGGGGTGGCTCAAGACAACACAGGCACTTAAAGACACCAACGCCCACTTATGTACATAAACACACGCATTTTGGCGCCATCTGCTGGAGCCTGCAGAGACATGTGGGAGGAATATTAGTAATAAAGTTAGAACAAAGCGAAGGATAAGAAATGACACCGCCCCCCGTGACTGCAACTGCACACTGCTCCAGTGAGATCAACACACACTCGCAGCAGATCGGTTGTTTCTGACAGATAACCGAAGGCATGTCTGACGGGTGAAGGCAGCCTGTTCAGCCAGTTCACAGTCGAATTAGAGGAGGAAGCCGCAGCAGCACAGAAATGGTTGCCAAGGTGCCCAGATAGTCATTTAACCCTCATTGGTTGAAAGGGACGCCGAGGGCAGCGCAGCCTTTTCACACGCTGCTCTTTCCGTCCCTATTATCTCCTCTGTCTCATCCCTGCAAACCTCCAATATGGTTTCCTTGAAAGGGCTCCGCATTCTTTTAAAATGTAAATACCAGACTGTGCTCTTTCTGCACAGGATGGAGCCAGAGATTAGGTTGTAATGTTCCAGCACCGCCGACCGTGGCTCGCTCTCTGCAGCAGCATCATTCAGCTGCAGCACAGCGCCGGGGCGGCCGTGGTCACATTTTAATATTGGATTAGATCAAACCCAGAGAAAAGAGCCACTAGGCTGCAGCGGCCTTGTCCGAGCGCCCCGCTGTCGTGGGCGCAAAAAGGCGAAAAAAAAAAAAAAAAAAAACTTGAGCAGTTTTGCAAAGAAGAATGGAGCAAAATTGCTGTGGGCAGATGTACAAGACTGATTGAGACTTATCCACACAGACTCACTGCTGTGATTGCCGCCAAAGGTGCATCTATAAAATACTGACTTGAAGGGGGTGAATAATTATGCAAACAATTATATTTCTTTATATATTTTTGTTTCATTGACATTACTTTGTAGAAATTTGTTTTCACTTTGACATTACAGATTTTTTTCCTATAAATTTTTGTGTTAAAAAAGCCAAATTTTATTGACCATGATTGATTTATGAAAGCAACAAAAGTGTAAAACATCCAAGGGGGTGAATACTTATGATAGGCACTGTATATGCTCACAAATCATCCCTGAGCATGTTTTTTTTTTTTTTGCTTGATTTCCTCCGAGTTACTGACCCATTAGATTTTCCTTCTTATGTTTATACACAACATACAGTAAGTTTAGATCCTCAAAAGGCTGAATTCCAACCAAAATAAAAACTGTTTTTGTAAGAACCGTGGCTCTTTGAGGGATATTTATCAAGTTTACCTAAACCTTAAAATTAAATCAAATACGACAAACTTCAAGTCAATGAAATTATGAAAATTTTTTTTTTGATAATTATCTTTATAATTGTAATTTTCTCGGACGCAAAAACATGAGGATGAAAATTTATACGACACCACTGATAAGAATTCAACAGCCTCTTATTGTGTCGGTCTCTAACGTTCGTCTGCATCTGTCTTTCATCTTCAGGGTTAATTGAAAAATGGTTTATTTATCCACACACTATTATATGTTCAGCTTAATTTACCCAGGATGCATGAATTTATAAACAATGTTTGTCCATATATCCGATGATGTGACGCTGCCTCGTGTTCACTGGTTGTTTTCTTTGAAATCGATCTCATCTCAGCGTCGGCAGAGTGACCGTTGAAATAATGACTTCGAAATAGAATGACAGTTCAAGATCCAGTTCGTTTTACGTTTGCTGTTCCACACTAATGTTAAACCAACAGTGTCCCTGAGACACCTGCCTCTACGCCACGTGCCAGAAAGTCTTGCGTCTGGCTGGCTGGCTGGCCGACAGCGGCCGGGCCAGTGGTCCGGTACGGTCCAGTGAGGTTGGCACTGACGCCCCTGCCCATCTGCCCGAGTTGACACGTCTGCTCCCACGCCACTTGTCCGGGAGGACGAAATGTGCTGCGGTCTCCTGGCAAAGTTCCCTGAAATGTCAACCTGGCGTGACAAACCCACGCCGGCCCCTTGGCCCCTTGCAGGCCCGGTAATGTGGGGCATAGCCCTGGATCGCACGAGGAGCCAGGAACATGCCACGGAAACAAAAACTGCTGATCGACTACCAGGGCGCCACCATCTTGTCCGGGGTGGACAGAGCTTGTACGGTCAGGTAGAGGATCGCTGTTCTCATTACTGGCCGTGAACCTTACAGAGCTCATTAGCTGATAGAGGACGGCCGGACAGGAAAGAGATATCAACGCGCTCGGATCCTCGGCTGACGCCATCCCATCCCATTAAACACTCATGAATGAGAGCAGCTAGCTTCCCCTCCTCTCACCAGCCAAAAACAATGGATGCAGGAGAGGAGTAACACGCGGAACATATTTCCTCTGGTGCGAGCAGATGGTCTTGGAGGTGCTGGGGGTCTGATGTTGGCTGCCCGTGTTCTGCCGGCCCCTCAGGGCAGCAACTGTGAGTGGTCATTAACACAGGGAGCAGGCCATGCCAGGGGGGGGGGGGGGGGGGGGGGGGGGGGGGGTAGCTGTAGTTAACAGCCACCGTCCAAACCCGCCTTCTCCGGAGCTGAACAGGACCAACTACGGCATCTCCACTGGCCGCCGCGGCTTCAGAGGGGACACATCACGAAAGCCCCTCAGAAAACCAGCCATTGTTGGGTGAGCACAAAGGAACGGAGCGGAGGAAGGTGTGGTTCTCCTCCTCCACTGCGGCTCAGCGTTCAGTGTTTCTGGACCCGAGGTTACGGCGGGGGGGGGCTTCCTGGCAGTTATCCA
This sequence comes from Pseudorhombus dupliciocellatus, assembly GCA_016785235.1. Taxonomy (NCBI): domain Eukaryota; kingdom Metazoa; phylum Chordata; class Actinopteri; order Pleuronectiformes; family Paralichthyidae; genus Pseudorhombus; species Pseudorhombus dupliciocellatus. The sequence goes on along the minus strand of JAFBJW010000054.1, from coordinate 1,819,366 downwards.
TAAACTGCAAATCCTGGCACTTGTGTGTGTGTGTGTGTGTGTGTGCACATGGAAGTGTGCACAGCGGACAGTGTGGACAGGCATGACAAGCTGACCTCCACATGTTACCACGGAGAGTGTGTGGCCCAGTGTTACCTGTCATAACTCCGGCTGCCTGGAGCCCCACAGCACCAGCTTGACCAGGCCACTGGGCAGCGAGAAATAATAGAGACTGGCAACAGGGCAATGAGGGGTCACACGGGGGGGGGGGAGGGGAGGGGAGGGGACGGGGACAGGGGGGGGGGGGGGGGGGGGGGGGGGGGGGGGGGGGGGGGGACGGGGACATATGACAGGAGGACTGGTGGGAGGATGAAAGCATGGGGAGTGAGGAGAAGAGAGGAAAGAGAAATTGAGGCGAGCGGCGAAGATAATGATGTGGGAGCAAGTGGGTCAATCAAGGAGCAAAGAGAGGAAGATAAAAGAAGTGAGGGAGGTGGCTGCTGAGCTCTCTGCACGTAAAGCCTCTGAAGAGAGAGCTCGGAATTATGCGCCGAGGAAACCCGGCTGGTGTTTTTCCTTCTCAGCATCCGTCAGGAAAAACTCCAACTGGAGGAGCGACGGCTCGGTTCTGACGCCACGCTCCTCCTCGCGTCGCCTCCCCTTTGTTTTGAAGGGGGGTTCATCGCTGCGGCGCTCCCGAGGAGCGGCCTCCTCGCCCGCGGAGATGGAACAGCTGAATTCACTTAGGCGGGCTTGGCCGGCAATTAAAGTGCCGGATTAAGAGTGATTGCATTCTGTGTCCTGAGGAGGCGCTGCCTGCCATCTTGAGAGGTCTCATTAACATGGCCGCCGTGGGCCGAGCCGAGCAGTGCCACAGGCAGTTAAAAAATAATGGAGACATTATCAACCCTAATGTCCTGTACCTGGAGTGGAGAAGATTTTATAATCACCATTGTGAGGGGCCACAGGCTGCCAGTCGTGCAAAAGGGAAAGGTTGGATGGAGATAACCCTTCCTCTGACCAGACCCCTGTGTGTTTTTTTGATCAGCCGCGACACGTGGGGAGTCTGAGCAGCTGGATTTCATTAATTGAGTGCTGGCAGCGCTCTGCTCTGGCGGCAGGGGTGAGTCACACTGGTGGGATTGGTCTCTCTCTCCCTCCCTGATATCATCTTCCAACCATAACTACAAATAATTATTCACTCAAATCCATTACTGGAGGTCAATCAAGTTCCCCAATCAGTTCTAAAGTCCAATTACTGGCGCCAAGGCTCTCTTCGCACTTTCCTGCAGATGGAGGCCTGGCCCACGGGCCGCCCAGGAAATTACACACAGCAAACAGAGGCGTGCGTGTGTGCACATGAGGGAGAGCGAGTCTCCTCAGGTGGGTAATAACACACAGGTACACACTGGTCTCCCGGGGCGTCCTGACTGCACGGCGGAGCAGACTTCACCAGGGTTAAACAGAATTAACCCACGCCATGAGACGCACGCCGAATACCGGCCGCGACCCATCACTCTGCAGCCGTGCTTTCACATCCGTCCCAGCAGCTGATAGAATAAGACACGTCGCCAGGAGGATCCTCTTACGCTGGTGACCCATCAGAGCAGCATAATGAGCGGGGTGTTACATCCAGCATCCACACACACACTCGCCGCCGCCGCCATCGCCGCTCTCCAACCCCATTAGCGTGTGGCTCCTTGTATCGTTTTGCAGCCGTCTTGAAGGGGAGCCTGGAGGAAACGCTCCTCACACACTCATCTGTCACTGCAGAGAGACAGCCGAGAGCAGCGAGGCGGCAGGGGTGTGTGTGTGTGTGTGTGTGATGTACAACATGTGTGAGAGCAGTGTTGCTCATGTATGTGAGTGTGTTGGTATGTGAGGGGTGGGGGGGGGGGGTGGATCAGCAGCCCATGACCGGTTGTCACACTGCAACACATGCAGTACACACAACCCCCCCCACCCGCCTGGTGGGAGGGCCCGTCTGACATTTCCCTCGGCGGCGGCCTTCCCTCGCTCTGATCTGACCAGAAAACAACCAAACTCCAACCCAGACGGAGCGAGGAGCAGAGCATTTTGTTTACTGACTTTTATAGCAGCCCCATTGTTCAGCGTTGACTTCTGAGGTTCTGAGGAGGGGGATGGGGGGGTGAGGGGGGGGGGTCTGAGTTTCTTGGGATGGCAGTTACATCATAGCGTGCGTTGACTTCTGAGGTTCTGAGGAGGGGGATGGGGGGGTGGGGGGGGGGGGTCTGAGTTTCTTGGGATGGCAGTTACATCATAGCGTGAGGGCACCGGTTTGTCTTTGTCCTGAGCCAGGAAAGCGCTCCGACTGCTGCTGACACAAAGACGCACTGTCAGTGTGGAGCTCCTCCATTAAACATGAAATAAACCTCATCAAAGAGCCCGAGTCCGTCCTCCGCTTGCAACCGACAGATCCTCCGAAATGCCAAACACATGTGGACGGGCTCCATGTTTGGGCTAAAATGGCCGAACACGATCCAGCAGCATTCGAGTTAATCTTCCTTAGTGAAAACCGCATGGTGTTGTTTACACTGGAGACGATCTGTGTGTATGTGTGTGTGTGTGGAGCATCCAGAGCTGCAGAACTCTCTGTTCCAGCGTGCAGAGCCCGGGCAGCAGTTACAGTGTGTATGCATTTGTGTCAGCATGATGGAGGAGAAGGGTGTTACTCAGACCTAATGAATCCATCTGCATTCAGGGGGCATTCTTCCTCTTGTTCGCAGGCGGGAGCAAACGAGCAGCGACCTGGGAGCCCGTCCAGCGGCTGGGGAGCTCAGTCTCAGATTTTCCGAAGCAGACAGAGTGAGGATAAACGTGGATTAGTATTAAATTCACATTCATTTTCCCCCCCTAGCTTGAAATATTGGCTCTTTTTAAAAGAGAGGGTTGGGTAGAGGGTGGAACCCCACCCCCCTGGTCCGGTACCCGGCTGTAGACTCGCACCTTTGTGCTTTCCAGTGACGACTGAGAATGAGTCGAGCGGGGGTTTGGCACTGAGGGCGAAGAGCAGCGACAGGAGAGACACAGCCACTGATGTCCTCACCTCCGAGTGACCTGGCACCCTGGGCGACCTCAGGGGAGAATGGATGGAGGGCAGGAGGCGGGGCGGGGGGGGTGGGGGGGGTACTGATTGGCACTCAGGGCCGGGGGGGGGGGGGGGGGGGGGGGGGGGGGGGGGGGGGGGGGGGGGGGGGGTACTGATTGGCACTCAGGGCCCAGTCATTAGGGTAATGAGGCCAGGGCTGAGTGGAACTAGGGAGCCCTCTAGTGGCCGAAGAAAGTAAAAGCTAAATTAAAAATGTGTTTCATACTGAGGTTTTACTGCACGGTGGTGCAGTGGTTAGCACTGCTGCCTCACAATAAGAAGGTCCTGGGTTTGATTCCTTCTGGCCAGGGAATGAGAAGTTTGCATTGAGGGAATCTTTCCTGGACACAATCCCCTACAAGGTGCTCTTTACAGACGGTCTGGACAAGAATTATGTCAAAGTATTGTTTCTTGTATTGTGCCTGGCAGCTGCACTTGACTCAAGCAGAAATGTTTTCCAAGAACGATTCCTTCTGAGAATTTCCATCAATGAAAAGATGATATATATTTGATTCACTGTAAATTAAATATCTGCCAGTCGAGCGACGCACAGTTCAAAGGACCACTCAGGTTGTGGAAATCTTGAAGAAAGGTTTTGGACAGCCCCAATGATCCTAACATTCATGACTGGTTACTTTGATTACTAGATGCTACAAGACCGTGCCACCGACACCAGGGCTCATCACGTTAGCCTGGATGACGCAAGCTTAAATCTAATAAAGGAGCCGGAGTGCAGTTACGAGTATGTGACTCCTCTTTTATTCTCCGGTGGAGCTGAGCAGCGCGTTATGAAGGAAAGTCTAAAGAAATGAAAGTGTGTCCTGCCTGAATTAGAAGTAAGCAGCGGCAGATTCATTCAGGGGAAACAAAGCAGTGACATTTCTGCTCCAGAGCACAGGCAGCGTGTTTACACCTCGGACAAATCTCAGGTCTGTGAAATACCAATGTTATTCAGTCCCTTCTTTTTCATATCAAGAAAAAACACGAGGAGAAAGAAAATCTGAGCTGGGATTCAATCTCACTCACTTCTGTAAGATTCGCATCACTCTTTAATATATAATTCCACTCCAATACTCCAAATATAGAGAATTAGAAAACATCTCGTTCATCATTTGAACTGTGACAGATCCAGCTGTTCTGAACCTGGTTGTTTTCCGATCCTTCTCCTGTTTCCACTCTAGTTCACGTCTTCCTGAAGGTTGTAGTGTTCTTGTCTGAGCAGACAGTCAGAGGTTCTTCTTTAAACTGTCTCCCACATATGAAGTTTTTAACGTTTCTCTCCAGACATCGCAAAGCTGAAGGTGAGGCATGAAAAGTGTCCACTCAGCCCGGCCTCTGCTGATTTGGATTAAGGTGAACTGAAACTCGGTTGACTCCTGCCTCAGGTATTATACATTTAAAGTGAAGAGTAAAAAGAGCAGCTTCTTTTTGTGCAAACCGTGGGGTCAAGTTCACATATTCTGACGTCCACCCGGCCCCAGTGTTCACGACGAAGACGAGGAGGAGGAGAAGGCCTTCAGGAGCAGGTCAGCAGCCAGGCCTGGGGAGACGGCTCCTTTGGTGACCCGCTCCTCCAGCTGGGGCAGCGCCTCCCTGACACCGGGGTGATCTCGGAAATGGCAGAGGACGTTCTCCTGGATCAGACTCCACATCCAAACCTTCTGCTGGGCCCTCCTCCGGCCCTGCAGCTCACCGCTGGCTAACATGGTGTCCCTGTAAGACTCTATCTTGGCCCACAGCTCTGGGATTCCCTCGCCGGTGTACGAGGAGGCCCGCACCACCTGAAGGGGGGGGGGGGTGTTGAATTTAAATCAAGACTCTGTCTGTCTTGGATCTGTCCTATTTTCAGCAATACGTCAAATTTAAGTATATTTATTTATTTATATAAATACTGTTTAAAAGTGTAAAATTTTGTATAAAAGTATTATTGAAAATGTTTTTAAGTTTAAAAAGTTATTGCCTCTAATTTTTATAATAAAAACATCAGACAAAAGGTAAAAAGTCACAGCCATCACAGAAGGACCCACTTAACTGCCTCTGTATTCACTAATCACACACTAGAGAATAAACAGACGCAACTCAGTGTTAATGTCAAACCACCCAACCACGGATTCTCTACAGTCTTACATTACACGATTCATCAGGAGATAATTTGACATTAACTGTTGATTTGAAAAGTCCAAAGTGACAGGCTGGTAAATATCAGAGACCCGCCATCAAAAAGAGCTAATTATGAATCTCTCACTTATCTTCTGTGAAAAATTAACCTGCTGAAAATATGTGCTATGACATTTCTGTTGAAGTCAATGGAATTATCTTAGAATTGTATTTTTTTCCCATAGACCTTCAATTTAAAAGCATCGACTCTGACACTTTGCTCGCGCCTTACTGTTTCACCAGGAGTCTCTACAGGAAAAACCAAATGCGAAGCAAGTCACATCAACAAGTCGATTAAAACAACACTGACCAAAGCCAGAGCTACACGTTTGTTTAAGTTAGAAAAGACTGACATAAATTTAATAAAGGGATTAAAGAGGGGATAGAAATGTTGAGGAATACGACAAAGTCTGATTTGAGTGGAGTATAAATGGAGTCTTATCTCCTCCTGAGCCACAGAAAACGCTTCACATCTGCTCCTGTGAACTTTTCACTGCCACTTTAAAACCAGCTACACCTGATGGTCCAGACACTTTGAACATCGAATAATTCATTCATCAATCGGGACCAAGACTGTGTTCAGTTATTAATATGAAATATTAATATAAGAGATCATCCCACACTTTTTCATGCAAAGTGACGTCGACAGCAGAGGATAAAGAGTTCAGGAGACAAAGAGCCAGAATCATGGAGATGAAGGAAAGCGTAAACAGCGACAGAGGGCACGAGAGCAGCACATCAGCTTTTATACGAGTATGCAGGTTTAAAATGAGCAGTAGTCATGACACAGCAGCCGAGCACAGGGCGTCAGAGGGGTGGGGGGTGAGTGGCTGGGACATGCAGGGAGGACAGAGACGCTGCAGCACTGAAACCATGATGCTATGACATCATCACCATCAACACCCCCCCATCCCCCCCTCCTCCCGGGTCAGCTGACCCCTCAGTGGGACGGCTTGTTGGGTTCACACAGCAGCTGTGGCTGCACAGTGGGTTCAGTGGTGCACACTTGCCAGTTATCTTTTTTTTTTTAGGCCTCATCATTCTGTTGTTGGCTCCCTCGCTCACTACACACACACACACACACACACCTTTGGGTTCCAGGATCTGGACTGCCTCCTGAGCAGCTTGAGAGCGCTGGTGTATTCAGCTTGGATCCTCCTGGCCGGTACCACAAGGTCTCCATCTGACTTTGTCACCACCACCAGGTCGGCCCTCTCGATGATGCCCCTCTTGATGCCCTGGGAAGAGACTCTGATGTCAGCGAGAGCAGAATTCAGCCTGTCGACAGTCAGCATCAGCACCAGCGCCTGCACGTCTCCGGAAGATAGATGTATGGAATCCTGAAAAATATTCTCCTCAACATCTGCATAACATGATTTTGTGTAAGATATAATTAGACTAATTGAAACAAATGCCACTTGAGAAGCTTAATGAACATAATCACCATAATATTAATCCTAGCTGCTGAGGCTAATTGAGCAATTAATGTGACGGATTAATAAATCGATTAGCAGAAAGTTGTTGTCAACATATTTATCTTTACATTAGACATGGTGAGACAGTGACCACTTCCTCCTTAATAACTTCAATCTGAAAATGTTTTTTATGCAGCACAGTGATTAAAAATGTAGATCAGATCATTTATGACCCTTAACATTCACACAATTATCCCTTTACTTTTAATTAATCATATTTATCATGAGTCGGGGCAAAGAAAAATGCAGAAACTGAGAGATGAATGTGTGAGTAATGTGGATCAAATAATACTAATAATAATAATAATAATACAAATAAGTACTCAAATAATAAGTGCTGCTTAAAAAACATTATCCAACCAAACCCACAGAAAGCATCTTTTGCTTCGTGACACAGTCGATGAACTCGAAGCTGCGGATGCTGATCACTGACCTGGAGTTCATCGCCCCCTGCTGGCGGAATCAGCAACACGAACATGTCAACCATGTCGGCCACAGCAAACTCCGACTGACCCACACCTGGACACACGGACAGGACATCCCGACTGTCAGAGCGGATCAGCGTCACAACAAGACACAGCATTGACGCATCACAGACACTGGCCAGGGCATCGCTTCAAATCCGCAGAAACGACAAACTAGCAACCCAGCAATAAGTTTACTTCCTGTTAGAACTTTTCCAGAGAGTCTTCTGAATAATCATGCTAGAGACTTCACAGGGAATCAATTCTGGCCTCTGGGGACACAACAAAGGTGTCTGATCACGACGGACCCGTGTCAACTGTCAACACTTAGTAACGACCAGCCTGTCTCTGTGGCACCAGGACTGAACCAACCGAGAGCCGGGAGCTGCAGCCGGTCCCACATGAAATACTTCACTCAGAATTAAAACCATTTCCTGCGTCTCCAGGGTTTCAAACACACAGGGACAGGTGCAAGTGGACCACGTTGGTACAGCCCCTACTCACCTGACATTCTGAAGCTGGAGGATTTGAGACGTACCACCCAGCGTCTTACCTACAGTCTCCACCAGGACGATGTCGTACCCTGCTCCCTCACAGAGGACCACGGCCTCGTTGGTTGTCCTGGTGACTCCGCCCAATGTCCCAGAGGTGGGCGACGGTCTGATGAAGGCGTTCATGTCCCTGGACAGTTCAGTCATACGAGTCTTATCCCCCATCAGAGACCCTGCGGGAAGAGGAGCCGGTTCAGTTCGAGCGATCAAGCGATCAATATAAAGAACGATGCAGATTAACACCAGCGTCACTGATTCATTTATAACAAAGCAAAGCTAAAAACAAAAAATCACGTGTTCATGATGTGTGTCAGATGGTACCTCCTGTTGTGCAGGAGGACGGGTCCACAGCCAGCACAGACACTTTATGTCCACGTTCTGTCAACATCTTCCCCACGACCTCTATGAAGGAAGACTTCCCTGCTCCAGGAGGACCCGACAGACCTTGGACAGAGACACATGGGGCAGAGGTCTGGGGTCAGGACTAGTTGAACTGAATATGACAGGATAGGTTTTTACAAATACAACACTGTGGCTGTTCAAAAAGCCTAATCTGACCGATTTCCCGGCCAACTTAAATGCACCACACTTGAGCAAGTTTCAAGTAAATGTCAGTTCCCAGCCTCCTTATCGACCCACACACACACCGACTCTGAAGGCCACCGGCTTCCCTCCATTCCGGAGCTCCTGCTCCGCCCTGTAGGCCAGCACCCTCTGCAGCAGCGCCTGAGCCAGCTCCTTCTTCCGGGGATGCTTGGTCTCCACCAGAGTGATGGACTCAGCCAGAGACGCCCGCTGGCCTCCGATCAGTCCTTCGTACAGCTTGGTCAGCAGCCTCTGCTCGGCGCCGCTCAGGTCCTGGACCTGGTGCTGGCTGAGGAGCGTGCTCGCCCGCCTGCGGGGCTGACGGCCGTGAGCTGAGGCGGGGCTGCGGTCGCAGGGGTGGGACGCTGGGAGGACCCTTCGATGGAGGCAGTGCGTCCTGGTCGAGAGGGACAGGACGTGGCGAAGGAGGGAGAGGCCAGGCCGCTCCATCTTCTGGAACATGTGGGGCGTCTAGGAAAAGACAGGGAGGGGGACATTTTGAATTTTTAACTTGCAGACCCCCTCGTCACTGATTTAAAATGTCCTACTTAACGTTTGCCATCTTTATCTTTCAAACAAGCTTCAAAATCATGAGCCACAGAGAAGACAGGGAGTGAAACGTCAACATAAATTAATACTCTTAAAGCTCTCGCTAACCTGAAGTTAAAGTCTAAATGAACACAAACATCCCCCCCAGCGTCACAGTCCGACGACACATAAACGCAACGTGCTCACAGTGAATATATTAATTCAGCTCCGGTGAAAATATAAATATTGTCAAAGAGAGAAACAAACAACAAACAAATGAAGTCACACTGACCTCGGATCAGCTGCTCCACAGCAACAGCGGCTCTTTCATTCGCAACTCTTCCGGTTCCGCTGACGTAAGACGCCGCCCCCGACAAATACTTCCGCCCGATTTAATCTAAGTCTATTTTAACGATTTAAATTAAAAAAATAAATGTTTAAAATAAAACAGTTGAAATTTAAAATGTCAAAGTGATTTTATAAAAAGTATCGAGTGAATCAAATGAGAATTTGAAGAGGGGCACTTCACATGTTGAACCAGCAGAGGGCAGCAGAGGTCAACGTTCACATCCCATCAGCGAACAACTAACACATTTATTAAACCAAACACTTTGGTTCAGTCTACATATCACCTGGGTGATAATAGAGCTAGCTTTGCTACACTTTCTAAAGCAAACTAACGGGGAAACACTTATATCCCAGAGTTTTAACATTCTGTAAACATCAAAGCACCTTACTTTATTTTGCTTTACCTGCATTATTATGCTTTTTTGTAGGTCCGGGTTGTTGTTCCTTTTCATCCTTTTGTTGTCTTTTATTTTTATTGCATAGTATTTATAACTGCACATATTTGCTGCTTTCATCTATCTATCTATCTATCTGTCTATCTAAATTAGAATGTGAACAAAGTTAATGCTAATTCTTAGTCTAACACAGGGCAGGTTATACAACTGCTGCCAAACCTGTATAACAGCCATGGAGGTTAATTAAATACAAACACAAACACCGAAGAATTTACATAGAAGTTTCCACTCTCAGAATGAGTTTTATATTAAAATAAATCCCAGATCTTTACACACTTCACACAGATCTGTCACTTAAGCTGACAGATCTTCTGTCACCTTAAGGGCTTCAGAGTTCAGATAAGACAATAAGATATTTCAATGTTATTGAATACAGTAGTAATGTTTTTATGGTTCGGGAGACAGGTTGGATTCATTCAGCAGCAGCACAGGCCTGGGCCTCGCAGGGCAGACCGACACTCAGACGTTCGCGGGCTCCACCTGACATGTTCATCTGTGGAATTTGGGAGAAGCATGCAAACTGTCGGGAGGCAGCGGTGCAAACAACCAGGCAACCATACCACTCATGTGCACGGGGGAATGAAACTCCAGCAGGAAGAAATTCACACGCCACGCTTTCAGTCACAGAGTCCTACTGAAGCTCACACACACACACATACACACACAAGTGCCCTGAAGCTTGGTTCATACAAGAGACACACGTGTTGCAAATAATGAAACAAATTTATTGATTCTTCCAGTAGAGACTTGATATTCATGGAATAAAACTGCTTTTCTGGGAGCGTTACTGAGCAAATACATAAAGAGGAGAAACAAAACAAATCAGAAACAAAAGTGCACACAAAAAAAAAAATAAAAACAGAAGACTTGTTCAAAAAATACAAAAAGAATGTTAAGAGTATAACAGTTGAATTGCAAACAGGATTTTTCTGAAAGCACAAAATAATTGAATGGCAAAATCTGCATTTTATAAAAAAGAAATTGGCATATCAGTAACTGATAACTCTCAGTCAACAATTAAAATTTGAATGCTCATCATTTTCCCATAACAGTCATTTAATGAGTTCTGCTCAGTCGATGTAATAAGAGAATGAAGCACGGTCACTGAAATATTTATGTCCTCAATGTGACTCTGTTTTTTGACACATGGTGAATTCGCTGCAGAGCGAAGGACAAACTGACCTCTGGCTCCGTGTGATGTTCAGCTTACATGTGTCACGCTACACTAACCAAACTATGCTTTGCCAAACCAGACTGCACAGCACATATTCTAATAGTGAATATATCTAAACACTATTTTTTTTTCCTTAGAATTCATTTGAAACACGAGTATAACACAAGATGAGCAACATTTAAAGTCTGAAATGCCCTTTTAGTGCCATGCCCCACACTAAACCCCACCCTGAATTCTCCAGCTCCCTTTAAATCTGCCAACCTACTATTTGTCAAGGTTCGTGATATGGATTTAATTTACTTTATATTAGAAGACTTTGAGGAAACGTCTGTAGACGACTTTAATTTGCCTACTCGTCCCCGCAAACTCTGTACACGTTGCAAGTACATTTCCTGTCGACTGCAAATTCAGTGACCTGGAATGTCCCGTCATTATGTGAACTAGACACGTGTGTGTCTGGGTTTTCTTTTTCAGAGGGAATATTTGGATGCAAACTAGCGATGAGTCAGCGTAATCAAACATTTAAAAGAGACGCGTGGGAGCAAGATCGGGGAGGATGAGTGTGATGGTCTAATTATTACAGTTGGTCACAAAGATCAAGTATCTTCCAGTTGCATCACGCTCACGTTCCTCACCCCTCTCCCAGTCTGTGAATGTGCCCAATTCAGACGTCCTTCAAGTACAGAACAAACCCATTTAACCACCCGTCCAACCTGACAGGTCCCAGATCAGCCTGTGTTTTAGTCTGTCGACTGAAAGACAAACTCGTCTGGGACCAGCTCGCCCCCTTTCCTTTGCTACTTAGACTAAAACGCTGGGGTGTGGACAGCCACAGGTGAGGATGTCGGAGCCTAGGAGACGGAGGATATGGCATTGTGGGGGGAGCCCATCTGGGTTAGAACCTTGTCCAACCACTGCAGGGGGCCGTGCAGGTGGATCTCGATCCAGCAGGGCGTGCTGGTCACATCCTGGCGGTGGTACTCTGCTCCCCAGCCCTGTGACACGTGGACACACACAGCTCATTCTCAGGTTTGAAATAAAGTCACATTATCTGGACTTCTGAATGTGACGGTGCCCTGAAGAAAATAAAGGAGATTTAAAACTTATTTTCTATCTACCTATTTTCCTTTGCTGGTGAGAAAGTTATTTATCATTTTAATACTTGTGAATGTACGTATTAAATACAATTTTCTCCCATAAGTCAAATAAACATATTCCAGGAATCTTGTTTTGTTTAATAAAGAATTCTAAAAGTGACACCTGACAACAGACAAGTTCATACTTTTGTCCATCAAAATCTATAAATGATAATTGGTACCATCCTTTCTGAGGAAGAATAAAACGGTTGCTCTCCTGGTCCCGGTGCGACCGGCTCACCTTGACGAAGCTCATGCGGATGGTGCACATCTTCGTGAGCTCGTAGACGGCCTCGAAGCCGTGGTTGACGGACTGGGCCAGCAGCTCTGCAAACTCCTGGTTGTTGAAGATCTTCAGGCTGCAGCCGCTGGGAATCTTACAGACGGTGGTGGGATGGAAGCCGTGGTGGAAGTTACAGTTACGACTCTGGACGAAGATGCTGCTGTCACTCAGGCACTCTGCATACACCTCCCCGCCGACGTAATATAGATGGACACCTGAGAGGGAGCAGGAGAGGAGAGCGGGTCAATGTCGCCTAACCACCACGGTTCTGGAAATCAATACGCTGAAAGGTTCGCTCAGTTGGTCGTTGTTGCTCAGGTCATGTCTACATCCCGATCCCTACTGACGCAACACACGCGTCCGGCCTGCGTACCGCACCTTTTCCGATGTGCCGCCGGGTGTTCTCGATGGTGGAGTTGCGGTTGACGTTGGAGAGCAAGCCCAGGCAGAAGCGGTTGCAGTTGTTGGAGGGATCTGTGAAGCCGTCGACGAGCACGCTGGTGGAGGACGCCTGGAACGCCTCGCCCACGCGATTGTTGAGCTCGTAGTAAACGATGGAACACCAGTGCTTGGGCTCCTCGTAGGCCACAGGCTGCACATCTGCACAGGAAACACATGGACAGGTCGGGGGAGTGAGCCGAGCGCCGCGCACACACACAGACACGTTACCGTGCTTTAATGCGACTCCTCTGAGCAGACGAGCTGCCAGGATCCTCTGATCCCGGCAGAGCCTCGGCTGTAAATCACACGCAGCGTCATTTCTCCCAAGTCGTCCCCTGTAGCCCGTAATGCTAATCTGAATAAACATATAGGACTCGCTGGCGATGCTCGCGTACATTTACGCGACCAAAATCGATGGCGATGCTGCCCAAAGCATTCAGACTGTCTGTGGCCTGCGTGCCAGCTTTTATTGAGAGGCGGCGAGCAGTCGATACAATGGGCCCGGTCTAGCTCTCTGGGCCTGGTATCTCGGGCCGAGCCAGTGCCAGCTGGCCTCACCCTCTCTCTGAGAGAGAGGGGGGAATAAATCATGTTTATCTAAGCACATAGTTCTTCCAAACTTCCTGTGTGGATTGGTACTGGCCGGCAGGTGTGTTTTGTCTATCCTCTTCCCAGCAGCGGAGCATGAGAGCCACTCCGCTGTACAGGATGCAGCTTGTGGAAAAGAACTTATAAAAACTCCCCACACTCCCACTTCCAGCAAACATTTCAACAGCTCTTCCCGCTACTGTTGTCACCGTGTGCTCAGCCCCTCCAGAGCATTCAGACGAAAACAAGCGCACACACTCTGGGTCAGGTGTGGAAAACAAAGGTTCAGACAAACTCCTGGCGTAAAGCTGTGACACTGCTGCCTGACACGGACACGTGAGCGAGTACAGCCTGGTTCAGTCAACCAGAGGGGCCCGACATTTAGTTCTGGGTCCTTCTTCAGGCCTAAATAAACCTAAATTAATACAATCACTTTGTAGATTCACAGACATTAGAATGCAGAGGAAGAAACAGAAAGTGGGAACCAAATTAAGGTCAAATCACGTCAGCCCTATTGATGTCCGTGTTTGGCTCCTCCCACCCTCCCTGTCTGAAGGCTGCGTTCCCTGTGATCACTGTCCTATTTGTCTTTTGTTTGTCTGACCTGGGGATTTATTCAGAAACTGTCCACTCACGTCTTCCCCCATCAAATGTCTGTTCAGCAATGCAGCAGTAAACAAAGGAAGTAAGGATCACCAATAGAAACTACGGCCACTACTATAAAACAACAGCGCTTCCTTCAGATGGAATGTCTGCACCCCATTACACGTGCGAGGCATGCTCTATAACAAATTCATGAAAGCAAGTTTCAGATGTGCCGGCCCAGCGCCCATAAAGGTAAAACCACAACGTCGTGATAGCGGCAATTATTGCACCACATTTCAGATCTGGAAGTTGGGGGGTAATTAGTGACTCTTAATCCTTAACGAGTTTCAAGTCATTACCACCAGCAGAGGTGACATAAGCTCTGGTTTTATGGGTCTCATAAACCCACTCTGAAGCCCGCAGACGAGGCCTCGCCGTAAACTACACACATCCTTTTCCACAACTTTTATCTGACAGAGCGCCGCCCCGACACGAAGCTTTTTTATTATTTGGGCTTGGACCACAAACCTTTTTTCCCCAGAAATGTTTGCACCTGCAGATCAAGGCAGCAGGTGCAGAGAGGTTTATGTGTGTGTGCGTGTAGTAACTCCCATGGTTACCTGGCCGGTTGTTACTCTCCACGGGCAGGGGTGGAGCCAAGAGGTTGGTGTCCATAGGCTGGGGACACTCCTGAGTCATCTGCTCCTCTGGGGGCATGTAGGCAGGAGGGGGGGTCTCTGCAGGAGAGCAATTAAATTAGTGCCTGTTGTGTTTTTTTTACGACAGAGGACGAGGAGGAGGAGGAGGAGGAGGAGGAGGAGGAGTCGATGAACCCCGTCTGACCTGGCATTTGGAACGGGCTGCCCGGGTCAGAGCTGGATGGCGAATGAGGGAAGGTGTTGCTGCTGCCGCTGCCCGGGGAGTTGGGGTAGCTGTTGACCGGCGACTGCGGGAAAGTCATCGTGTTGGCCTGAGCGAAGGACTCTGGGAAGGTGGCGTTCTGGGGCATGTGCGGCTCGTTCTGCTGCAGGGGATTGCGGAAGCGGGGCAGCATCGTATGCTTGGCGTTGAACTCGCTGTTCCTCGGTACCAACACGGGCGGCAGCACTGAGGGGGAGGGCAGACAGTAAGAATATAAATATGATTTCCAGTGTACAGGAGGGGTACATTTAGAAATTAGTTAAAAATATATGAGGTAAACAAAACCCCCATGAGACAGAGATGGCCTTCAGAGCTCTGCATGCAGTTTATACACTGAATCTACGTGCCCGACATCGCGCTGTTTAAAGCGTCTCTCTCTGACTGCACAGGGTCTGTTTTTCCTCATTATGTTGCTCTATGCTTTTAATTCCAATTATAAAATAAACAATTTTTCATTTGTTCATTTGTTTTATCGAACCAAATCAGAGATGTGACAGAACATCTGCTCATCTGTTCCATGGCTTTGATACACATCTGAAGCCTGACAACGCACCAACATGACAGCGCCCTCTGCAGGCTTGTGTGTGTATTAACGCTGTTGGGTTCTGAGTTCAAGCAGTCAAGTGGTTTTCATCTGCGGAGAAAACCAAGTGTATCAACCCTCAGACTGAAGCTGACTGAAACATCCCCACAGTTGATGTCCTCACTGATCCTCAGCGTCCTGGCCCAGAAGAGCTGCTGCAGTAACAACCACACCAGCAACTGTTCTCATTTCAATCGTCTCCTCAGTCACATGCAAAACCTTCACGCACAAATTCATTAAGAGTTTAGATTTGAATCCAAGATCATAAATACATTTCTGGGACCTTGTATGACTCAACATTCTGAGCGCAGATGTCCCTGCATTTTTTTAAATGTCAGCTTCCGGCCTGGCGGACTGAGCCAGCAGAATCTGGCCCCGATTCTCAGGTTTCTTCTCAGAAAAGACATTGTGAGGCGAGGAATTCATCACTTAGGTTGAGTATCCTGGCTGATGTGAGGGCTATTCAGGTGCAGTGCACACCACAGAGATACGCTCCACTTGTGCCTATAAATACCTGCGCAGATAAATAAAGCTGCTGCAGAAACGCTAGACGGGGCCTGCAGGTAGAGCGCGTGTGCCGCGGCGGAGCATCCACCCAAGGTTAAATGTGGAGCAGCCGGACAGCTGTGCTGTGCTGAGGGGAGATTGACAGGGGGTGTGTGTGTCGGCGGGTGGCATTAAGAAGGAAGGGGAGGGGGGTGTGGACAGACAGGTGCTCTTGGGTTAAATCACCTTAAACCCTGCACCCCCACCCCCCCGACCCATCTTCCACCCGGTGCTAAAACAAAAAGTGTGCGAGGCAGGCAACGACTTTTTCCTCCCATTGTGTGTGGGTGGCCAGCTTCCTGTTCCAGCCGTCCTGAGAGAAACTGCGTATGCAGTCGTGTGTGAGTGTGTGTGAGTGTGTGTGTGTGTGTCCTTGTTCTACTAACGTGGAGCGTGTATGAGAGTATGTGTGTCTACATGTGTGCCTAAAAGTAAGAAGGGGGGGGGGGTTCAAAACAAAGCCCTCATTCTGCCCCAGATGGAATTTCCTGCTCCCTGCACACACACACACACACACACACACACACAGCAGTTTCTATCAGCTCATCCTCACTTTCTGTAAAATACAGTTTGATCCAAACCTGTCCAAGGGTCGGTTTCATTTTCTCTTGGAGGGATTTTTTTCTGAATTAATTTCTCTATATTAATCGTTTGTAATCGTAATATTGGTGTGTTGCCTTTCTTTTGCTGTATCGTTTTTCAAGGAAAGTCTTTTAATTCAGTTGAACTGGATTTGGTTTCCATGAATGAAATGATCCTTCAGCTCTCCTAATATCTGAAAACTCAATGATCTGGCAAACATCTGGGATTCATTCCTCTCTCATTAACCTAAATCAAAACAGAATAAAATGAGTTATTAATGTCTTGAAGGTCATGCCTCAACTATGATCATACCAACATGCCAGGTGAGGGTCCGGTCATGTCTGACTCACCTGGACTGTCCACTCGTTTGTAGTGGTACGGGTTGATGCACACGTCTTTCTGTTTGGAGCCAAACGGGTACTCGCAGCACTCCAGGGCCTTCAGCTCGTGGTGGGACTGCAGGTCGGGCCAGCGCCACACCCGGCAGTAGATGACGTGCGGCAGACCTTTCCTGTGGGACACCTGCAGCCGTCCGTCCAGGGAGCGGGGGATAGTCACACAGTTACTGGGCTGACCTGGGCAGCTCAGCGCCCTCTCCAGCTCCTCCATGGCTCCCTTCTTCTTTTTCAGTTTCTTAACCAAAGCCTCCACCGCCTTCTCGGCCCATTTCTCTTCCTCGTCGCCCTGCTTCCAGCCCAGCAGCTGTTTGACCGCCGGGCCGGTGAAGGAGAAGAGCGAGGTGACGTTCATGGTCTGGCCGAGCCACCCTCCTCCTCCCTCCCTTCGGTCCAAGAGAAGGCGTGAGCAGCGAAGGGGGACAGTCCAGTCTCAGACAGCCAGGTACGATGTATAACTTCACTTTAAGAGTCTTTTGTTGTTTCAACTAATCCTCAACTTCCGTGCCGTAGGTCCGATCCTCTTCACAGCCACTTTCTAGAAGGAAAAGAAAAGGTAAGTTAGCGCCTCCTTCAAAACGAACACCAGCTCAACTCAACGCCTCCGTTCTCCCACAGAGGTCCTGCAGCTGTGGCCAACACGTCTCCGATGTCTCACCAGACAAACCTCTGATGAGGCGATGATGTTGGTTATAGCTGATCCAGCCACGTCAGTCACTGGCTTCTGGGAAAATGGCAGCGGAGTCACAACAGACACTCCTGCGAACATCAGACATTCTGCAGATAGCTTCCTGTCCGTATGGCTCGTCACATTACCGCCACTCAATAAGTCACTTACAGCAAAGAGGTTCCACATCCAGTCAGCAGCCTACACAAGTTATTGGAATTAGAACCGCAGCTTTAACGCCTCCCTCACTCTCTGGAGAGTCAGGAGCAATAAAAGGAAGCTGAGATCTGAAATCTACCAGCAGCTGGACATTTCAACATGGCTGCTGCAGCTATTTTCACTATCAATCAGTCACATTTGTCAGTATTTAATATAACGAATATTAAGATGTGGTCCTATAATAAAAATATGATTTTACCGATAATCCATATAAATATTATATTTGATATTTTTGCTTAAATGAACAAAAAATGATTTTAAAAAAATTAACTTAACCCTCGAATAGATACACATCAATATTGTGATATAAACTGTGAGTCAAAGCTTACATGAGAAATCTGGCAACGAGTGGGACAATAAAGAGGAAGTGCATGTGGAACCCAGGATAAATGTGCCCATTCACTTGGGTCCCACAGGAGCAATTCAGTAGCTAGGAGGTGCACGCACTCTGGCTTTTAAAAAGGAGCTCTTTCACTTCCACCATCTTTTCATGTTTTTTTTTTTTGTTTTAATTCAATTAGGGAGACACAACAAAGTTATGGTCGAGGTTTGGCTGCACATAAATGTCCAGATGTAGTCCCAGAATCAAATAAACAGCTTGTCAGAGATCCACCACCTTTTATCCGTAATGACTCACGGGAGCGGATGCGTCGCTCTCTGACAGTAAAGCCTGCAGTATATTGGATTTCCAATGAGCAGGAACAAATACATCATTAAGAGCGCTCTGCAGTTATTCTTGGCCCTTTCAGATTATGGGATGAATTTCTGTCTTTGTCAGCGGCTGTATTTGTAGAACGCATCACGCTGGCAAACAGGGGAGTTTGATGAGCACAGGTGCTGTTTACAAAGAGCGCGTGGACGCTTACGACTGCCCCAGCACTCTGACTGGAAACTCTGCGGTCACGTCATCCGTCATCCTCGTCGGGCTGAACACAGCAATTCTTCAACATGCGCCGTTATCAGACCCGGGGGAGGAACATCTGTGACGTTGACTGAAACTTCATTCAAACTCTATTAGGGATGTTATAAAGGCAACGTGTCATAAGTCGCCTTCATCACCATCCGTCACGACATCATCAGTTTGTCCATTTTACTTGTCAATAACTTGTCAATAAGCTTTCACTGTCGCCTATTCTGATCGGATGTCTCCAGCAGCTCCACTCTGAGTTTGTATTTTTAATAAAAACCCGAACGGTACAATTTTCAAACTGAGAGAGTCGTCTTTGTGACGACTATCAGCTTCGACTTCAAATCTTCCACGATAGTCGTCACTGAACCTGATCAAATGAGCGACTTACGATGGCAGAACCTGGAGGTTACACACACACACACACACACCATACAGTAGCAGTGGTGTTGACAGGATTTTACTATGCAGTGACTGACCTCACACATCTCCACAGAAACAAAAACACACACTTCAGAACTGAATGTGGGGCGTCACAATAAAACACAGCGTCTGTGCCGGGGTCACCGCCCACACACACCGGTCGTTTTGATCCACTCTCAGTCTTGGAGCAGCTTCAATGGCCTCTCAGTGACACTCAGCTCTATGAGCACAAAGACGCCCTAATCCATTTCACAAGTAAGATTCCAGGAAGTTCTGTTCTCTTCTGTCGCTGCCTGGGTTTTGACCGTCAGTCCTGGACCACAGGCTTATTTCAAGGGTCTGATATGGCTTTGTGCTGCGTCTTTGGACAATGCTAGTTTAGAGTGGAGGCAGTCAAAATATAAAGAGGCCATTGTAGCCCCCTGTTCCTACACCTATGTATAGACTGGGATGGCTGCCAGTCCAGAGCAGCTTTCTTTCTTTCACGATTCCCATGGAGGCTGGTTTGACGCATGTCAGTCAAAACCAATGCTGAATACATTTAACCAAACAAAGCTCTAGAAAGGAACATTCTTCTTGTATTTTTTTCAGTTCAACAAATCCTCATTTATCTCGCTAATGACTGAGTGTGTCTTTTTAAAGCAACAATGAGAAAATAGTCAGCTCA
Organism: Pseudorhombus dupliciocellatus; assembly: GCA_016785235.1. Taxonomy (NCBI): domain Eukaryota; kingdom Metazoa; phylum Chordata; class Actinopteri; order Pleuronectiformes; family Paralichthyidae; genus Pseudorhombus; species Pseudorhombus dupliciocellatus. The sequence continues at coordinate 1,799,598 of JAFBJW010000054.1, read as the reverse complement.
CCACATTCTTTGGTATCAATCTTAAGTTATTTCTGTGAACAGACTTTCGAGTGCACCTGATCCATTCCTGGTGCCATTTTTTTTGTACAATCATTTATGGTTCAAGGTTTTCCTGCCACATGATTTTACGATCCTTAATCCAACCAAAAAATCTCCCTCCAGAGCTGAGACTAATTTTCACAGTACATTTATTTATAAATCATTTTGGGGGATAAATTAACATCCAGGAAAATCCCTTCAATTCTCCCAGAGCCTAGGGTGAAAAAACTGATGGTTTTGATGGTCTTATTTTATACTAATAAAATAATAAACTTGACTGATATAGCATTTTATTGAATATCTGTGTGTCACACCTGTGTCTAACCTCCTCAGCGCAAAGCCACACAAATGCCTGAACACCATCTTTTACACAAGATCCCCATAAAACCCAGTGACATTCCCTGAAGCTGAGTCTTCGGTCTCTATTGTGTTAGCCGGGGGCCTGTTATGGCCGTCGGTCCTCCCATCAGGCAGAGACTGGGGCTAATGGGAGCACAGAGTGGGCTCAGGCGACACTGACAGGCGGAGGCTTTGACCCACCTGGTGCGAGCTGTTAGCCACTACACTCGTCCCATGGATCATTTTGCACTGCTCCAGTGTCTGTTAATCAATTTAGGCCTGGGCTGTGTTGGATGAGGAGGCAGTAATGATGCTCTCTGGACCCTCCCTGGGGACGGGGCATTATAAAGAAGCTACATTATTTATCAGCAGGGTCCTGGATTGGGCCTCCATTAGCCTCCGCTCAATGGAGTCACTGGCTATAAACGGAGGAGTGCAGGAAGAGAGACAGAGAGAGAGAGAGAGAGAGAGAGAGAGAGAGATAGATAAAGAGAGGGAAAGAAACAGGACATGGTATTAGAGAGAGAGAAGAGGGTGGGGGTGATGGCAAAGCCCGAGATCTAAGACGGGGAGAGTGTCTCCTCTCTTCACCGAGCACTTCTGGAGTAAGTGCCTTCAAGGGTCGTTACCGAGTGAGCGGCGACACTAAGGATGCACTGTGTGCTTCTTCACAAATACAAATCATGGAGCTATGGAAGCATCCAGAAACAAGCTGCTGCTGTACAGGACACGTCACCCATTACAGACACTGACTCTAAAAACGGGGGTTAAAAGGTCAGGAGTCGTGATTACATCAGATAATAAATATCATTTCAGCCCTTTACTTTGACGGAATATGGCTGATCTGCACAAACTGTCAGCAACTGGCATTTCAGGATCAAATGACTGTGATGAGCAGGTTTCTCTTCATTCACACATGAAATGGTTCAGATAAGTCAGGAACCATCTCCAATGTCACCATTTTTGATGCTCTATGATAAACTACAGGGATTCAAAACATTTAAAATGTTATCACTATTTCACCCTTATTTTTTTTCAAATGGTCATAAAGGTAAAGACTCGGATGAAGTTGACCTTTGGGCTGAGCAAAGCTTGAAATAACCACAGTGAGACATGAGTGACGACTCATGACAGTGACCTTAAACCTACTGGCCTAGAAAAAAAAAAACGACATCATATTCTAAGTGGGTGAAAACCCAGTAGTCAGTATGGTAAAGACCTGTAAGGGGGGGGGGGGTTGGGCACTGACCTGGGATCAGATTCTTCATGCACCAGTCACACTCGTCCACACATGACTGTAGACATAACGAGCAAACACATGGGGTCTCAAGCAGCTATCTCAACCACGCCTGGCACTCAGTGCTGGGTTAGTGTTGTGTTAGGGTGGACACCTCACCCCGACACATGGCAGGCTGCTGTCCTGACGGCACACACAGGAGGACATCGTTCACTACTGTTGTGACTGACTCTAAGGGCATAGGAATGCTGCTAACCTATATTTACACCTTGTAGTCGAGTCGTTTTTTTCTACCCAATGAGAGTCAGATGGATAGACAGATACAGTTGTCATGCTATGTTTTTTATGCATAATAACAGGAACCCGAGCTCATAAAGTGTCCATCACATCTGCGTTCCCATTTATTTAAAAGCCTTCACCCTGATTTCAATCCTTTAAAAACACAATTTGTAACATTTTACCAAACCGAGTTTAAAGCTGTGCACCTTGGGAAACGCAGGACGTTAAAACAATTGGAGGTAAATCACGGACAAGGACAAATTCCTGTCCTTTGGGTAATCTGATATGTCATCTTCAATAACGTCAGGAGATCTGGCCTTTGCTGCCGTTTGTCTCTCGCTCTCGCTCTCTCTCCTGCCCTGCCTCTTTGTAGCCTCTCACACATAAACACTTACACACAGGCAGACACACACATTCATAAACACACTGACATAACTAAAAACACACACGGGACACATGTCGTCTGAAGCTCTGCCAGTCTGCAGCCGCCAAGAGAAGAAGACGCAGCGAGGACGAGGAGGAGATATGAAAGCTTGGCATGTGTGGGTGTCATGCTACACACACTCCTCTGATTTCACAAAGGTTATTTAGTGGGATAAAATAAGTCAGTTTAAAGTGTATGTTACAAAGAGACCACCCATCAGTCCATGTTCTGGAGCTCAGGCCTAAAAAGACGTTTACTATCTTATATAGTAAAGAAATGAAAGGATTAGTTGATAAACTCACTGACTTTTTTAGGCATTTAAGCAAATATACAGTTTATATGCTGCTTTTAATCAATTTTAATCTACATTTTCTGTTTCTAAGACACTTGCACGTACAATTTGAGCAACATGAAGACATCATACTGAGCCAGGGGAGGTTGTGATGGGCTGTTTTCACAAATGATCAGCACTGGATCATCATCAATAAACACAAACAAATCAATGTATGACCCTGTAGCTTCACACTGTGGGTTCATACACAGCCGAATTAATTGGAATGTATTTAAATGAGGTTCAGAGAAGGTAGCCCACATGCTGTACAGACACGGTACAGCCGCACTCTGACACGGTGAGGACAGAAAGAGAAAGAAAAAAGTTTGAAGCTGTGGAGGTCATCACCGCTGGGAGGATCTACTTTTCGCCCAAACGCTCATCCCCGGCGGAATCACACACGGCGAAACTTTTCATTTCGCAGATTTAAAACACAGAGGTTTCACGTACCTTTTCTTTCTTTCTTTCTTTCACTGCAGCTCTCTCCCTCCCTCCTTCTCTCTCTCTCTCTCTCTCTCTTGCTGAGCCCGTCTTCCTCTATGCGCTCTCTCTCTCTCCCCCTCTCTGTCTCTCGCTCCCTGGCGTCAGTGAGTCGCGGAGACGCCTCACCCTACGCCCGAGCGCCAGTATCACGCCGCGGGGCTGCAGCCGGCCCTCCCCCGACAATAACAAGACCTACTTTTCACACATGCACCATCTCCCGCAGCCAGTGTGAGCGGTTTATGTAAGAGAGGGGTGATGCCAGCTCTTTATTTTCATCTCGTTAGTTTAGAAAGAGTGTTTTTCTCCTGCCTTAATTTGTTGCTGCAAACTTTGTCTTTGAAGTGTGTGTGTGTGTGGGGGGGGGGGGGGGGGGGGGGGGGGGGGGTTCTCGTTTGGGAGAGAGAGAGACAGAAACCCATGCAGAATAAGAAGTAATGGTTTAATTGGACGGTTAGTAACTCTCACTCATCAAATATCACCTCTAATAACATAAGACAAAGTAAGGTGATGAGAAAAGATTAAATAGGTGTCACTCACTTCCACACCTGCCGCACCTCTGCCACTGCAGCATGCAGTCACCTATAGGACATAACTTAAGAACACATAAGTTAAGAAAAGTAAAGCTAATCCAACAGAAATACGTGTATTCACAGTTTTTTAAACATGTACATTGCACATTTTTGAATAGCATGGAAATGAAATGAATTCACAAATATCATTCCTCAGCTTATAATTGGATTTCGAACTCCCTCAGACCAAGTGTGTGTTTAACCAGAAATCCCCTTCAATGGAGATGGAGGTAAGAAAAACCACAACAAAACAGTGTGAACCATACATTTTTCCTTAGGTAGAAATTTATCATATTTTCACAGTGGAACCTGCAGCCAGTAGCTCTTGCAGTATATACATCTTATGGAGGTTAATCTGAAACGAAGGCCTGAACCGCTGCCTCTCAGTTCCCCCCCCGGCTTTGATTGTGACATGATAAGAAAGATTATTTATGTCAGGAGAACAAACATATGCAAGAACCAGAACTGATGCAGGTCTTTCATCTGGTGGATGTGTATTTTTTTATTTTTTTTGCAATGTCAAGAGTGCAACTTCCAACAGGTCTTCAGATCCTGCCATTAATATTGCATGAAAGTGCATGAAAATAGCAGCGAGGCGATGCTGCAGCAGCCGAGGACATGAAGTGTCTCGTTCTGAGAAGTGAGTTAAATCAGTCCATGTCAGACTGAGCTCAGAACAGTTTGTGATATCTGATCAGAGCAGAAATGAAGTGGTGGATCCCCTGTCACAGATAAAGTGATCACAACACACCGAGTCAAAGTCACACTGATTCCACGAATGAAAGAAGCAAAAATAAATAAAAAAAAGTTGTAACTAACTATCACTGTTATAAGTAATCAGCTGATTATCAGTGACTCAGTCAGTCATTTGAGAAAATAAAACATCGTAAAAATATCATGAATGCCTGTAAAAACTTCATAATCAACATTCAACAACATCTCATTGTCCAAAACATAAGGATGGGACTGAAAAGCATCATATCCTACAGAAAAGAAAAATATATATAACATGGAGGATGATTATTATGAGGATAACTGTTGTTTTTATTTTGTCATTATTATTATTATTATTATTATTATTACTAATAGTAGTAGTAGAATTCCTTACCTGAGCCATAGTCTACTTACTGGATCAGTTATCATTGACCTGTGCTGTCAAACAACAGAATAATTCAACAGGTTCATTCTTGTATAATTTATTATCAGAGTTTTCAGGGTTTGAGTCCGTCAGTCAAGTTCAGGGTCGCCGCGGTGCAGAGGGACTAGATTATCTGGAGGACCGGCGGAGGGAAACCGCTCAGAGCGGAGGAGGCGCCCTGCGCAGGTGACGTCACGCCGCTGGCGACAGAATGTCTGAGCAAAGGGGGAGCGCGCTGCACGTGCATAAATCTGACACAACAGAGCGAGGAGAAGGGGGGGGGGGGCAAGGTGATGAAGACGATGATGATCAAAGTTGTAAGGAGGCTCTCTCTCGTCCCTTTAACAAGCAGCTGCACATTCATCAGACCACAAACATTTACACAACAGTTTTGCTGTGGAGAAGCGGCTCCTCAGGCTTTATGATCCTTCCTTCATTATGACAATGAGATCAATCCATCAGTCAATCAATCAAAAATATGAATGTGTTTTTGATCATCAGCCCAGCAGCTGAAACTGAAACTGGAGACGTGGTCTCAGGTGACGCGAAGCTGAACTGAATTCCTGTGGGTCTATTATTGTAAATACATAAAGCCCAATAAATGGAATTAACTAAGAAAATATTTCAGTTGCAAAATAGAACCTCCTGTTATTGTACGTGCTGGATCAGGATGCATTCAGATGACTGGCCCTGCTGTTGAGCCATCGTCACACAACAGAAAGAGATAAGTGCTGAAGGAGGTGAGGTGACAGTAAAACACGTTTCAGGAAAGTGTGACACTTGAGCTTTTATTCCCCATCTCCAAACTGAGGGCCGTCCAGGTGCAGCGTGGTCCCCCTGTCGTTCTCCTGCAGGTCGCCCCTGACCTTGGCCTGACCCTCAAACAACAAACACCCAGTGTTCTTTGGTTTCAGGGATGGTCTTAAATGAGCACTGCACTACTGTGACACCTAGAAGGAGAGCACTTACCTCCTCAAGGTCACTTGAAAGAAGGTTCCTGCTTTGATCCCTAACTGCTCTAAACAATCCTAAAGGTTTGTGGAAATTGGCTCGGTTGGTTTCCATCAGTCAAACAAACTTTGCCCCAAGCTCTGATATGAGGAAAATGCCCTGATCTGATGTTTCTAACAACCAACCCTGGATCATCTTCCTATCTAAACTTGTTTCAGCAGAAAAATGCAACAGTTTCATCCTTTCACATTCAAACCAGTGCATTAGTGGTAATCCTGCTGCCTAGGACAGACACATGTCAAACTCATACCCTCACTGGCAGAAGTAATAAAGTACAAACTATCATGCTGAACAAATACTTCAAGACTTTGGGAAATTAATTTTCCTCCAGTGAGTTAATTGACACAAACCCTAAACAGTAAGCTAACAGCAGCTAACAGCAGCTGAACGGAGCATAGACGACTGAATCAGCAGGGTTCTGTTCCATTTGGCCCGGGCCGCTCTGAACACACAGATACAGGTATGAAAGTATATTAGAGTGAGATACGCCAACGCTGAGCCAGAGCCATTTGGAAACCCTGGCGGGCGGCCTGTCTCTAACCAGACTGTGGCAGAGCAGGCTCACGGGTTAGGATTGATTACAACATTAGCGCCATGAGACTTCCATGAATTAACACGGGGTTGAAATGCTTGACGATGACTGACACGCGTGTTTAGGCGACACTCCTTCACGCATGCACTCCGCCTTTGCCATGCGAGGGCTCTTGGCAGGAGCGTCAGGTTTTTTTTTTTTTTTTTGCAGCAATGTGAGGCGTGGCGGCGGTCCACCATGGCGGCTCGCATTTCAAACGGGCGGCTCTTTTGGCACGACCCGCAGCAAGTGCTTCTGGAAATAATGTTGGCGGTGGTAATATTTGAATACTGTCTCCGGGGGCTTGTTGGTTTACCTCGTCTACCTCCATCGCACAGAGACAGAGGATGTACCAATCAGAGGGTGGCGCTACTTCTGCTTACAGCGCACTTCGTAGTCACTTTATACATGTAGTGACGGATAATTAATAAGCTACATGCTCAGCAGACATAAGCCTGACCTGACACTTATGATTGATTGTCCCCCCCCCCCCTTTACAAACACAATTCTGCCCCCACCCCCAAAGCAAAGAGCGTCCGCCTGCACCTCCCCCCCCCCCCCCCCCCCCCCCCCACCCATCCGGTGGTTCAGTGAGTAGAGGGTCTGACGCAGCTGTCACAGTCACTTGTTAGATGGGACATTTAACCCTGGATGGCACAGCTGTCAGTCAAAGCACGGCGGGGTGGTGACACGTTGAACTTCAACCAACTGCGGAGGCTCGTCTCTGAGTGGACACATGGCGGTGCACCTGTATCTCAGAGCCACCTGTTCCTCTCCATACAGGTGGACGGTTAAAGCCTCTGTTACATATTCACTCAAAGGCTAAATGGACAACATTCATGCTTGGGGGGGGGGTAAATGGACAACATTCGGGGGGGGGGGGGGGGGGGGCAATTCAGGGTTCAGCGTCTTGCCCAAGGACACTCCGACATGCAGACAACCAGCTCTACCTCCTGAGTTACAGTCGCATACTTCGTTTGAAGGCACCACCTGTGTTTCTGTGAATTCCCACTCGTTTCACAAAGACATGCAAGTCAAAGTGAAGCCGGAGACAGAACTGCCTCGCCTCGTCCACTCCCCTGTGATCGACGAGCCTGCGCTTGACGTGCAGCACGTTTGAAGATCCAGTCCGAGCTCAGCTGCTGGGCCATGGCTCACTGGTACCTGATAAGCGAGCTGTTGCATGTGTTCGAGGCTCAGTGTGGAGAATTTAGTGGCATCTGTATGGAACCAACTGATTCCTCCTCCTCCTCCTCCTTGTCCTCGCCTAGCACTCCCTGTCAGAGCATGCAGGAGAATCTACAGAGGCCCTGAGCTAATGGAAATACGCAAAGGTCTGTGCTTCTGTACAAACTTGATGGTGTTCTGTGAGGGGATCCATTGCAGTGGACTCCTCCCCCCTGAGCAGGTACAGGTGTCATGACAACATTGCTAGGAATGACCAGGCCGGGGCACCATTGTTCATTTATGGCCGAGCTTTCTCTTTAACTGCTCTGCAAACGACCATGCACAGATTCTGAATGCATGAGTAATACATTTCTCAGTCTTTTTTTCTTTTCCTGGATGCAGCGCTATCTTATATTATCTCAAAGGAACGCTGTGTTCAAGGACAGAAAGTAGAAACTGCTGGATTTAGCAAATGTGTGTGTGTGTGGGGTATAAATACACAGACAACCGAACGCTACAGACAGGATTAGACTCAGTTGTGGTGTTGAATATTGTGGCGTCTTTCTTACTATTGTTCAATACAATTTTGGTCTAAATAAATCAACGTGTTATTTCTGTCTGGACCACAACAGGCCTATAAACGTAAATGCCTGTTGCTGACTGACTGACTGGGACAAATCACTGGTCCCCACGGCTGACCGTTGCCCATTGGCTGATGCCGTCTAAAACCAAAAAATACATATTACGTCATCTGGGGCGTTTGCAAGTAGTGGAACCACCAGCAAGAAAATGTCTCGACAAAGATGAGTGAGTCAGAAGAAGTGATGATGAGATAATACAAATATCTTGGGACACAAAAGAAGCACCGTAGCCCTGGAGGTGGTCAGCGATGATGTCAGCTTGGAAAGACAAAGAGATTGATGAGCCCCCCCCTCCTGATATCTTTACCTGTAAAAGGCATTCAGGGATTCATCCGTTCACCTGCGTCCTCAACTGTCCTCAAGTTTCTGACCTCATTGATACCCTCACACAGAAAACACCACCTCTTCAGGGTCTTCGTGGCATTTGAAGAGTTTGAGGAATGTGTTGGTTTATAGCTTATCTCAACTCAAGGTCCCCTCACAGGGATTCCCCTGCATCCCACAATCATTTCTTCCAACTGCAAGGCTGAACCATAACAAACATACAGGGCTGGACACCAAGTGCAGGATATTGAAGTAGTGGTAGGATTTCAAGTAGTGCATGTTGGTGCATCCTCTTACCAAAAATATTTCCTTGCTTCTGAACCGAAGCCTGTAAAATATTTCCATTAACAAAGGAGCATAAATAAACACACTTGATCACAGAAGGATGACGTATGAAATCACACAATGCCCGTCCCTCTGCCGTTAACGTCTTGCATCAGATCAAACCTGCATCCTGCTAACCAGATCACGGAGCAGATGTTCCCTCTGCACACCCGGGCTGAGGTCATACCTCAGGAGAGGGGGGGGCAGGGGGGTTGGCTGAGGCATTGTAAGTGATAGCCATCATGACATCACCTCTTCCTGGTTTGGCCTCCAGAGAAAGATCTGCAGGGCGAAAAATAGACGGCCCTTCAAACAAAGCCGATGACTGATTGTTTGCGGCAAAAAAAAGAAATTATTTCGCCAGCGGAGAAACCTTGAGGACAGGCGGGGTCAAATGGCAGATAGGGAAAAGAGAGGAGCTGTGATACAACAAAGAAAATATTTCTCTGTTTGTCTATGTATATATATATATATATATTTTTTTTTTTTTTTCTACAGAGTGTGGGCTGAGGGATGCTAATGTCGGTCTGAGGTTGGTTCACTTTAGTCCAGTGTGAAGTCTCTCTCCGCGGACGACCATAAAATCCTTCGCAGACACTCATGGGCCCCAGAGGACGACTTCTAATGATCTCCTGCCTTTTTCTCTTGATCTGTGATGAGGTTGACATTTGAGTGAAATGGCTCGACAGTTCTGATTGGACCATCACATTTTGTATACGTATACAAATATTTTCTGAGCCGGTTCTTGCTTGAAAACAGCAGATCACATGATCGACCTGGGAATTCCCTCCTCACGTGCACCTGGGGACTGAAACCGTACCCAGACACTTTGATGATGTCACCAATCATTAATTGATCCCTGAGGTTACAGCAGTCACGTGACAAGGTCAGACGTGTCTGCGTGTGTGTGTGTGTGTGCGTGTCACCTCCCAACCATTTTGCTAATGTCAGTTTCTCTCCATCTCCTCTGTCCTGAGTTTAAAGACTTGGCCCCTGGAGGGGGTGGGGGTGTTCACTCCCCATCTATCAATGGAATGATTGATTAGAGTTAAGAGGGTGTATTTTCAGGCAGATACATGATGTATATTATACAATATTGTCCACATAACGTATATCCCTGTTAGCAGTGACAAGGCCAAGTGAACCAGTATTAAAGTAACTACAACAGAGAAATTAGTATTTGTGATATTGTGGAAAACAATAAATAAAATTCCCGTAACATCAAGTACAAATAACATTAACAATTTTACATGTTTTAATTCCTGTTAATATCAAAACAAGAGGTCAAGTTTTATGAACCAGAGATTCAGTGAAAACACTAAATATATGAAATATTCATAGTTTTCTAGTTTTATTGTTACCACTGAGTGTCTTTCAGAAATCAAGCACTGCCGGTGTGCACAGACGGATCTGTTCACTGGGACACGTGTGGAGGTAAAAGTAGATTCTTAGCAGCATCTAGTGATCAACCCCTGCCGTTACAAGCTTCTCTGAGTCATTTAAACCAGGTAGCTTTGACGGTAAATGAAGAAATCTTCTTAAATATTCAACCTTGTGTGAAGGAAGTATTAAGCATTCTGTACATTTTATTCCTAAAAATATTAACTGCACAAATACTGAAGCAAAACACCTAAACTTGCTTTTAAAATCTCTGTATATTGTCCGATTAGTGTTTGTTTGCTCATTTTTTTTTTTTTTTTTTATTTCAAATGAGTGTCAAAAGTATTTACCATAGTTTCTGTAGTGTTCCAGCTGCAGACAAGTTTTCCTGGGTGTTCACTTCTTGCCTCTGTTGGCTCCTCCCTCCCTCTCACCTGCCAGATTTATTCATCCTTAGTTCAACACCAGAAAGACCTGGAGTCAGCGGGGAGGGTGCGTGTAGACGTGAGACGAGACGTTGGAGCAGCAAACGCTCACACATCTGCTGCAGAGCTGGAGCAGAGAAGATCACTTCCTGCATCTGCCAGGTGCCTAAAACCAAGGCTCCGCCCTCTGGATACCTGCTGCATGATGGGAACAAAACATAAAGATGCAGCAAAGGACTGTCACACAGGGTTCACTGTACAAACGAAACCTCCATTTTTACACAGTCCCATTCATCGAATAAACCTGGTGACTCGCATTTTGCAAGGGTTTAAGTATTTTATGTTGTTTTTGTATGCGTATGGGCTGCTTTTCCACAAGATGTCAGTGTTGCACTGGGAACAGTTCCCATGCTGCAGGCTGCAGTCAAAGGCTCCTTGTGGAGTCTGTTGGCAGCGCCTGAGTCGAAGTTAAACACTGGTTCATTTGGATGGAAAATCAGACTCTTGCTTCATGAAATATTCCACGTCAAACTATTTAAACATCTCCGTCAAAACAGACAGTTAATTTTTTTCGGGGAACCTTTTTAAACAGAAACCTTTTGCCAGTAATTCATGGAGCTAACGTGGATGACAGTGTTGATCCCTGCGCTGCCAAGATAGACAGAGTAAAGCCTAAAGTAAAACAATATCTCCACCGATGGTTCATAATGTCTCAGCGATGGGACAGGCTGCCAGCAGCGGTTGCAGTGCGGTCAGGTTGAGGTGAGGTTTTGGGGTTGTCGGTTCCTCCTCAAGTTTAGCTTAAGTGGAAACTGAGGTTCGGTTTGGCCCGGCCCGTATGGCTTTCAGAAATGCAGCGGGAGACGGGGAAGTTTCTTGAGCAACACTTTGTTTCCTTTGCTTTGTCACAAGATCAACAAGGCTGCAATTAACACGGCATCCAAATAAGTCCAGATCCTGTAAACACATGAATCACGTCGCGTTCTGCTCCTTTTCCTGTCACAACCGTGACATTTGACTTCACATCAAGCGCAGTGAACATGCGAACCAAACGCTGCTGCCGTAATAAAACAATTTCCACCCAATGAGGGTTTTAGCGGAACACGCTGTTTTCATTCCTCCGTTCCACTCTCAGAATTTAGAGTGTGTCCCTACAGGGGACGGGGTGCGGCGGCGGCGGCGGCGGCGGCGAAGAAGCGTAAATGGGAAGGTATTACACAGCGTGACTACAGTCGCTCTCTGTGTCGAGGTCCACGTTTCCCCGACGACTGCCCTTGTGAGATCACCGGGCCACTGACAGGGAATTGGCCGCCGTCTGCTCTCACTGAGTGATTCCCCTGCGGGACGACCTGCCAAGCGACTAGCCTGCCAGCAAGCCTCTCATACATTCCTCAACATGGCCACCAATGCCAGCTCGGCCAGTCTGGGTAGATGCCACCCAGTGCTTCCTCGCTGCCCCAGACACCTGAACTAGCACAGGAGTGGAGGGGAGACATGGCCGGACGGGCGGGGAGTGAGATCTCGGCTGGGCAGCCGGCAGACGGCCACTGCAGCTGTTGTGGCCTTTTCCACAACGATTCCACTGTTCGAGCTTCAAGAGGAGCAGTAATTAAAAGTGGGCCCACCTTCCTTTCCTGAACTTTCCTTAAACACTCACACACGGATATATATATATATATATATATATATATATTACTGTATATCCCACAGTTCATTGGCTGACAACTGTTGCTTGTTTTGTTGTCTCCACTGATATCCTGGAGAAACAGGTTCTTCTGCCCCAACTTTCTTCACGCTCTTTAGCTCCATCTTTAAGTTCTGAGGGTCATATCGTGCTTAGCGACTCTATGCTAAATGCTCCACTGTATTCACCACCTGAAGTCGCTCACAAGGTCCAATCGGGAGACCAGCCACCAGGTGGTGATAGCGACACTTGGGTTTAGTTTCATGTCGTCCGTGTCTGTTCATGTCTGATCACATGAGTATTTCAAAACGCTGACTCATTCATTAATTGTCATTCACACACAAGTCCTGCAAAGTCTTCCCCAAGCCCACAGGGGTGGCCAGTGGAACCAGTGACTGGCCTTTAAATGTAAATGTCGAAATTAAAACAACGAGAGAACCACAGAGACAACTCTTCCCTGCGCACCTTTGACATGTTCTGAAAAGAACAGAAATATATTGCCTGTCTCAGCGGTCGGCCTCTAATTGCAGCACAAAAGAATAATGAAGTGTGTTGGCCTCTTTGGTCCCGGCGTCCCACTTCCCCTCACCTTCTCCAGAGTGGGCATTCCTGTATAGATTAGCTGGAAATCTTTCCTGTCCTATCGAGGATAATCCCCCCCAAACAAGGGCAGCCCCGGACCTGGCTCTCATATTAAGAATGATTTAGGCACAGAGGATTCCGGTCAGGTCGAGGCTCCACTTTCATGTTGCGACGCGGTTGTTCCAGTTGTTATTTGGACCTTGTGGGGAGAATCGGAGCAGACAGATGAGGGGAGAGGAAAAAGAGGGCAACTGTTCAAAGAGTCATCATGTGGACTTAAAACATGAATTAAGGTCAGTGATACACTGACGCTCAGTGCGTTTGAAGGAGAGAGGAAATGTATGTGTGTGTGTGTGTGTCCAACTGGGGTGTCTGGGAGTTCAATGTTTTAAGACGTTTGAGGGCTTACAGATATTTCCACATCAGGTTTTCCTTCAGCCTCACACACTCACACACGGACGCACGCACACACACACACACAGTCATGTTTTCATGACTTCAGAGGACATCTGGGATCTAACCTTACCCAAAGTGAATACTGCTCTAACCCTAAACTTAAACCTTATCTTACTCCAGACTCAGTCTTAAACTCAAATTAACTTAAATTTAACCTTACAATGATGAACATTAAAACATGTCTTCACCATTAAATGTACTGATTTATATGATTGGACCCCATCATGTGACTTTGGAAAATGGCCTCCAAACAAGATTTATAATTTTGCGTGAAGGGTTCAACTCACCCCGAGTGGAAGTGGTCAGCTTTTCTAATTTCAATTCATTAATGGAAACACTGCACAGTTTTCTTCCTTATAGGAGCATAATAAGAGAATCTGCTGGTAAAGCGTCTTCTGACGGAGCTCAGGGAGAAAAGACTGGCTTATTTCAGGCTAAAGTGAAAAGGACAGTATGGGCAGGACAGGGGTTTTAGTGGTTTTACAGTTCAGCGGTGGCGTTTTGAGAGCGCGCTCTTTCAGCTACGTGGGTGGCACGGTTGTTCCTAGCATCTCTGCTATTGTATTGTCATTGGCTCTGTGCACTTGTCAGCATCATCGCACACTTTCTCAGGATAAATGTTGATTTTGCTTTATGCCGCGGGAGCCGAGGCAGCAGCAGCGCTTTGATTCGCGAAATCGCCACGGCCCCGGCGTGAGAGCTCGTGTCGCTGCTGACGTCCAAATTCCTCTGACATGTTTACTGTTTTCTTTTATTCTGTCGAGGCTGCTCTGCGCCAGCGCCACCGCTCCTGTAGCAGCGCCTCCATGTGAAACCCGGTGTGTCGTGTAAACAGAGAACCTGAAAATAACAAGCACAAGAAAAGGGAAGATTTTCACCCCGACGTCGTAGTCTTTTTTTCTTTCCTCCCTCGCCCCCCTTCAGGGTGCCCACCACTTGTTGTCCTTTATTTGTTGCCTAAGTGCTTTGGCATTAAATCTTATTATTTTTTGGTAAATAAACCAGTTTCTGGTCAGAATTACACACAACGTGGTGTGAGGTCCTTTTCAGAAAGGGGCCTGGATCCTTTTATCCAAAATGTTTTCTAGTTCTGCTTTTGTAAGACACTTTTGACTGTGTTGAAAGGGAGAAACCAGGTTTTTCTTGCATTTCTGGGGGTGAGGTCGGGGATTTTTCTCAGCATTGTGGTGAGATTTATTCGAAGAGGCTGCATTTTTGTCTGATTTGCCTCTTTGTTCTCTGTAAGTAGTTCCAGGTCCCCCCTAATGTGCGCCGGGCTCGGTGATTTTGCACGTGGGCGTGTATGCGTGCGCGTGCGGGGGGGGGGCACATGTGTGAGTGTGCGTGCGCGGGGGTGAGGCGGGGACTTGGTGTGACACCTGCTGCTAGGATGAATAGGGTCAGTGGCAGGGCCCTTCAGCCGGCAGCAGCTGCTCGTTCTCACTGCGGAGCTCGACTCTCACGGCGTTCTAAAGCCTGCTGGACGACCACTGAGGCCCTGACTCGGCGACATACACTGCCCCCTTCCACTGCCTCCTATCATTACAGTTATTATCTCCAAGCATTGCAATCCTGCCTCTCCCAGGGTCACAGGCCTAAGCATTCGGAAGGAAACGTGAAATTGACCTGAGGAAAACATCAAAAACCAACTTCAATTTCCAGGCTTGCCCTCTGCGAAGACAGGAAGAGGCTTCCAGACGGCTGCTGACAGACAAAGATACTTGGTATTTGGTTGGTCTGACCTGTCTGCGCTCTCTCGCTGTGTGGTAGTCCGCCCTGCGTGCGACTTAGTGGGTCTGAAAAACATTCCCTGTGGCACAACCGAGGAAGAGGGCAGAAGATAAACAGAGAGATATGAAAACACCAGCCTGTGTGTTAGCAGCCCCTCACATGCCTCCACTCCTTCTTTTATTCCATTTTTCATTTGCGAATCGCACTTAGGATCCTTTTCATACATTTAGGTTCACCCAAATTTTACCCAGGATTAGAGCGTGTTCCCCTTCCAGCCACCAGAGGTCAGCCTTTTATTAACAAATTCAAATGCACTGTGTTTTTTTTTTTTTCTTTCACCCTGAAGGAAAAGTCACAGACTAATTGGAATATTAAATAAATGACTGATGATGCATGGCAGGTTGTTGTTGGGCTACACAGTTTGTCCCACGTGCAATAACAGGCCTGGGCTTTCTGGGCCACAGGTGATGCTGTGACAACTCTGTCATCATGGTGCAGCTGGGCCGTGGCGCGGCAGCAAAGTACAGAGCGCGGCCGTGCTGCAGCGCGCCTCTTAAATGACAGGTTTCTGCAACAGACGACGAACAGGGAACAAAACTCAGCCTGAGAGGAATGACAGGGACAAAACGATGGTTTTCAATAATGTCCCTTCGTCTTTGTCCTTCTGGAGAGTTTGTAGTTGAAGTACATGAGAGCCTTGGACTGCGGGGCTCTCCTGGGCCAGCAGGCGCGTCCGTTGCCGTGGTAGCCCCCCAAACATTCACAGGTGTAGGATCCATCTGTGTTGACACACCGAGCGTGGCGGCTGCACCGGTGGGACCCGGTCAGACATTCGTCCTTATCTGTTCAGGGGAACCAGGAGGTCAGACATGTTCGGAGACGACGGCATGGCTTTTAAAATCTTCGGTAACATGAAGGTAAGTCAGAGCTGCCATTAAAGTCACGTTGGATCAGGGAGAAGGGTTTTTTTCGGAACCGTCTGATTCAAGCCTGCTGAGGAGATGATGTTTCTCTGCTCGTCACATGGGATGGAAACAGAAAACAGCTCGTGTGTGGGTGAGCTGTGAGTGCTCATCAAATAAACATGGTTTCTGGGTCGTCCGCTGCCAAAGCACATCTTCACTTGATCCCCTCCTCTGCCAATTAACGCAGATGAGGAGAACATGTGGAGCCGCGCTGTGATCCGCTCAGTCATCTGCAGGGAACAGGCCTGAACGAGCGGGTCCAGGGCGGGTAACACACCATCCGAACATCGGTGGCCTGAGAGCTTCTAATCAAGTTTACTGTTTATTGATATAAATGACGTCAAAATGAAAAACATAAGTGTGCACGTGTGGAGGAGAAATGCGACCGTCTGCAGAAAGCAGAGGAGGAGGTGGTGGTTTTACCTCGACACTGCAGTGAGCCCCTGAGCGTCCCCGTCACAAAACCATCCCGGCACACGCACGCGAAGCTGCCAAACGTGTTCCTGCACCTCTGCCACGGTGGACACACGTCCGCGTTCTGCTGACACTCGTCCACATCTGCGACAAAACAAAACACAGTTTGGTTAGTGGGAAAAGCAACAGCAGAAACTTTCTGACCCCCTCGTCCACACGGCTACAACGATCACCTCTGACCTCAGGAGCTACACGTCGTCCCATTATGACGACATCAACTGGTCCTGACAAGGCTGTTGTTTGTTTATTCTGGAAAACAGGCCTCAGTCTCTCAAGGACAAGGTGTGCAAATGTCTCTCGTCTTTGCTCTAAACAATAATTACTTTGAAAAAGGCCCGGGGGGGCACAAATGAGTACTTTGACCTTGCAACCGCCTCTTTGTGCCGGAGCTTTGAAAGACTCAGGTTCAAAAAACGAGGAGGGACCCAAACACTAGGCGTTAACTCCAGGTTTGATGTCCCTTTAAAACCAAGATAGCAGCGCCTGAAATCATCCGTCCCACCACCAGCTCCTCGATTCTCAGTCCCTTCTGCATTGGGGCATCTCTTCTCCGAGATAAATGGTGAACATTTCCCACCGTGAGCGTCTCCTTAACAGCCGTGAGAGAGGCTGGGGAAGGACAGGAGGTGCCGGCTGAGCGAGAGGGGCTCCGGTCATAAAGGAGAGAGAGAGAGAGAGTACAGGGTCCCCTGGTGTTTACATCGGCTAATTAGAGGCTATTGTTTGAAGGTGGACAGAACCAGTAGCACTGGTGAGCCGGCTGCTGGGAGACGATGCCTTCTAGGATGTAGAAGCATCTATGGACAGTAGGGGTGGTTGTGCGGAGGCTCTACCTTCGCAGGTCTTGTTGTCGGCAGCCAGGTGGAGGCCGGGGGGACACAGACAGCGTAGCCCTCCCTCCATCTGGGACCCGAACTGGCAGCGTGCGGGGGAACATGCGGCCTCTCCTGGAAGACAAGCAGGGAAACACTGGCTGAGGATCCAACCGAGACACTGGAACACACACACGCACACACACTATCGGTGATGACCGACCTGCACTTACAGACAAATATCCATATCTTACATGAATCCCACATTTACATTGCTGCAAAGCTATGTTAAGATATCACTTTCTGTAACATAAACTCTGGATAGATAAACATTTACGTGAGCTAAGCAAGGTGTGTAAACACCCTGCCAAGTCCTCCTACTTTAATCTCCAATTATGGTATAAAGATGGCAGACGGGCTGCAACGTCAGAGCAACTCATCCCTCAGCGCGGAGGTGTTTTTCACGTGCCCGGTGGTTTTGAGCGTTCTGTTTAAAAGAGGACGTCGCTCACTGGTGCAGGTGGCTCCATCGGCGGCGAGCGTGAATCCAGGTTCACAGTAACAGCGGAAGCTGCCGTGCGTGTTCATGCAGCGCTGGGAGCACGGCCTCTCCGGCAAACCGCATTCGTTCACATCTGGAGTCAATGGGAAACGTTGGTCAGGCAGCATATAGAGGTCCTGCTGCTAAATGATGCAGAACAACACAGGTAATGGCGGAGGAATTAAAACCACAGGGCTGATAATGACTGGGCTCTACCTTCATCACACAGGGGGCCTTTGTACGCTCTGGAGCACGAGCACTTGTCGGGTCCCACACATGTTCCGTGGGCGCACGGCCTCTTGCACACCGCTGTGGACAAACAGAAAAACCACAGTCTCTAGATAACAGATGTAAAACTTTTTGTTTCTATAGAAACTGTGTGACCAGTTGTCACTAAATTGAAATAACAGAAAAAAAATATTTATTGCATTTACTTTAAGCAATATTGCATCTCCAAATATATGTGTATATATATATATATATTTAATATACTAAGCAAAGAAACATCAGCCAAGTAGACTTGTGAAAATAAAAATAAAATAGTATGTGTATTTTATCACATTCCATATGTAGATTATCATTTATGCAAACTTAACACACAGTTTATAAACAAGTTGTTTGACGTAAATGTAAAGTAAATACAGTAGAAACTATAATATATAACTATATATTTTTAGTTACATACTTATATGAAGGGAAGCTGTCGAGAACCAACAACATTTTTCTCCGGTGGTTGTTTTGCTGAGATGCTGCTCTGATAACCTGTGAACTCTGCGTCACGGGAGCTGTTGCTGAACAGTGCAGAGACTTACGCTGACAAACGCCATCAACATTCCTCCAGCCCGCGCAACAGGAAGTGGTTCGACCAAAGCTGCAGAGCCCCGGCCGTGCGCGACCTCCTCCGTGCTCCAGCGCGTCCTCCGCTGACCTGTGGAGGCTGGGACAGGAGGTCATCGCACGCTTCATCTCATCATCTCGCCTTCAGGGGTTACAATTCCAAACTCTGGAGAAAGGCCGCTGTTCATTTCCAGTAAGGTTTAAAGGGGACAGTTTTTGGGGCTTTTAAGTTTTTTTGTGAAAGTCTGAAAGATGATGGGTCAATATGGCGGATGCTCACATTAGATCAGATGACTTGCGTTGACCTCATTAGAGGGCATTTTATATATTCCACCCACACGAGTCAGACACTGAAATGTGAGCGGGGAAAGGAAGGACATCGGTGTGATTTACGACAGCGCTCAAAGTCAATGCAGAGCGAGTAAACATGACTTTGCCCGGAGCTGCACGAACACGTCTGTCTGCCGCTTCGAAGAGTTCAGGGCGATTCAAACCAAACGTCTGCAGGACGCCTTCAATCGTTCTCACGTCTCAACTTTACGTGTTTGTGTTCCGTTAAAAAGAAGTGAAAAGTGCAAATATTCATCAGCGATCAAGTGGGAATTTTCCTCCCAGAATTTGTTTATTCCAGTCGAGCCCTTCACATCTTTGATTACACACATTCTGACCGCGGCCGTATAACAGGATGTTGGCAGAGCCGCCGCTGGAAACCGCTGTTATGAAACACCTTCCTCATTCCCTCATGGCATTTCTAAGAAAGCAGAAAGAATTTCTGAGCGGTAATAATAATTCCTGCCTCATTTAAAATCTGCTGTCATAAACAAAAGTGCAATTAACTACTTGGCGCTCAAAAACCGCTGAACAAGCTGCACCCCCTCACGCCCACGTGGTGAAGCTTCGCTTCACCTCAGGAACAATTTAAAATAAGAAGCTATGCATTACTTTTATCCATGACTTAAAAAAAAAAAAAACAGATTTCTCTTTCTCACCTGTCCTGAGGATGAGGAGCCACAGAGACGCTAATGAGATGCACCATCACCACAAAGAGCCGCCGGCTGAGCTCCACCATCTTCAGCCACCACGCTTCAACCTCTCAGGAACATGTTGGCGTCCTCCTCTCTCCTCCGACACCTTCGCTCTGTCGCTGAGGCTCCGGGTCGCAATGTGTTTCTGGAGGTGTGTGTGTGTGTGTGTGCATCTGTTGGGGGGGGGGGGCCCACGCAGGGGGGGCCGC